>CP139506.1:132891916-133271759 GCA_021014915.2 Artemisia tridentata subsp. tridentata | reverse complement strand
ATATAAACATGCCTTATATAGTTATTACATTCATTAGCTCGGATGTGTAACGTTTGTAAGTAAAAGTGGTCAAGTATTAATATTCGTCACGTTACGGGTTTCTAGTTATTTTAGTATTTCCGACTTAATTTATTTGTCATTTTTAAACCGTGAATGATCGGACTCAGTTTTTACGTCATTCGAAAGATAATTGAATAAAATTTACTGATTAGTGGGTCCCACTTCCCCAGAATTTATTTAACTAGTGTGAAATTACCATTTTGTCCCTAAATAAGCATGCCGTTGGTTACAGCAGCTTTTAGTCTCACGGAGATGTCCATAAGTTGGTCTATACGACTCCATTTTATTTCCAATTTTTGGCGACATTCAAGTTAGGATGTTAGCTACAACTTTTGTGTTTCGACCAATAGTTGGTTATATTTAACTTTTATGAGTTTTAACAGATTGAAAACTGTTACTCATATTATGACATGTTTTGCCGTTTTGGCTCTAGTTTAATCATCGGGATGTGTTACGGCACGAGCCTCCGGGTGAAACGACCAGAATTCATTGTTCTAACTCCCTATGTTTTCATCTAAGCTTCTCAGTCCATGTATTTTTCCCATAAATTCCATTTATACCCTCCTGTCCAGTTTCTGTTTTGCAAAAATAGTCCTTATGATGTTTCTAGTGTTTTAGTCCGATTTACCAAGCATAATCAATTATAATAAGCATATAGAACATATTAAATACATGAAATACTAATATTTACAGAAATCAAAGGTAAATATAGGAGTTTGCTTACAATCCCTGTGATGAAATAACTAGGACAAGAATCAAGATCACTAACTTAAAGCTTCAACAAGAAAAACCCTAGCTTCCAATCCTTCAACACAACTCTTGCTAACCCTTGATAAACTAACTAAAAACACTTGTAAGAACTCTTCTAATCTTCTGAAGAAAACCCTAGTAAAAATCTTAAAGAGAATCCATGGAAAAATGGATGAAATTTGTTGTGAAATTTAGTGCTGTTGTGGTTTAAATGAAGTAAGGATCATGTAAGGAACATAAGGTTTACTTTTAATGGATGAAATGGCCAAGAATCAAGATCATATGGTGGCTTTGGATCTGTTTTGGGTCGTTGTTGAAGAGAGAAAAAAGAAACAAATGAGTTGATAACTTTGTTAAGTGTTTTAATGAAAAGAAAGTAGTAGCCAAGTTGTAATTGATGTGTTAGATATTTTGGTAAGTCTTAAGTCCTAAGTTAGTATAGGTGTTAAATTGACTCATCACCAATATGTCGACCAAATGAAAAGGGTGGGATGACTAGATGCTTAGTTTTGGTATTATTTCATTTACGGAGTGAGTTTTGGTCCCGGTAATCGCTAAAAATAAGTCGTAAAGTCACGAAATTTAAAACCGGGTATCCTAAAAATATGAAACTTATAAATATGTTAAAACTTATCAATATACTCTATATTAGCATATTAAATGAGTGATAGGTTCTATCAGAATGGTTAAAGTCGTGAAAACCTAGAAACGTAGGCTTAAAACGCGTAAAACGCAAAACCGGAAAATGTAAAAATCCAAATCTTGTGGAAATGTCGTATGATGTGAAAAACACATATTTCTCTCGTTTGTAATTTTGTATGGACATATCGGGATGTTTAAATAATGTTTAAACCTAAACGTAAATCTCAGACACGGTTTTGCGAAACTTGCCAAAATGACCCGACGAGTGTCAAACTCTCGTGTTATCATGAAAATAGGTTAACTTACAAGAATGTAGAATAAAATTTCGGGAGTGAATAGTAAAAGTGAATAGTAAAAATGGGTTAATACTAGATTAACGCTGACTAATGACTAGGGAATTTAACAGGTTGCTACATACTACCACCGGACTTGGCAAAGTCCACAATTCTCCTGACGTGCGTAATCTGAAAAAACTCTTTCGGAAGAAACTACCGCCGTAATCCCTAAATTTTATCCAGCTTGATGAACGTTGAATTCTGTTGACGAACCTATTGAAATCCTGGATCGTGAAACCAATCGACTTAAGCCAAGTCTCATTCCTGTTGTTAGAACTTGTTGGAAATCCTGAAACAATCCCAAACTCGCGTGGAAATGTGAGGATGAAATCGAGCGAAACTATCCTTATCCCTTTGCAACCTTAACAGATAACTTGAACTGAAACCCGGGACGGGTTTATCCTGAGGCTGGGAGGCTGTGACAACCGGTAATTTTTGGGATATATTTTAATACAGCATTACATTTAAAAACTAATATTTAATATGTGGGAACCGTTTTGGAATGTTTTGGGAAATTATTTTGGAATATTGGAAATGTTAGTTGAATTATTGCTAGGTGATGCGTGAAGCTTCCCCGTAGACCTTGAGTTGAGCACAACGCGATTCAGCATGAATAGTAACCGAATAATACGTTTAATAATTAATTTTAACATTATTGAGCAAATATATACATATTTATAGTCATTTTTATTGGAAAAATGATTTTAAAAATATTGGCGTGAATTAAAAAGCCCCAAGAAAAATTTATGACACATAAACGAGCCCCGGAAGCTAATAAGGAAAAAGAAAACAAAATTTTCAAAATTGGCCCCTTAGTCAATGTTACGAAAAGCCCCCCCCCCCCCAAATGGTTTGACTATTGGCAAAAATGGATAAAAGGGAGTATATAATCCCAACTATAGGTTTTTAAGGTTTCATTTGTCACCATCAAAGCCCTAGCCGCTCCTCTCACCTACTCGCCGCCGGCCACCCCTTTTTCCGACCACCACCATTGCAACGCCGTCATCACCACAACGAAACACCATCACCCTCACCTCCTACAGGCCCTTGTTGTGTTATCTTGAAATCCTAGTCATGAAGATCCGTGTAGCTACTCCACTAACTGCCGTCACCCACCCACTGCCATCACCACCATGTATCACCACCACCATATTAACACCGAACCCACCTGCATTCCTTGCTTGTGAACCTGTTCCTGCGTCACATTCGCGTGTAAACCCCTCAACGCGCCACCACTGCCGTTCCGTTTATTAATTTTGTTTGGTAAGGGTTTTTGGAAAACGAAAAATTGTTACGGGTTTGTCAAAAACGTTGATTCACATATGTACGTGAATCGGTATGGGATTAAAAACAAGTGGGAAATAAAATTTTTGATAAAAACAAGTGGAAACTAGTTTGGTATCATCTTGTGGTCACGTTTTTGTTTTGAAGCTTGCGTTTGGATTTGTTTTTGATTTGTTGTCGAGCGTACGAAATGGAATAAACTCAACCGAGCTTACTTTGAACTTGTTTATTTTATAGGTAGGTTGTTTTAGTTATTTTGATCCCCTTTTTGGTTGTTTGGGACTCATGGTATGACCTCCTAGCCGAGACCCTTGGTCTCGACCATGTTTGATAATTTTTTTTTGGTCCTGGTTGATTGGTTGTGGCTCACGGTGTGGAATTTTGGCCGAGACTTTTATGTCTCGGCGAGGTGTTAATTGGTCTGAATAGTTTGGCTCACGGTTGGGATTAGCCGAGACCTTTTGGTCTCGGCGAGTGATGCAGGATTTCTGACCAGGTTTTAATACTTATAATTTTACTCGTTAACCTATGGTTTACCTTATGCACTAATGGGCAGAGAACCCGATCGTTTGTAGTGTAGTATTCGGTAAAGACGAGGTCGTCCCAAGAGCTATGTGTATTTGGATTTTAACCTAATTCTCTGTCACATTTTAAAGGGGTTTTAAGTTGAATATAAAGTAAACTAATAAAACAGAAATAAAACTGCGAAAATTAAATGAAGTTGTAAACAAAAGGGAGAAAGTGTACTAGCCCAGTTGTTCATCCTATCATGCAATGATTATGTTTTCTAATTAAGCTTCCTATTGCTTCAAGTGGGGCATAAATATCACTAAACTCCTATGGTCAATTCGTTTAGCCTATCTCCCTAGAATCCTACTAGGATGCCAAAAGTCTGTATCCTTATGGTCATCAAAGCTTACAGGTAGACTAGTTTGAGTCATTAAGTGCCGCTACATGCTAGATTAATTCTTTGTGTGATCAGGCCTCTCGGATCTTAGACCACACATCTAACTTCTTAAGTTAATCCAACCAAGAGGGTGATCCTATGGAGCATTCTTAGGTCCTTTCGCACACAAGAATTGTTGGTCCTCCTATTAAACAATTCTTACCAACACCTTGAAACCTACTACATTAGGGTCCTGTGGTCAATTCTCCTAATGCAACAAGTGCAACCGACCTTCAAAACTACCGAAACTAGAGGATCTAACGAATAACTAAGCATGCACACACTAGAAGCAATAAATAAAGCACGAAAACATAATCAAAATATGAAAGGAATCATAACTAGGCTAGCACCAAAGATGCTTAGCCAATCATATTAAAGGGTACAACAGATTCAATGTTTTGCATGATAATGAAATACATGAATTCAAAAATGTAAAATAAATATGAATTGCTAAAATTTATTGATGTTATGGCGTGATTTCTCCCTTGGAAAATGCACCGTATGCTGATGTGGATCGTCCTTGTGGAACCCTACTTCGTCCTCTAATGAGTTGTGGTGTGAAAGATATGTCAAATGCAGAAAATAGGATTTGTATTTTTAGGCCCAACATAGTTACAGCGTAACCTTGGGTATTGGTTACGCCGTAACCAATGTAATTTTTAAACGATCTTATCCATTAGTAATATTTACGGCGTAACTGTGATGGATAGTTATGCCGTAATCTTCTTAGGGTTTCATTTACGTCGTAATCTTATTGCATGGTTACGTCGTAATCTCTTCAATATTTTGAATCCCATACTGTGTACCTATTACGCCGTAACCTCTTGCATTGGTTACGGAGTAACCTTCATAGTCATGAAATTTCTTCTAAGTCTTTAGAATATTATGGCGTAATCTTTTGTGGTAGTTACGCCGTAATCCTTTATCAGCGTTGACTTGGTCTTCGTGTTTGAATTCATAGCTACGGCATAAATGGAGAGTGTAACTACGCCGTAACTTCTTCTCAGCATACAAAGTTGTGTATCTTTGTAAGTTCTTTTCCAATTCCGCGTCTCTTTTGCTCCTATGCTCATTTACAACCTAGAAACGAAATATAAAGAAATCAAAGCATGTATCCATATAAAACGATACAAATAATGAGCATATTAGGGGGAAATTGACACTTAATTTTCAGGATTATTTGATGTCATCAAATATCCCCCCACTTGAACTCTACTTTCCTCAAGTAGACTTATTAGAATCATTTCTAAAAGATATCCACAATTTACTCAAGAAATATGAGATTAAAAATTTCCTATGCTAGAATTTTCAAAGTAGAACACCTCATGAAATGGGAAACAAACAATCATACTCTCTCTAATATAAGTGTCAATTTTGGGGTGATCACTCAACGTACAGTAATAGCATGTATTCTATCATAGGCTTGGCGGTTACACATATCTCCACCACTAGAGCTAAGGTCAAAACAATCTTCGAAGACAATTGGGTGAACAAATTATAAGGCTAGGTTGTAATGTCGTTACTAACATACTACGGCGAATGCGACAAAGACCATTGATACATGACCAGAACGCTGGCCAAGACACCAATGACTGCTCAAATCCCTCACCTAAGAAAGATTCACGACTAAAGGGTAGGATAAGACATGTGATTCACATAAATAGTGAATAATAAACATAAGAAGCAAATAGTCTTAGCCTACAACCAAGTCGTCACCGTCTGCCGTCCATCCAAAATCAAAGCTTCAAGACGCGAAAACCGGATCATAATGCAACAAGTAAGTGTGCTATTAGCGGACATCATGATGGGCACACTACTTGGTCTTCATGTTGGTGTACACACGTCACCAACTCAATTCTCCAAATGTGATCAAAGTGGCCTCCTCGATACTAAATCTTATAAGCTCATAGTGCTTATAATGATGCACTATCAATAATAACTACTATATACATACAAAAACACAATATTTTTTTCTTTTTTCGATTTTTGTTTTTGCATCATAACTATACAAAATAATATCATCCCCCCACTTGAGATGAATCGTATATGAGAAATTATGGTGAATCTTCAATAATCTTCAAATATATGTCTTCGACGTAGGGGTGATTCCCGAATCTCTCTACTCGAACCTTAAACTTGAGCAAACGGCGACTTCCCAATTATAAACTAAGACTACACGGTAGGCTAAGGTGAATAGGTGTATCGAAATAATATTGATAAGGGTATGAAACGAAAAGAGTGGCTCGGAAGGGTGTATCTAGGGGTATCTTGCACTAAAAGTGAGTGCAACAAAAGGGTTTTAACACGGGGGTCGAAGAGTAGAGGTGACTAATCGATAAACGCACACAATTATATACACATATGGGCTATTTGGGTGTTAATCCTAAAATATTGCCTTCTCGAATTGTCTCTTCCAAATGTATCAAGCTAACTCGACACACTACTCATCTATGGTCTCGAAATAATGTAAAGTCCAAGTTCTAAAGTTTACATACTACCGGCACACTCAATATTTGGTGGATTTGGGGTAAATAAGGGGAAACTGAAAGGCTAAATCTCACCATGGAAATCAAGGGTTATAGTGTGCTTGGCTAAGGTCTATTCTAGTTAGGTTAAGAAAAACATGTAAAAAATTTAAAAATGGCATAATTTTTCAAAATAAACTAGAAAAAATGAGGGTAAACAAGTTCAAGTTATAATTCTACACCCGTCCCCCCACTCTAAATATACAAAGTCCCTTTTGTACTAAACATTAAATAAATATGAGGTAAAAGTAGAATTGGAATGAGAACTCCCTTGAAATTTGCTCCAAAATGAAAGAAGGATCACGTTGAACATGCGTGCCTTCGTCTTGCGTCCATGAGCAAACCTCAATTCCTTGAAATCAAGACACTACCAACAAGCATAAATCTAAAAATAAAAAGGAAAAACAAAACAAACAAAAACCTAACTCACTTTCGTAGGAATCACGGTTGCATTTAGCGTATGCAACAAGCCTTTTAAACTACTCGGTGTACTGAGTGGACGAGTGAAGTCTCGTGAGGGTTTACAGTGAACACACCCACAAAGTTCATTTAAAACTAATACAAGGTTATGATTTGTAAGATTAAAAATTAAATTTGGTTACAGGACAGGTTACGGTGTAACCTAATTACTGAGATACGCCATAATTGATTAAACCTGGGAGTCATCCGATATCAGATGATTGGTTATGGCGTAACCATGGTATTTGGTTACGACGTAAAGGCTACACAAAATAGAAATTCCAGACTGGCTCCATCTTCAGTGAGTCTTTACGCAATCCCCCTTGCTTCATTTCCTGCAAAATATGAAAACAAACACACCAAACCCAACTATACTAATAAAATGAAAGAGACAAAGGATAATTCGAACTGTCTCCTGAAATAGCACTTTTGTTTATTTTATGAGTTTTTAAGTTAGACTCAACGCCACGGTCACCAATGGTTGTTAGTCATCTCGTGGAGGTAATAATCTCCACATTGTATCCACTCAATAAGCTTTTCATCCCTCTTATACTTGTCTCCAAGCTCTAAACAACCCTTATAGAACTCTTTTATCTTTTGGTGTGGGTATTCATAACTATTGGCTTTATCTTCGTCGCTCATGTCTAGGAGTGGCCTAACTAAACTCAATTGTCTTTTAGTCAAATGTTTAAAATTGGTTACGGTTCTCGGCATTTTGAAGATTGTCTTGTCATTGCCGTTTTTGAAACACACAATTCCCTTATTGGCATCTCCCTCTAATTTGTACATTATCTTGAAAGGATTCCCAAGAATGACACCTGGTAACCCGTTTTCCACTCACTCATGTCATCTAGAATCATAAAGTATACAAGAAAAGTGTACACTCCAACGAATACGTGAATATTAGTGGCAACTCCAAGGAAGTTATTCCCCTTATATTCAAGTTCCTTCTTCATAATTTGGTTATAGCACTCCTTGGACATAATATTCATTGGTGAGCTTGTATCAACAAAAGGATGAAAATCCATGAAACCAATCTTGCATGAGAGTTGAATATTATAAGGATTTTCGTGGTGAATCCTTGTACCCATTCCAAAGAACACAGGTTGCCCTGGTGGTGAACTCGTTTTCCCGTGATCATCTTGCCAAGGGACCATATCGACTTGATTGCTGAAATCTCCCAGCCCTATTCCTAATCTATCTTTGTTTGCTTCATACTCAACAAAACCATCGAAATTTGTCCCGAAGAAATGTCGTTGTGCTCAGTAGAATTTCTTGGAGCTTCACTTATCAAAAATGCCTCCAGGTTGTCTTCAAATTTGCCTATTCCACTGGTACAGATTTCACCTTTCGTCACACCAAAAATGCGTGACTATATGCATATAGTCACACACGTTTTTTTGGGTGTGTGTGACAAAAAGTTGTTAGGAATATAAATATTCAGATGAAGGCTCGGTCACCCCGAGCATCTATTTAGCATCTACATAGCTCGTAGGCTTATTTATATTAGCTTAGCAATATTAGTATTAGTATTCTTAGTTTAGTCGTATTTATATTTGTGGAGTGGGTCGGGGCTTTCCCCACTGTCAGCTCACTCCACAGCCCACTAGGGGCATAATATTAGTAAGTATAAATACCCCTTCCCACACTTGGGAAGGGTTGGAACTCTTGTAACCTTTCATATAGTAATCTAGCATTTCCAGGTTTTCTCTCAACAAGAGTCTCCCTCTCTCTCTCTAACTTCTCTCTAAACTCAACCATGGATCTAATCTTCCATGAACCAAGACCACCCGAATCATCCCACAATAATCAACATGTTTCGATCCTACAATTGGTACCAGAGCCACGGTTGGTAGTTGTGTTGATTTTTGTGGTTTGTCTCTCGATTTTAAGTTGTGTTTTTGAAACTGTTTCAGGTTGTTACACTTACTTGATTTTGTGGCTAGTGTGTTTAATTCTGCCATATTTAACAGCCATAAAGTCCAAATCATACGTTTCTGGTCCGGGTCTATTTTACTTGGTATCTATATGAGTGGTTGTGTCTAAGTGCTATTCATTGTGACTTTCTGCTCCTGAAAATCATGCTCGCTAACTGGTCAGAATTGATAGTCGGAATCTGGTCGGAAAAGTCATATACTTCCATAACAAATCGGTGGTTGAGTGCTATATTGTTGAGTTATAAACTGACTCATACTATGATTTATATGGTTTAATCTTAATTTTTCTCAGTTTATTAACAAGTAAGTTATGCATCTGTTCTTACTTGCCCAGATCCGGTTTTTTAGGGAAAGTACGAAAGTGACAGCTTTGACTGGTCAAAGTTGCAATTTGTTTCCGATGCGGTTTGTCATGAACTCGGTTTGTCATGAACTCGGTTTGTCTGCATAGTCATGAACTCGGTTTGTCATGAACTCGGTTTGTCTGTATAGTCATGAACTCGGTTTGTCTATATACTCACGAACTCGGTTTGTGTATATAAGGTGTACGCGGTTTGTCTGTATAATCACGAACTCGGTTTTTTGTTCTTACTCGTATGCGGCTTGTGTGTTGTGCACAGACGCGGTTTGTGTGTTGTGCACAGACGCGGCTTGTGTGTTGTGTACAAACGTGGCTTGTGTGTTTTGCACAGATGCGGCTTGTCTACTCAAGACCAACCACTGACTCTAGTTGACCTCAGGTTTTCATATCCATCATCAGTCAAAAATACATATCATCTATTAAATCAGTCAACCAAAATAATTAAGATAAACAAGAAGACGGGTTGACCACATTGACCAAAACCTTTTACCACTCATTACTGACTTCAGTTTCAACATCACCAGTCACTTAACAAAAGGCTAATAAATCACTAGTATCGCCCTCAACTACCGCCAACATCCACTATCCTAAAATCTATCACCGATCCACATTTTGCAACAATCTAAACAACAAATACGAGATCTAGAAACGATTCAAATGGTAACAATAGATGATCTCAGTTTGTTTTTTTTTTCTTTCGTGAGTCAACATAGCTTTTCTAAACTCAAAAAGTTCAAAACCACGAAAGGCAATACATCATCGATCATTATGAAGACTGAGCTTCTTTGATTTAAATTTTCGAACAAATTCAAGGACAAACGAAGACTATACAACCACCATTTTCCCTTTGTTCGGTTATAGCAAATCGAAAAATCACAAAACAACAATGAAATACCTACCGTGGACCTTGATTGTGAAAAGATTTTTTCTCTTTCTTTTCTCGGTGTGACTACAAGATGAAGGTCTGGTCATGGGTTTATTGAACAGGTCCAGTCGTGGGTTTTTGAACTGGCTTGACATGAGAACTTAAGTGGCTGGTCGCTGGTGTTTGTTTTTTATCTGAATGTGCTTCGGTTTGCTGTAGATGATATGGTGATGCGTTAGTGGATGTGAGGGCGGATTTATTAGATTTTATTAGGGTTAAGTGTGATCTTATATAACCTAAAGATTAGGGTTAAGGTTAAAACAAATGGTGTTGGGCTTGGGCCTTAATCAATTAGAGTTTGAATATTGTTGTTGGGCTTTAATGAACTGATCAGAATTTGTGATGGTATTGGGCTGCGAGATAGTCTTGGGTTGGGTCTGTTGTGATGTGTTGAAGTCATCAAGTGTGGTATTGTCTTGTTATAAGATTTGTGGGATGTTAATTACTAACCGCAAGGACGAACTGTGTTGTCTTGTTAATGTACTGTTGGGCTGAGGATAGTGATCACAAGGGCGAATTCGTATTTGGTTTGTTTGGACCGAATAATGTGTGAGATTTGTCACAAAATTTAGGACAACGGCTTTGTTAGAACATTTAATTAACTCAAGAGTGTGAATTGATTTGGGTATATGAATGTCAACGTGATTATAGAGTTGTGAATTTGGCAGCAGTGTCCTATTGAGGTCTATGATTTGAGTGAGCCTGCAATTTGATCTTTGCGATATGAGTTTTAGTTGACAAATTGCGATTTGATTAATTATGAGTTGACAAGTTGCTATTTGACTTGTTGCGACTCGACTGATTGCGATGCTACCAGTTACTATTTGACGTTGCGAGTTAACACTTGCGATTCGACTAATTGTGATTTGGTTGATTGCAATCTGACTTGTTGCAAATTGACAATCTGTGACTTGGCTTGTTGCAATTTGATCAAGTTGTGATTTGACTTCTGTGACTTGAATTTCGAAGATTGGTATTGCACCTCACTCTTGGGTATTCTAGTTGATTTCACGGTTTCTCTTGTAGATTTTAGAAAATCCCGCGAAAGATTCGATTTCTCGGTTTAAATCTCAAGAGCTGTAAAATCCCGTGAAATTAATATTGGACAAGTAGGCTAGACTTGGATGTAGACATAATGAAACTTACGGGGTTTGACTGCTTTTTTGGGATAAGTTTGTGCTACAAGATCGGCAGGAATTGGGAAATTATGATAACTTGGTTGGTTTGTTAATTCACGGGTTGGTGTACTTAGTGTCTCAAACTTCTCGGGGTGGATGGATGCACGATGTTTGATGACCCTTGCTCAAGCGTATTTAAGGTGATTAGACTTGGATGTTCAAGAAGTGGATATATACAATTAAGGATGGAAGGTTGGGTATATATCACTACCTATATTTAAAGGAGTTACGTTGTTGTGCTCAATATAGGTTCTAAATCACAAATTTAGTGCAAGTTTAAGTCGCAGACTTGTTCTTTATCAAGCTTCATCAAGTGATCGTTGTCTCTCAAACTTCTAATGGGATTGTTGTACAAGATCTTCTCTAAAAGTGGTCAGACTTAAAGACGGAAGGTGGTTTGTTCAGAGACGTGTTTTAACCTGTTCCACATTCTATAGATAATCATATTTCATCAAGCGGTTTTGGCATATTATGAGCTTCAGGGAATTGTTAATCTGCTAAACCATTGGATGAGGAGGAAAGCAAGGGGTTACTACAAGAGAGTCTTAATCACCATCTTCGTTGCAGTAGCTTCATTTGTCTCTGTCCATGTTTTGTGCCTGTCACATTCACGATCATCACAGACTTTTAACTTTGGCAAAAAGGTCATTTCATGCCCTTTTTGAGGGGGAGAATTAGGCGTGTTTCCTAGCAGTTCCGTCTCCAACGATGTGAATTTTAGCGGTTCCGGTTTCAGCGGGTCAGATCGTAGAGATTCAGGATTCAGTGGTTCAATCTCCAGCAGTTTGAATATTAGTGGTTCCAGTTTCAGTGGTTTGGGTCTTAGCAAATTGCCTAAGATTTCACCAGTTTGATACTTACTGTTGTGCATTTTGTTCTTGAATTTATTTCTCGGATAAATCTCAAGAACTGTAAAATCCTGTACACAGTACGACAACTATTCCATGCACTGCACCTGATAACATCCAAGTAGCTGGGTCAGACATCTTTGTTTGATAGGACTAACTATAAGTCATGGGCACTGCTAAGAATTAGCGCATGTTTCTTCTCCTTTGGCTAGTCAACAGCACAAGAGGATCACGAAGTTAATCAGGTATTCTTTATTTGTGATTGAAGTTGAATTTCACGAAGGCGTCTACTTATTTTATCTTGAAGTCGGGGTTGGTTGGATGCATGACCTTCAATGATAACTTGCTCGTGCTTGAAATTTAAGTTGAAGACTTGGGTTATCTAGTTACCAGCAGTCGGGGTAACTATCACTTAAGAGTTATTGGAGTACTCAGTGTCACACGTCAATGACATTGTCGATAATCGCAAGAGGTGTTAATGTCTCATACTTTGGTTGGGTATTGAGCACTTAGAGATTTGCTTGGAGCATTAATTCTCTACACCGTTCTTCCAACATTAGTGCAAGCTTAAGTAACAAATTTGGGGACTTCTACTTCAGTTTTCAGTATTGGTATATCGGGTTTCCTTCATCAAGTGGTCACTAATCTGTGTACAAGGTTGGTTAGTTGGACAAAGGTTTTAAAAGTTGTGATGTAATCTGTAATTCTCACAAGATACTCTTTACCCAAACTGATGTTCACCTAAAATCAAAATCAGTCATGCCACATTCAATCTGTTACTGCCTCACGGTTTCATCTTGATTTTGTAAAATCCCGAGAAAGAACTTATTTCTCGGTTTAAATCATAGATTTGTAAAATCCCGTGATGATGGACTATGCGCTCTTAACCATGATCGGGTTAAAACCATTATCAAAGTTCAGTTAAAGCATCATAAAGGGCTAGATTTGGGCATTAACCACAAGAAGTGACTACGGCGTTAATTCTTTATTATTTATTTGAGGCTGAAGTGAAATTTCATGGGTGAGTGTACTTAGTATCTGAAGATATCGGGGAGGTTGGATGAAGATTCTTCGAGATCCTTGTTCGAGCTTTCAATACAATGACGAGGACTTGGATATCTAGTTATTTTGTCTTTCTCTCTATTACAAAATAACTATCACTTTAAGGAGTCACGTTGTAGTGCTCAGTGTCACACGAAGTTGTGGATATCCAAGAGGTGATGTACGTCTTATACTTGATGGTTGGTTGGTTGAAGAGTATAGAGTACTTAGGGATTCGATGTTGCACGAAGTCTCTACACCGCTCTTTGTCACGCATTAGTACAAGTTTAAGTCACAAGTTCGGGTTATATTACTTCAGTATCAAGTTCATCATATTGGGTTTTCTCCATCAGTGGTCACTACATCAAGCCGACAGAATGATAATGGGGTTGGTAACGAGTTAGATGAGAGAAGAAGTAAAGAGAGAGTAATGACATCTGTACAAGTCAGTGCAGGCCTCGCTCTTCATCATTATGACGTCTGAATACATCAGTTCAGGCCTCGTTCTTCAAAGAAAAGAAAAGTGTACGCTTGAGTGCACTTTATCTTCTAAAGAAGAGGAGTCTTCTTATTAATGGCCATTCTCATCAACAAGATTCATGCTCTTTCCGTGCTTATTCAGTCTTCAAGTGGATCGGCGCTTATTGGAGTATAGTTTTATTCACGTATTCAACCAAAAATTGCAGTTGACAGGCATATGCACTTTTTGAGGGGGGGAAAGGGTGAATAAACAACATGTCAGTCGTCAAGAACCATCAAGTGGAGCTACTTACCGTTGATGGTATTCATATTCACTAGTTCAATCATCAAAAATTGCAGTTGGCAGGCATATGCAATTTTTGAGGGGGGGAAAGGGTGAATATTAATCTACATGTTAGTTGATGATTGAGAAATGGTCATACGACTCCTGAATACGTCAGTTCAGGAGTCGTGCAAACCATGGTTCTCCAACACTACTTCTTCCTCCGTCTATCAAGGTGTTGAAGAACATGGTCATGGAATGCTAATCGACAAAGTCTCACGGGTTGGTCTAATCAGCAACAATGGGTTTCTAGTCAATGCTTCATGTACACGTCATTAGGCTACATGTACACATCATGATGATGATTCCGATTAATCGTAACCATCATGGGGGAGAGAAATGTGTACACCAAGGACGCACAGCAGGTTCACGTGATCGGGCTTAATCATATATTCTGGTATTGATAACCGCAGAGATGATCAGTGGTTCAACTTGTTACCTTGGTATTTACGTTTCACTGTTACGTCATGGGCTGATTAATTGTAACCATCAGGGGAGAGAGAATGTGTACATCAAGGACGCACAACAGGTTCACGTGATCAGGGCTTAATATCCAAGGATGGATACATACTATAGATGATCAGTGGTTCAACTTGTTACTTTGGTGTTATACTTAAGACTGAAGAAGGTCGAGTCGTCAGTCTATTCTACATTCTCTGTTGGGAGTTATCATCTTATGTGTATGCTGCGGGCTGATGGGTTACATGTAAGGTTCTGGAAGGCATTGGGTGAGGTGAAGATGATTGGTATTCTGTTCCTCCACATTGGGCAATCTTGAAGAAGGTCGAGTCTACAGTCTTCTCTACATTCAAAAATGTTGAGCTCTTTTCTTACAACTTGATATTTAACTTAATCCCATGACAGTTCTTGTTTGATGAGTTGTGGAGTTAAGTTAGGTTCAAGTTGTTCCGTAGTTTAAGGTTAGGTCCAACTTGATTTTAACCTAATCTCATGACAGTTCTTGTTTGATGAGTTGTGAGATTAAGCTGAAATCAAGTTGTTACTGGGCTTAAATTTGTGGTTTAGCTTAACCTCATGACAGTTCTTGTTTGATGAGTTGTGGGGTTAAGCTAGATTTCAGTTGAGGCTCAACTTAAACTACCGAAAAGATGCATAAGGTTTTTGACGGCGTCACTCAAGGACGGGAGTGTTAGAAGATTAAAGACGGCATGCATTTGGTTATCAAAAGACTTCTTCATATTTCGGGCGTTCATCCAAAGTCTTCTTCCTATTATGGGTGTTCATCAGAAAGGTTGTCAGATTGGGGGAGAGCACTAATTAGGGGAGAGTGAAAAGCCAGAATCAATCCCTGTTTAAAAGTGCTCACATTGCTCTTCAGCAAGTCAAGTGATGAATGCGGAAAAGATTCAGAATGCTGAGGAGTAATGGTTTCTGGTTCGTATCCTTGTATATATTTTGCTTCTTACATTCTTTTTCACATCTTATACCATTTTGTAAATAGATACATAGAATTCATGCTAATTGTAAATAGAGAAACGTAAAACCAGAAAAACCATAAAAATTGAAAAATAGAAAATACCAAAAATAGTTTCACCTAGGCATGTCTTCTGTTTATCGATAACATTTATGGACTTAGAAATGTCATTCAATAATGGCACGGGTCTTTAAATGAAGCTCGAGCAGAAGTTAAAATGGATTGTTAAAACATGTCTAAATGGCTTGCTATTACTTTAGATAGCAACCCGCGCTTCATATTGGGGAAAGCACGTCGCCAAAAAGACGGCTGTTCCTCCAACTGGGTGATGTTCACCTGGGCATGGATTACTTCATATCCATGTTTCCTGATTTGATGTACGTTTCAGTGCATCATTTCTTGTAAAAGAAGAGAAATCTTCTTAGTATAACAAATAGTTTTCATTCTAAGATTCTTCTGAAAATTATTTGTGAGACACTTGGTGAATATGTGTTGTATGAAATTTGTTTATACTTGGATTATGCATAAAATTTGTCACTCAATCAACGACTACAAAACCTCATGGCAGTTCTTGTTTGATGAGTTGTGGGGCTAAGCTTGATTTTAGTTGAGGCTCAACTAGAATACGGGTCATTGATTGAGGGGGAGAGTGAATTCAAATTTTATATCATCAAACGGGTTTCTTGATTAATTCATGACTCTTAGAAAAGGTTTTGCAGTTAATGGGGTATTAGTTGAAGAGGATATTGCTTAAATATATCAAATGACCAAGTGTGTTAGTTGCTAGAAAGTTTAGGACATTATGTGCAATTTGCTTGTAGTATCCTAGCTTCATATAACTAGAAGGTTCATTTGTATCTCTTTGGAATCCTCGTTTAATCCCCTAGATACATTAAAACTCAAAATCTGAAAGAAGTTAAAAAACCCGATGTGTTTGATGTTCTTGAATGCTCCACTGACATTTGTATGAACTAAGTGAATGAGTTTCAAATGTTGTTTGTCTCTGCTGCTTAATGGTTGTTGATATTGTGCATATGTTCTCAGGATTCGCTTAGGTAGATTGCTATTATGTTAGAATCATGTTCCTAAGATCCTGAATTAAATATTGAAATCTGTGTGAATTGCCATGTTCATGATTGCTAATTGCTCTTCATGCTAGATAGTGGTTTGACGTAGTTCCTGATTGGGGTTTGATTATAAGATGAACTTGGTATTATAATGTGGCAAGCTGCTGAAGGGTAGCTATTAAGGAATAGTGTATCTGTATGCATGTATATCTGTGTTGATATTCTTATGCAGATTCCATAGCCATAATGAATGTGCCAGTTCCCATTCTAACCATTTGATCAGACGTTCAAACTCTATTGATTGGCTCGGAATTCACCACAACAACAACGTCGGCAACAACAACAACAACAACACTGTCATCACCACCACCACCTTCACTTCAACAAAGCAGTTCGTATTCTGATCTCGCCAAGTGGAGATCTTCAACGTGTGGGAAAGATTTGTTGGTGGATGGATGATTGATGTTACCACTGACTCACTCAGAAAAGTGGGTGATTACATCATCTGTGCAAAAA
The DNA here is from genome assembly GCA_021014915.2 of Artemisia tridentata subsp. tridentata. Classification (NCBI taxonomy): domain Eukaryota; kingdom Viridiplantae; phylum Streptophyta; class Magnoliopsida; order Asterales; family Asteraceae; genus Artemisia; species Artemisia tridentata. Next base: position 133,254,648 of record CP139506.1, on the reverse strand, counting down.
GGTCAATATCATTTGTGTCATAAATATCTTGTGCATAATAAGCAGTGAATCTCCCTCTTAGATTAAGGGGGAGCATAGTATGTTTCATTATCAGAAAATATTAAATCGGACACATTTTCTCCCACATTTTTCTAACTTATTTAAATCAATTGGGATCACAAATCTCAAATGGTTTGAAATTTTTGATCGGGGGAGAGAATGTGATTTAAATATGAAATCTGATAAAATGTGATGTTTTGGACATGAATGTAAGCTCTCCCATATGTGCTAAACTCTTTCGTATACCAATGCACATATTGAGGGGGAGCAAAGGATTTGGCATGCATCTTATGTGAGCAAGGCTCAGACTTCACCTATGAATTGACGATAGCTAAAGTCAGTAGTCGAAAGGACATGTCCTGGACGGGTAATAATTTCAAGCCAGTTTATCTGGTGATGTAAGCGTGTCTCGCAAAGGACGTGTCTGAGTAGAATGTACCGATTTCGAGCGATTTTCCTTGAATGTGATCTGGACGGGTAATAATTTCAAGCTAGTTTACTAGTGATGTAAGCGTGTCTCGCGATGATCATGTTCTTGGAAAATCAATCAATTCAAAAGTGCGAGCTTCACCTGACATGTGCAAATTTATAAAACAATTATTCGAGCACATGTTGAGGGGGAGCATTTGAAAAATATAAAACTCTCAAGTGTTTGCAAAAATGTGTTTCAGAATCATGAACACTTTGAGAGATTTTTCAAAGATTTGATTTATGGCAATCGTGGAAGTACACCAAAGACCGACCATTTTTAATTAATGCATGGAGTTATAAGGATGGTTAGGTTAGGCTCAAGTTACCCACGATCCCGCCAGAGCCGGAGGGATCTACCCAGGGACAATCCACTAGTTAGTGTGGAAGTCCTTAGGTATGATTAAAAAGGAGAAAAGTGTGATTAAGGGAAGAGTGCCGACTGAGATGGAGCTAGTACTGGAACAAACCCAACAAGGTACTAGTAATGAAGTCTCGGTAAGCACTGAAGGGGTTGAAGAATGAAAAAGAATTGTAAAGATAAAGGGTGAAAAGAAATAGCCCTCCTTACAACTTAGGCAGAAACCGGGTCAATACATATGCTGTCAGAATCACATAGTTGATTGCTGGCATTGAATACAAAGTATCATGGACCCAGTGATACGCTGCACAACCCTCCCTAGCCACTCAAGGTCCCTCAAAGGATTCTTGTTTCAATTGTCACGGAGTTCAATACATTCCTATCGTCTCTCTCACTCCGAGTTGGATGATATTGAAAAGGTGGCAGTCCTCTCCAGCCTCCGCTCACTAAATCAAAACGCACAATTGAGTCTAGAGCCACGAGATGCATAATAAGATCTCATAGGGACACGAATTATTTCTACACTGGGTGTTCAACATTAAGGACACCAGTTGTAAACTTAAGAGTCCTACGCAGATCTTAGCAATTTGCCAGAACATTTATGAGGGAATTTACAAATGTAATTCTCAATGATTGAATGGAATTCCTGCCAGGGTCAACATCAAGCAGCCCTGAAAGCAGGTCACTTCGGTAATTCTTTATGGATTACGCTTAGTGGTCACGGCGGTTTCTAACGGTCTACAGTCGTTGAGTGATCTCCAGTGACTCACCTAATCGTTGATGTGCTACGGTTCGATCTTAAAAAGCCCTCTGTGGGTTTTCGATTAGGAACGGTCTTGGTAAGGATTAGAGAGAGTTTTCACACTATGCTGTTAACAATCTCAAAGTCCGAACCTGTAAGTACCGGACGTTTTATTGCTAACTGTCGTATGCAGGAACATCTGGCGATTGTAGCTGATTGCTGTTGCAGCTGTTTGCGGTTGTAGCTGATTGAAGTTGCAGCTGATTGCGGTTGTAGCAGATTACAGAAAAGATGCCAATCCAGCACCACATGCTCACACTACATCATCATTGTAACTCAACAAAGTCATGATCAACCAAAAAGACCTTCAACATAGCTTCTGCAAACTCTGATGCTGAAGATCATGACACCCAATAGTGTGAGCATGTCGGCTCAAAGAATAACACATCACATGGAAACATACTGCTGAAAGATGACTTGGAAACAAATGTTGGATGATAAAGTCGAAGAATACTCAAAGATCATCCAAGACAATCAATCAGTCATCAAATCATTACTGCTGAAGGCACAAAGACTAAAGACATTGAAGAATCAAAGACTACGAGCTATGACGTTAAGTTCAGAAGACAGAATGCTAGAATTCAAATTATTATTTCCGGGGTGACCTCCCTTAGGGGGAGATTGTTAGGAATATAAATATTCAGATGAAGGCTCGGTCACCCCGAGCATCTATTTAGCATCTACATAGCTGTAGGCTTATTTATATTAGCTTAGCAATATTAGTATTAGTATTATTAGTTTAGTCGTATTTATATTTGTGGAGTGGGTCGGGGCTTTCCCCACTGTCAGCTCACTCCACAGCCCACTAGGGGCATAATATTAGTAAGTATAAATACCCATTCCCACACTTGGGAAGGGTTGGAACTCTTGTAACCTTTCACATAGTAATCTAGCATTTCCAGGTTTTCTCTCAACAAGAGTCTCCCTCTCTCTCTCTAACTTCTCTCTAAACTCAACCATGGATCTAATCTTCCATGAACCAAGACCACCGAATCATCCCACAATAATCAACATGTTTCGATCCTACAAAAGTCGCGCCACCGTAGGTATCATATAGTCACATTGTTTACTCTGTGGCTGTTTTCATTGAAAAAGAGTTACCAAAACCTGAATATGTGTGACTAATTAGGCACAAGTTTTGTCAGATTTATCAGTATGTGTGACTATTTCTCATCCTATGGCCACATGAAAATATAATAAATGTGACATTTGTGATGATTTAGTCACACAACGTGTGTTGTTTTTTTCGAGTTAGTCACATACAATTTAAAAACAATGGCCAAAAGTGTTAATAAGTGTGACCATATGCTGTTTAAAGTGAAGAAATGTGTATTTTGTGTGACTATTGATCATCCAATGGTCACATGAATTTTTAGTTTGTGTCACCTTTTGTAATATTTAGTCACACAAAGCATGTTTGTTTTGGGTATTTAGTCACATACAATTAAGCATAAAGTGGCCAAAAGTGTTAATAAGTGTGACCATATGCTGTTTTAAGTGAAGAAATGTGTATTTTGTGTGACTATTGATCATCCAATGGTCACATGAATTTTTAGTTTGTGTGGCCTTTTGTAATATTTAGTCACACAAAGCATGTTTTTTTTGGGTATTTAGTCACATACAATTAAGCATAAAGTGGCCAAAAGTGTTAATAAGTGTGACCATATGCTGTTTAAAGTGAAGAAATTTGTATTTTGTGTGACTATTGATCATCCAATGGCCACTTGAATTTTATGTTTGTGTGGCCTTTTGTAATATTTAGTCACACAAAGCTTGTTTGTTTTGGTTATTTAGTCACATACAATTAAGCATAAAGTGGCCAAAAGTGTTGATAAGTGTGACCATATGCTGTTTAAAGTGAAGAAAGTTGTATTTTGTGTGACTATTGATCATCCAATGGCCACTTGAATTTTATGTTTGTGTGGCCTTTTGTAATATTTAGTCACACAAAGCATGTTTGTTTTAGGTATTTAGTCACATACAATTAAGCATAAAGTGGCCAAAGGTGTTAATAAGTGTGACCATATGCTGTTTAAAGTGAAGAAATGTGTATTTTGCGTGACTATTGTTCATCCAATGGTCACATAAATTTTTAGTTTGTGTGACCTTTGTTACTATTTAGTCACTCATCGAATTAAACAAAAGAGTGACCAATAATGTTGATAAGCGTGACCATATTATGTGACTGCATCTTTTAGTCACAGGGTTACTATACTGTTGGAGCAGAGTTGCTACTGCTAGTACAAAGGTAGTCCTGCTGAAGCAGAGTTACTACTGCTAGTACTATGCTAGTGCTGCTGGAATGAGTATATATATTATATATAAAACCATATTAAAACCACAAGAAATTTCAAATTGAATTAAACTCGAATGTATATAACTGGACAGAATATACAATTGTAATGTCGTACTTAATTAATCAAATTCTCAATAATCTAAAGACTTTTGAACCTTCACCGCCTTATTAGCAGTTTGCCTTAAGTCGTTAGCAGATATATATTGTTTCTTCAATGGTGCCGGTGGTACACATTTAGTCACATGGTTTGTTGGTGTAACCTGTAGTAAACAAAAGACGCTTCTATCAAAAATTGAATTACATATGAATAATTATATATATGTAGGTTGAAAAAACACATGTATGTACCTCCTCTTCAAAAATAACTTGATCCTTTGGCCATGCAACGAAACTACCTTCGACTTTCTTAACTGTTTTTAACCCATTATGTGCTACGTCAGTATGCATGCTGCATCAACTAAGATTCATCAATTGACACTTTGTAGCAATCACTTGGGAGTGGTCGGTTATGCAGCAATTGCTTTCCAAGAGACTGGTATACGGTACCCAAAGCAACAATATTTGTTTGCTTTATAATCCACAGTTTGCACTTAAGTGTCTACAAAAAAAGAATTTTTGCATGTATATATCAGAAATTATTTAAACAAAAGAATAACAAGAAACATGTTGAAATACATACTGTTGGCAGTGCTTGTGTTGGAGACACATCTTGTTGCGATTGGGAATCCGGAGACCGTTTTTTCGCTTCTTTTGCTTTGTCTTGGGTCCGACACTTTTAGCAAGTTCCTATATGTATATATAAAACACGTTACATTATTTAAACAAAAGAGTAACAAGAAACATGTTGAAATACATACTGTTGGCAGTGGTTGTGTTGGAGACGACACATTTTGTAGCGATTGGGAATCTGGAGACCCGTTTCGTCGTGACTTAAGGTTATGCTTAGGCCTGACAGTTTTAGCAGGTTCCTATACGTATATATAAAACACGGTACATTAGTCGATCATGTATGTAAAATTCAAAAATCAAAGGGGGATGTTTTATTACTATACTTAATTAACATTTTTTCCGTTACCTTTTTAGAAGTTTCAAGGCCATTGGACTTTTCCTCAATTCCCGCATCTTTAGCACTTACAACATCACTTGTCTGAGTGTCGTCCACCTCATTAGCGCTGCTCTCTATATTGTCAATAGCCATTGGAGTCACCTGCAATATAAATTAAGAAATACAGTCACTCATCAGTTTATGTTCAATGCCTGGTATCATTAGCATCAGTGGTGTTAGCATTAGAAAATGAAATTGTTAACAACATAAAAAATAGCTTACAACTGAGGCTATTGGCGATGGTTCAGATGGAAAAGTTATATTCATCCCTTGATCATTCAACTGTTTCATAATTTGAGCAAGCACTTTATTTGTGTGTTCCACCTCACCGGATAATTTCTTGACCTGCACATCTTTTTCGGTCATTTCGGAGGACAATTTCTTGACCAATTTATCTTTTTCTTCACGCTCGTGTCTCTCATTATCCAGTTGAGTTTGAAGTAACGCAAGTTTTTCATCGGCTTCTTGTTTTCTTCGAGGAAGGCCAAAATACTCTTTGTATGTTACTCCACCTCCCACTCCTCTGGCATAACCGCCCTTTTCCTTACCAAATACAACTGTCATGGCATCAGTGCCATCATCAACACTCGAGGTTCCTTCCTTGATCTTGTCATCAGCTTCTTTCTGCACAAAAAATATAGGAAATGTTGGGATTAAAAGTCTTTTTGATGCTGTTAGAGTAATTGCTGCTCATATTTGTGTCAATGCTGCTCAGATGGAGTTAGTTTTGCTCATGAACTTCAATGAAAAATATACTACTGCTAGTACACAGTTACTGCTGGTATACAAGATACTACTGCTAGTACACAGTTAATGCTGCTTCTATATAAGCATAATAATAGAATTAGCAGTCAAACTTACAAGTTGATCTCCCTTTGATTTAATATCATCATTTGGGTATTCGCCGTCTTTGTTTACCCTTCCTTTCACCCACATTACATCACGCGGGGGTTCTTCATCCGCTTCAATCTCTTTATTTTGGATCTAATAAACATCAAATGCATACACATGTAAAGTTAAACCAAGATAAACGAAAATATGAGGGTATTAATGCAAATGTGCAAATTGGGCAATGTAAACAGATTCATTTCTCATGGGTAATTTGTAAAACAAACATTATGTATTCTTACCATTTTCTCTTTGTCATAAACATATCCACCTCGTCCCATTTTATGCTGATAAATATTTTGGGAACGCGCCATTTTAGCTTTCTCAGATTTCTCCTAAAAACAAAAAATCATAAGGCGTTTAGATGCGGTAATGCTGCAAACTGAAAATTATAAAATGACATATACACTTAAATAAAGATGACTAATTAAAACCTTGTATGCTTCGGTGGTCGTGTATTTAACATACTCGACCCAGTCTTCTGATTTCATTATTGTACTATACAAGTCCGGGACTTCAGTCATTTTGGAAGGTGTATTTAGGTTGGGCAAAATGTAGTTGAATTTGAGCTTCCTTCTGTAATTCCTTAGCATTTTACCAAGACGAATCATTATCAATTTTCTGTATTTCACGTCAACATCAAAAAATTTCTGCAAAGATTAACACAATGTTGTTAATTAGTTGCACATAATGTAACTGCATACATAAACTTATGTAGTACTGGGTTACAAAATAGTATATATGTACCATGATTTCATCCCATAGTTTATCTCTTGATTGTTTATTCACCTTCTTCCAGTGTAGAATCTTCACACCTATCTGCTCACGAGCTACATCTCCTAAAAAACTCACAAACACTGCTCTGTTTGCCCCAGATACCCTACCGAATGCATCGAAGGTTACCTTGAGCTTTATTGCACCAGGTTTGTCATGCTTCGTGCGAAACTTTACTAGCCTGGTTGAGCCCCTCTTAGCTAGTATCTCTGCTTGGTTGGTTCCAGTCGCTTCTATATCTTCATCATCAGAATAGTGTTCGGATTCATATTGTAAGACGTTATCATCAACTACAACATCATGATCAGGAGGAAGCAAACTTTGATTATCAGCAATGGGTTCAATATCCATGACTCTTGAGCAACAAAGGGTAAAAGAAAATGATTATGGCTTAGCTTGGAGAGTAATGGTGATAGAAGATTTGATTTTTGTTTTTTCTTTGCAGTCATTTTTTTAAGGAGAGAAAAGAGGCTATACACCAAGAATATGAATCGTTGTGAATGTGATTCAAAAAATTTCGTTCCAAAAATTTGCCTCCAAGTTGTAATTTGAAATTAACATTTGAATTATTTGAAAATTTTGCCTTTGAACCTGTTAATTAAAGCATAACCTTGAATAAATCAAAATTTTGGATCCAAATGTTATATATCATTATCTTAATAATTGCAAATGTACCATACTGTGCAACCATCACATCAACAGTACAAACTACTACCCATTTAACAAACCAAAATACTTACATAATTACCAGTTATTGCACCCTTACTAATTCCATTTACAAAACACAAATTGCCACTTTTTTTTTTTTTAACATTGAAGACTTTTTATTAAGTAAGTAATACTCTATTGAAAACAAAAACCAGCAAGTTGCTGGGGAATACAGAAAGGAGAATATATTTAAAACATGATTGTACAAAAAGATGTACTACCAGGCCTTCGATGGTGATCAAAGGAATTATGGGGTGTTGAGGTTGCGCCAAGCTTGTTCTTAACCTGAAATAAGAAATACTAAAACACTACGTTAAGTGATTGCGCAGGGGATGGACCCTGCGAACCACCTCCGGCGTGCGAGTAAGTATGTGTAATGTTTATGTAGGTTGTAAATGACGAGAATGAAGTTAACTTACATTGTTCTTGCCCGACTAAGCTATTTATAGGGGAGGAATAGGCCTTAGTGGGTGTTGGGTTTATAGATTTGATGAGACAAAACAAGAAGAATGAAACATGAAGGACTTAATGTGACAAGAAGGGAAACTACAAAAAGATGGAGAATTTTGAAGATTCTAGAAGATTTACTTAAAAGATTTAGTTTCCTTATTGTATTATGTTTCCTAATTGTAAACCCTAATCCCTCTAGTATATAAAGAGGACATGGGTCATTAGTTTTAGACGTGCACAAACTACAAGATGTAGTCGATTAAAGGTGTGTGTGTGTAACTTAGACGTAAGTTATAAACGTCTAGGGTTAGTAGTTAGTTAGTTAGTTAGTTAGTGTAGCCTCAAGGTTAACAAGTTCTACCTTGATCAAGTAGAATTGGGGCTGTAAATAATATTAGAGATTATGAATGTAAAACCTTGTTCATAATAATGTTGATTCTATGTTTGAATATTCCGCCTTCATTATTATGTGTTCCTAGATATAATATTAGACTTAGTCTAAGAGCTTTAACAAACTCCACATGTGGTATCAAAGCCTGGGGAGCTCGTTACCTAGGGATTACAAGGTTTTACTGTCAAAGAAGAGAAGATTTGAAGACAGAAGTAGGTCGGTAAAAGTTTTTCAAGAATCGACTTTTAAGGTCAATGAAGTCTGACATAGCTGCGTATCGGTTGGATATTAAATTATGTTTGTGAAGACTCAATTTATTATAATCGTGGGTCTGGTGATAATTAATTGGTCTGATGATCATTAAATTGGTTTGTCGTTAGTAGCAGCAGACACATTAATTGGTAAAGATTCATTCTTGGTTTGTCGCATATGGTATATTCAAAAGTAAAGTTTGTCGTTTGGTGCAAGTGTATTGATTGGTCGACTGTTATAAGCACGTGGGGCTGTTGACTTTTGGGGATAATTAATATTCTGAGATTGCATCAGTTGGTCGGTTGTGGTGTATACCAGTTTGTCGCTTACTGTCTTGGATAGTTGTCAGTTAATGCGCAATAATGAAGATGGTGTTTTTATTCGATTGATGTTAATTTCATATCACGTGGGTCAGTTGCCGATCTGAGTTGAAGATGCAAATTATTATCCTTATTCGATTATAATAAGGTTTGTGGCAATGAATTCGTGGAGCTAGATTAAATTAGTGATCTCATGTTGCTGCTTGTATATTGCAAAGTACTGCTCGTTGGGTATTCAAAGTACTGCTATTCCAAAGTACTGCTGCAACATACTGCTCCAAGTTTACCCACAAGAATTTCAAGGTACTGTTATATTCAAAGTACTGCTCGTATTCTTTCAACATACTGCTGCAACGTACTGCTACTCGTTCAAAGTACTGCTAGCTTTTTGAAAGTACTGCTAGTTTTATGAAAGTACTGCCGTTGAATTTTGACTCTGCTGCTACGAGTATGTTTAACCTACTGCTGCGTTTAGATGATTTATGGAGACAATGCATGATTTACAAGCAGTGAGGGGAAGTCGAGATGTTAATTATGAGCAGTTTGTTAGATTACACACACAGGGGAAGAAACACACACAATTTTGGATCACGGACAGAATGGTTTATTTTATGGCTTGTTTTGGGGATTATTTGAAGAAGAAAAGTGAATATGGTTTATTTGATGTTGTAGTTGAGTTTCACAGGTGCGCTGTTCTTATCATATCTCAAAGTGGGTGTTACACTTTGAAGATAACTTGTTTGGGCGTTAATGCGGTGACAAAGACTTGATGAATCTAGCAAGGATGTGTGATCTATAAACTTAGGGTGCTGAATACACACATTTGCTATCACTTAAAGGAGTTACATTGTAGTGCTCAGTGTCTCATATAATTGAGGATTTATCAAGAGGTCCTAGTAGCCTACTTCTAAGATAAGTTTGGAGTCACGTGGATAGTGCAAGATATAAGACGCAAGTTTGGGAAATTCAACTTCTTCATCAAATTCGTTATACTCGGTTTTCTTCACAAGTGATCATTACAAGGAGCTTACAGAATTGAAGATTCAAGAGATGGTAAACATATTAGTTTCAGGGGAAGCTTATTGTTTAATTGTTTAACCATCTACATGCACCACTCAAGGGGAAGTGTTTGATTCTTACTACCGTTGTTCATTATTACTACTGCTAGTTGGAGTTTTCTACTGTTTTGGATTCATTTTTAGTAAGCATTTTGGCGTTCTTCATGGAGGGCAATTTGAAACATCGGAAGGCTTTGATTAGAAGTGTGGTACTGGTTAATGGTGGTCAAGATCGTATTTGCATACATTCCCTATTTGTTGATAACAAAAAGGGGAAGAGATGTTAGAAGAGATTTGGAGTGGTATGGCATGGCTTAAGGGGAAGACAAGACTTGTTTCATTCATGGTGAGATTTAATTATCTCAACTTCTCTACTTCGTCTAGGGAAGTTCGTACAAGAATGTGTTTGTTTTGTCATCATCAAATAGGGGAAGATTGTTGGGTTTATAGATTTGATGAGACAAAACAAGAAGAATGAAACTTGAAGGACTTAATGTGACAAGAAGGGAAACTACAAAAAGATGGAGAATTTTGAAGATTCTAGAAGATTTACTTAAAAGATTTAGTTTCCTTATTGTATTATGTTTCCTAATTGTAAACCCTAATCCCTCTAGTATATAAAGAGGACATGGGTCATTAGTTTTAGACGTGCACAAACTACAAGATGTAGTCGATTAAAGGTGTGTGTGTGTAACCTAGACGTAAGTTATAAACGTCTAGGGTTAGTAGTTAGTTAGTTAGTTAGTTAGTTAGTGCAGCCTCAAGGTTAACAAGTTCTACCTTGATCAAGTAGAATTGGGGCTGTAAATAATATTAGAGATTATGAATGTAAAACCTTGTTCATAATAATGTTGATTCTATGTTTGAATATTCCGCCTTCATTATTATGTGTTCCTAGATATAATATTAGACTTAGTCTAAGAGCTACAACGATTCTACACAAGTGGTATCAGAGCTTGTGTGGAGACTCTGATTAAGAAGAAACCCTTAAAACCGATTTATCAACAAACCCTCAACAATGTCGACTGAAGCTGCACCTATCCCATCCATCACCTCACTCAGAATTCCTATCATCAAGAAGGGAGAATATGATCTCTGGAGCATGAAGATGAGACAGTACCTTGCTATTACTGACCATGCTCTATGGGATGTAATTGTCAATGGTAATGTTGTTCTTGATGAACCTTTACAAGTTGAAGGACAACCCAAACCACCTCAACCAACCTTGCCAGCAGCTACAAAGAGAAATCAAGATAAGGCTCTCAACATACTGTTGTCTGCTATTCCTGATGGTCACCTACTGAAGTTCCATGATGCTAAGGATGCAAAGCAATTGTGGGCTGCGATCAAGACAAGATTTGGAGGTAATGATGCTTCAAAGAAGATGCATAGAAACTTATTGAAGCAGCAGTTTGAAACCTTCACTGTTGGTGAAAGAGAAGGTCTTGATGCTGCCTATGACAGATTCCAAAATCTACTTAGTATGCTAGAACTGTATGGAGCAGAGGTATCTGTTGAAGATGCAAATTTGAAGTTCTTAAGGAGTTTGCCATCTGTCTGGCATGTGGTTGCTACTATGATTAGAGGACAACCTGGATTGGAATCTATGGACTTTGATGATCTTTATAACAATTTGAAAGTGTACGAGCAAGAGATGAATGGTCACAGTTCTCAGAAAACTCACAACATAGCTTTTGTGTCTTCTGAAAACAGAAGCAGTACTTCCACTAAAAGTACTGCTTATCCTTCTCAAAGTACTGTTGGTGATTCACAGCATGTTTGCACAACCACAACTACTCCCAACCCATCACCAACAAACAACACCAATTCTGATGAAGTTGTATGTTCCTTCTTTGCACAACAAGCCACTTTACCTGTTACCTATCAAGAAGACTTGTTGCAGATTGAAGAAGATGCTTTAGAGGAGATTGACATAAGATGGCAAGTAGCTATGATCACTGCTAGGATCAAGAAGTTCATGAACAAGACATGAAGGGGAATTGATTTCAAAGCCAAACAAGGTATAACTTTTGACAAATCCAAGATTGAATGTTTCAATTGTCAAAAGCTTGGACACTTTGCAAGGGAATGCAAGTTTGCAAAATACCAGGCAAACAGGATGATTGAACAACCCAAGGTTGAAAGAAAGGAGATTCCTATTACTGAATCACAACCAAAAGCTTTGGTGGCTCAAGAAAATTTAGCAGAGATTGACTGGAGTGCTGAATTTGATGATGAACCTGTAACCTATTCTATGGTTGCAATGGAAGAGTTTGATTGGGGCACAGCTTTTGATGAGGAACCTGGATATGCTGCTTTGGAATCAAGAGATGGTCTTGGAAGCTTTGACTGGAGCTTGGAGGATGAAGATGAACCTGTTCAGATTGCTATGGTAGCTACTTCACCAAGTTCATCCAATGTCTCTGAGGTATGCTCTAAGTGTAATGATGTTTATCAAAAGTTGCTTAAAGAATATGTGACTGAAAGAGATAATTGTAGAATAGCTAGGTCTGAGGTAGCTGGTTATCAATTAACTTTTAGAGTCAATGGAAGCCAAAATATTAACACATGAAAATAATGAAATGGCTTGGGCAGAAAAATATGAGCAACAAGATTACAAATTGAAATTAAGTGAATGGAAGTTAGGATGTAAGGTGTCTGAATTAGAAAAGTTACTAAGGAAAGAGATGCTTTGTTAGAAAAACTTGGTAGTATTAAACAGGCTGGTCTATCACATGTTCAATTTGTTGAAAAACAAAGAGTCATAAACAGTAGAGCTGGACTAGGTTATGGTGAAGATAGTAGTTCAGATGAGACCTCACCTAGTGATAAGGAAGAAACACCACCTAGTGCTAAGGAAGAGATTCCACCTAGTGATGATGACCTTACAAGCTCAGAAGAAAACACATCTAGGAATGAGGAACCAATTAGTGAATCACCTCCTGAGTTTAAGAAAGATAAGGAGTATCACTCAGTTCCTCCACCCACTGGTCAGTTTCAACCACTTAGGACAGATGTTTCTCGTTATGGTGTAGACAACCTAGAGTTTAGGAAGAAGATTACTAGTTCTGAGAAACCTAAGAATGATTTTCAAAGGGGTAATGATCAAAAGTTTCCTACAGCCTTTCAAAAACAAGCAGTACCTCCAAAAACTTTTCAAAGTACTGCTGGACATTCAGCAGTACCTCCAAGAGAAACTTTTCAAAATACTGCTCACTATAGGAAATCTTTTAATCATAGAAGAGGATTTGGGAATATGGAGAGAAAGTTATGTTATGTATGCTATAGTCCTGATCATTTGATTAAGCACTGTGACTTACACTCAGAATACTTAAGTCAGTTTCCAAAGAATAGGTCTACCACCCATAAGCCAAGAGAGACTAGACCAGTTTGGAATCACTCAAATAGGTTCAACCATAGTAATTTCTCAAAAGACTATAGGTACCCTCAACAGAAAAGAATGTTTTCCAAACCACCAGTACCTTCACACACTGATAAGTCTCAAGAAGTACCTTCTCAAAGGACTGATAAGTTTTCACCCACTCATGGTACTGCTAACACTTTTTCACATAGAAGACCTAAGAGATTCAATTCATATAAAAGGTCTTACACCTCAAGCAGAGTACCTAGATCAGAGAAACCTAAGGTCAAACGAAATTGGGTTAAGAAAGAAAGTACTGATGGGGAACAAGAAGTACTTTCATCAGATAAGGGTGAAACAGGGAGTGTTGTTGATAATACAACACAGGATATGGGACCAACTCAAATAATCATTGACCATGCCTTTAAAACCAGTAGAGATTACATACTGAAGGAATTCAAGTATGTCACTCCACAAGGGGAACACAAGTCAGTAATGGCTTGGGTTCCTAAAAGAAACTAACCCTTTTCTTTAATGTGCAGGGCAACCCAGAAGAGGAGCTTAAAGATCATATTATTGTTGATAGTGGTTGCTCTGGCAGCATGACAGGGGACAAGGAGATCCTGTCAGATTTTAAGGCATATTATGGAGGAAGAGTTGCATTTGGTAATGATCCTGATGGAGGAAGAATCACTGGCAAAGGAACAATCAAGGCTGGATGTATTGATTTTGAGAATGTTAGATATGTGAAGGAGCTCAAGTTTAATCTTTTGTCAGTATCTCAGATTTGTGACAAGAAGTACCCAATTCTGTTCACTGATACAGAATGTCTCATTCTCTCCCCTGAGTTCAAATTTGTTGATGATCACTTGGTAACATTGAGAGTACCAAGAACCAATGATGTGTACAGTTTAGACTTAAAGAGTCTCAATTCTGCTGGAAGAGCAACATGTTTAGTAGCAAAGGCATCATTGAAGAAGCACATCTGTGGCACAGAAGACTAGGTCATGTTAATTTTAAGAACATCAACAAGCTGGTCAAAGGAAATTTAGTTAGAGGTTTACCTTCCAAAACATTCAAGACTGATCATTCATGTTTGGCTTGCAAGAAGGGTAAACAACATAAAGCTTCATGTAAGAAGCTTGGGGAAAGAGATATTAGAGAACCTTTGGAGTTGCTACACATGGATCTGTTTGGACCAGTTTCAGTAGAGAGTTTAAACAAGAAGAAATAATGCTTGGTTGTGACAGATGATTGTAGCAGATTTAGTTGGGTCTTTTTCTTGGGATTCAAAGATGAAACCTTTGATGCTATTCATGACCTGATAGTAGCCCTTGAAAATAAATTAAGACTCAAAGTAAGAGGTATTAGATGTGATAATGGAACAGAATTCAAGAACAAGCATATGGATGAATTCTGTGCCAAGAAAGGGATCAAGAGAGAGTTTAGCATTGCTAGAACACCCCAGCAAAATGGTGTTGCAGAAAGAAAGAACAGGACTTTGATAGAAGCAGCTAGAAAAATGCTTGCAGATTCCCAATTACCTATTCTCTTTTGGGCTGAAGCCATAAGTACTGCTTGCTATGTGTTAAATAGAGTTTCAGTAACTAAACCTCAGATGAAGACACCTTATGAGTTACTAATGGGAAAGAAACCAAACATTCGTTTTCTAAAACCTTTTGGTTGCTCTCTGACTATTCTAAATACTATTGATTCCTTGGGAAAATTTGATGGTAAGTCAGATGAAGGATATCTATTGGGTTATTGTACAAATAGCAAAGGTTTTAGAGTCTATAACAGGAATACCAAAAAGGTACAAGATTGTCTTCATGTTAAATTTTTGGAAGATAAGGAAACTTCAGAAAGGTAAAGGTCCTGATTGGATGTTTGATCTTGATCTCAAGTTCACTCCATCTATGAATTATGTTCCTGTTAGAGAAGAGAATCAGGCTAATCACAAAGAAGAAGATTCACAGTACATTGTTCATGGAGTCAATGTACACCAGAAGATGTTCCTGAAAAAGAACCTGAAGTTACTTTTGAAGACCAAAGTACTGCTCAACCAACTAATACAGTATCTGATGAAGATCAAGCCATACAAGATGAACTTAATAGGATGCTTTTTCAAGAAACTATAGCACAATCCTATGAAGATGAACAAAGGAAGGCTTATGAAGCTGCAAAGAAAAAGAGTAAATTTCAAGATACTGTTCACAGTACTTTTGATCAAGGTACTGATGATCCTTTTGACAGTACTTCTGGTATGTTAGAACAATCAAATTGGAACAATGCTGATGATTCCAATATTGATGATGATGATTTGGATAATGCTAACATTCCTGGTTTAGAAGAAATTGATGATGAGTTTAATCCAGAAGGTATTTTCTCCAATGAAGGGATTGATTTTACTAACTTGGAGTCTGATCTTCCAGTACCACCAACTCCTACATTGAGAATTCATAAAGCTCATCCTCAAAGTAACATTATTGGATCACCCTCTTCAGGAGTGGTTACAAGGAACAAAGTTAAAGGACTTTCTAAGCAACATACTGCTTTACTTAGCTTTGTTTACAAACAAAACAGGATAAATCACAAGGATCAACAAACATGCCTGTTTGCTTGCTTTCTATCTCAAGAAGAACCCAAGAAGGTAGCTCAAGCTTTAGCTGATGAAAGTTGGGTTGAAGCCATGCAAGAGGAGCTTCTACAATTCAAGCTTCAAGAAGTCTGGGTATTATGTGATTTACCAGATGGCAAAAGAGTCATTGGTACAAGATGGGTTTTCAGAATCAAAAGAGATGAAAGAGGGAATGTTATCAAAAATAAAGCTAGATTGGTTGCACAAGGATATCGCCAAGAAGAAGGAGTGGATTATGATGAAGTGTTTGCTCCTGTTGCAAGGATAGAGGCAATAAGGTTATTTCTTGCCTTTGCATCATACATGGGATTTCCTGTCTACCAAATGGATGTGAAAAGTGCTTTTCTTTATGGCACAATTTCTGAGGAAGTTTATGTTAAACAACCTCCTGGTTTTGAAGATCCTGCACATCCAAACAAAGTCTATAAGGTAATCAAGGCACTATATGGCCTTCATCAAGCTCCCAGAGCTTGGTATGAGAGACTCTCAAATTTTCTATCACAACATGGTTATAGGAGAGGAGCAATTGATAAGACTTTGTTTATCAAAAGGGATAAGAAAGACATTATGTTAGTCCAAGTATATGTGGATGATATTATATTTGGAGCAACAAAGAAGTCTATGGTGAAAGAATTTGAAGATCTTATGCAGAAGGAGTTTCAAATGAGTTCTATGGGAGAATTAACCTTCTTTTTGGGACTTCAAGTTAAACAAACAAAAGATGGAATCTTCATTAACCAAGAAAAGTATGTTGCAGACATACTTAAAAGATTTGACCTTCCAAATCTCAGGCCTGCCACCACACCCATTGATAACAATAAACCCTTAGGCAAGGATGAAGATGGACAAGCTGTGGATGTCAAGCTTTATAGATCAATGATTGGTTGTCTTATGTACTTAACTGCATCAAGACCTGACATCATGTTTGCTGTATGTTTGTGTGCAAGATATCAGGTTACACCCAAGGTTTCACATATGTATGCAGTCAAGAGAATTTTTCGATATCTCAAGCATCAACCGAAGTTAGGATTATGGTATCCTAAGGAGTCACCTTTTCACTTGGAAGCTTTTTCAGATAGTGACTATGCAGGAGATAACTATGATAGAAGATCAACCTCAGGAGGATGTCAATATCTTGGAAGAAGATTAGTCTCCTGGTAATGTAAAAAGCAAACAATTGCTGCAACCTCCTCTACTGAAGCAGAATATGTTGCTGCTTGCAAGCTGTTGTGGACAAGTTTTGTGGATGCAAAATCAACTCTTGGATTATGGATTCAACTTCAAAAATACTCCTATCAATATTGATAATGAGAGTACCATCTGCATTGTGAAGAATCCAGTTTATCACTCCAAGACCAAGCATATTCAGATTAGGCATCACTTCATTCGGGATTGTTATGAGCACAGGCTTATAAATGTGGTTAAGGTTCACACAGATGATAATGTAGCTGATCTACTCACTAAGGGATTTGATGTTTCAAGATTCAACCACTTAGTTGTGAGCATTGGGATGATTAACTACTAGGCTACATTTGAGGGGAGGCTTTAGTATTAGTTAGTATACTTTCTATTAGTTCTTAATGAAAGTATTGGTTTTTAGTAATTTAGTTTAGCCTATATGTTGTATTTGAGGGGAGGCAACATAAGCTATTAGTTAGAACTTAAGTGTTGATTGTGGATAAGAAGATGGAACGTACTGCTTTGTTTCTTAAAGTACTGACTCAGCAAAGTACTGCTTCAACGTACTGCTTACGTGGACGTACTGTTCCAACGGTCAAAAATTGTGGGGCTACGGTTA
Organism: Artemisia tridentata subsp. tridentata; assembly: GCA_021014915.2. NCBI lineage: Eukaryota > Viridiplantae > Streptophyta > Magnoliopsida > Asterales > Asteraceae > Artemisia > Artemisia tridentata. Next base: position 133,236,939 of record CP139506.1, on the reverse strand, counting down.
ATTAATTCCTTACGGCGGAGATAATAAGTTAATCAAAACGGTAACTTTATTATTTTGAGTTTGATTTATTTCCATCCTATTTAAAGAAACTCACACCTATTTCCCCGCCTTTTACCGTATTTGAGATCCCTCATTCGCTTTTACACCACAATCTTTTTAACGAAACACACACTCAAAGCGAATTCTTCTCTACCACTCATCATGGCTAATCGACTCACTGTTAGCAAACACAATATGATCGCTAATTTGGACAAGACAAGGGATAATGTTGATTTTCATGCGATCATTGATTTCTTAACTGGGTCTTCCATCAACTACTCTATTTTAGTTGACCCTGATGTTATTGGTCCCTGGATGCAAGAATTTTGGGCTACTGCAACGATTGAAGATGACTCGTTGATTAGGGCTACGGTTGCTGGACGAACTATTCGGATTTCTGAGGCCACGATTAGGGATGTTTTGATGTTTAATGATGAAGGGGGGGCTGTTCGTTTTGAAAAACAAGTGCTTTGGGACACTTTAAGTGATATAGGTTATGAAGGAGATCTGTCGAGAATTACTTTTCAGAAGCCTTTGTTTTGTTCTCATTGGAAGTACCTCATTCACGTTTTACTTCATTGTTTAAGTCCCAAGAGTACTTCTTTTGATCAATTTGGTCAAAATATTGCATCTGCATTAGTGGGTTTGGCTACCGATCAAAGATTCAACTTTTCAAGACTAATTCTTGATGGTATGCTTACACATATTGCTAATGGTTCGCCATTCTTAATGTATCCAAGGTTTGTTCAGTTATTCTTGAACAATCAACTTGAGGATGTCCCTAAACCTCAAAGTTTTTTACCCACTGTCAAACTTCCATCAAAGGTGTTTACTTTTCTATCTAAACAAAGTGTCAAGTTTTCTGGAACCAACACACCTTTGACTGCTCATATATTGGGAGTTGCACAAGTTGTTAGAGATGCAGAGCAAAAGCAAGAGCAAGAGCAAGAAGCAAATTCTGAATCAGCAAGCCAAGAGTCTCCAGTTTCAAGAGAAGTTAGTATTCCTCAACCTACTGCTTCTCCTATGCTACATTCTGCTACTCGGGAAGATACTGCTCCTATGGACATTCCTACTCATGAGGAGTCAGACCAAGGTATGAATCAACCACCATCTCCTAATGATTATTCTTCCACAAATATGTCTAAGCAATTTGAAGAAGAAGAGACAGAGTTGGATAATTATGCTTTAACAAGGGAGTTAAAGAGGCTGAAAAAGGAGAGTGAGGCTCAAGCTGCTAAGATAGTCAAGTTAAAGACTAAGTTTCAAAGATTGAAGAAGTTTGTTTGGCCACTAGTTCAACACCATAGATTATGGGTAAAGTCTCAGAAGCAGAGTGGTCAGAAACCTAAGAAGTCTTCTCAGTCAAAGAAGAAAAAGTCAAAGAAGCATTCTTCATTCCAATTGGGGAGGAATTTAGAGAATTTGAATGAAGATGCTGGTTTTACACAAGATGCTGGATTTATGGATGACACTCAGATGACACCACCTGAACATATTCCTCAACATACTGCTGAGAGGAAGAGTGATGAAACAGAGCAAATCAATTTGGAAGAAGCTACTGTTGAAGTAAGAAGTGGTGATACTGAGGAAATAAACTTGGAAGGAGCTGAAGCTGAAAGTACTGCTCAACAAGGTACTGAGAGGCAATTCACTATTACACCTAGAACTTTAGATTTTGAAGAAGATATTGGTCCTTCAAGACAAGTTCAAGAGGAAGTTGGCCCTTCTAAACCAGCTCAGGAAGAAGATGTTATAGCTCATACTAACAGTGATGATGAAACAATTGCTGACATTATGCTTAATATGTCAAGTCAAAGAGGCATCAGTATTCATGAGGTTGAACAACAACAACAAACATCATACTTCTTCTCAACCTACACAAGAGATAGATCCAAAAGATAAAGGTAAAGGGATTTTGGTAGAAAAGAAGAAGAAGAAGATGACATTGGCACAGGTAAGACAAATTCAGATTGCCAAAAATGAGAAAGCAGCTAGACTATTGCAAGCTCAAATAGATGCTGAAAAATCAAGGAAGATTGTTCAATCACAAAGGCCAATTAGTAAAGCTAGAGAAAGGAATGATATGATGGCTTATTTGAAAGGTCGAGGATATACAGGTTTAGTCAGATTGACATATACAGAGATGAAGGATCTGTATGATGCTGTTAGAAAAGCTATTCAAAAAGATCTTGAAAGCATTATTTCTTTTGAAGATAAGGAGCTTGAAGATAAAAGAAAGGAAAGAGCTGTTACAAGGAGCTCAAAGAGGAAAAGAACAACTGATGAACAGCCATCAAAGAAGTTCAAGGAAGCTGTTGAATTAAGAACAGACACAGTTGATGAGCTCAGGAATTATCTTAGAGTTGTTGACTTTGAAAATCCAAAATTGAAAGAAGATGCTGATAAGAAGTCCAAGATATCTACTTTTTCAGTTGTAGAATCACAAGAAGGAAATTATCTGATCTTTCATAGACAAGATGGAAGTTTTAGAGTGTTCAATTCATTGTGGGATATATTACATCTGATTGATAGAGATGATATGCTTCAGTTATATCTCCAAGTGCAAACTTATTTTGAGCATATTCCACCACAAGGAGTAGGTTTGGTATTGTTAGGAGATCTCACAACAATCTGGGAGACAGAAGAAACAAAGGACAGTACTTTGTGGGAAAATCAAGACAATTGGGAGATTAACAAATGGAGATTCTTTGAATCAGTTGGAATACATGTTTTGGAGTTAGAAGATGGCACTATGATTCATATGCTAGCAGAACAGAGATATCCACTCACAAGAGATCTGATGATCAGGATGCTAGAGCATGGCATGGAAGTGGAACAAGAAGATGAAGTAGCATTGATGGTCATAAAATTGTTTATCAATTGGACAACTGAATCTGAAGATTAATGCATAACTACTGGTATGGTTTAATTATTATATAAATCTTTTGAAAAATAAGTACTTTCTTCAAAGTACTGCTAGTCAGACAGTACTTTCTCAAAGTACTGCTTGCAGCATAAAACCAGTAAAGTCTTTTGATAAAATCAGTAATTTTTGATAAGTGCAAAAACATTTTGAAGCACAAAGATTAAACAGCAACAAATGGTTTTGGAAGCAATAGCATGGTGTTAGTACTTGTACTACACAACAAATGGTAATCAACTCACCATGTTTAATAAACAAGAAAGAGTTTGACTCATCATGAGGGTACGGCTCTGATGTGATTATCAAATCCGTTTTTAGTTGGCAATTTACTAAAAATTGTATGGTTTTCAACTCACCATATCTATATTAGTGAAGAGTTGGCTAGCCCACAAGATAATGGCTTTGTGGTAAAGGCTGTGGAAAACCATTATATGGTAATTAGTTCACCATGGTAGTGATTGTACTAAAAGAACTAGCTAGTCCAAAAGCAAACGGCTATTTGGTAAAGACTACTCAAATCCATTGATAGCTGATGATTTGCTAAAAATCATATGGTTATCAATGTACCATGGTTTTTCCTAAATCTAAACATTGGCTACTCCAGAGTTAATGGCTTTGGTAAAGAGACATCAAAATCCATTAAAGTTTTTGATGATTCACCTCTCACAGGAGTTAACACACCTGGAAGTGATGAGAATAGTATGGAACTTTTAAGATCTGATGTACCTATTGTCAATATGATGCTGAGTTGCTGAAAAGATATGATGCTGAAAAGAATTGTTGCTGATGAAGATTGAAGATACTAATTGCATTGATGATGACAAAACAACAACGAGACAGATTTCAAAGAAACAACCTTTCCTTGAAGATAAAGTGTTAAAGTTAAAGACATACAAAGGAACTTGAAATCAAGCAAGTAGAATTCAAGTTAGGGGAGGATTGTTGGGCTATGAAATATCAAAGTACTGCTACTCAAGTCAAAGTACTGCTGTTCGACTAAAGTACTGCTGCTCGTTGAAGGACTGCTATGCAAATAGTTTAAGGACTAATGTGTAATTCTAGAATGTTCGTATTAGATTAGAGTTATAATTAGAATTACTTTTCGTTCAAGCATTGTAAACCGACTAGGGTTTTCCTTGTGCCTATAAAAGGATCCCTAGGTTGGCATTAGAGATACGATTTTTGGATATACGATTATATGCGATTTTAGAGAAAAGTATTAGTCGATTGTTAGAAGTATTAGTGATTAGAGTTTGTTAGTGAATCTGTGTAAGAAAGCAGGTTCAAGGTTTTAATAATATTCGAAGTTGTTCTTCTTAGCTTTGTTGAAGTAGATTCCGCATACTTAGCAAAGTATATCAGTGTTTCATTATTAATAGTTTTGAATTCATTCAAAGTTGTTAAACAGTAGACAAGCTACAAGTTAGTTTGGTCAGAGTATATCGATCCAACTAGGCCTTAGTGGGCGGTTGCACTTGTTTCGGAGATCATGGGGGCGTCCCATGATTTATGGTAATCGCTAGGGCTTTGTAGCCCACGATCTCTTCCTTGGCGGGAAAGCCTAAGGGAAGAAGGAACGTGGGTATGACCAGGTCAAGAGGGTTCCCACATGGTAACCACTTCGTAGACGAATGGTTTTACGCCAATGAAACGTGTTAGGAGTTTAACCTGGGCCTCCGAAGGGAGGGCTTTCTACAAGCTCGAAGGGGAGTCCTTCGACCTGTTAGGAGGGTACATCATCAAGCCCTCCAGTCGAAAGTGATATATACACATGAGTTTATATTGCATTCGACTCAAAAAATCAACATACCTTATAATCCTTGTGCTATACTTTCGTGCAAAAAGAAAAATAAATGTGCAACTAACCGCGCATTTAATGCGGTATAATCATTATCTCTCCACTTTCTCTGTAGATTCAAGCGACTATTAAATCGATATTAGCAAACATCATTTCAAAATTTAATCGCCCGTTTGAAATCCGCAAGATCCTCAAAGTTAGGTGTACACGTGTGCGCCTAGGATCAAAACCGTCTGAGTATATAAACCCAAAATAGCTAAACCCTAGCTCATTTTACCTTCGCCCAAAATACACACATCACTCCGTAATATTGAGCTTCCGTTGGAACGAAAAGGTAAAAATTCGATTACCCTTCTTTGATCTTTTATTCTTTTAATATGAGCATGGCTGCTAAAAGAATAATTAGGGAACAGACATGCACCTTGTCAAAAGCAGGATTGTCTGATTTTCTTCGTGACTACCCCATACCTTCTGGACTCAAAATCATACTTCCGAGCAAAAGACAAAATATCTTTGATGCTTCAGAAGGGTATGTGGGCTTGTATGTTCATGCGTTTACTCAGTCAAACCTTAGGATTCCCATTCATCCTATGATTTTGAAGTTTTTGCAATACTATAAGGTTCATATTTCTAGGTTAAACCCCTTTGGTCTATCCAAGTTAACCACCTACATCGTAATGTGTAAGGCATACAGGTATGAGCCTACATTAGATGTGCTTAGGATTTTTGTGAATCTATATCCCGGTAGGGACTGGATAACCATTGCCAAAAGAAGTGAACATGATGTGAACATTCTAGTGATTAAGCCCTTTTCGAACATTAGGAATTGGAAAGGGCAGTTTTTCTATATTGAAAATACGATCATACCGTCCGAGTATCCAGCCTTATTAGATGAAGCCTATATGTTTGATGAGAAAAGATTCAATGACCCTTTGCCATATGATGTAAGAAGTGATCCTTTGTACCAACGTCTTGCACGCCATCCTGCTGATGTCCAGACGTTCCCCGAACCCATTTTATTCATGGCGGGTATTGCTGACCGTTGGGAAGGGTCTCCATTACAGCCTGAAATTTTTTGTGAAGGAGAAAGTATGTACATTTCCTATTTAAATAAAATAAATAACTTATCTGCTGATATTCATCTGTTTTTTCTCTTGTTGATGCAGAAATGGCTTTCAGGAACTTCGTTGTCGCAGGTGGTGCAAAGGAAGTAAGCTTTATACCAAAGGATCCTCAAGATGTTAGCTACGGAGTGGGATCTCCCTCTGGGTCTGTAAACAATAATGATGTTGATGTCACTCCACCTGGACCTCTTGCAGTGGTTCCACCAATCAAGCCGCTGAATACTGAGGAAGCCCCCCTGCTTGTAGAGAACATTGCTGACTCCGATGATCCTCCGTCTGACACTGACCAGCCTAAGGTCGTAGAGTCTTTTGGTATTGCGGACAGGGTGAGAAACAGGAATGGAACGAGTGTAAAGCCTGTGAAGGCCCCTAAGAGGAAATTGAATATCCCCACTCCCTCCTCCAGGACAACAAAACAAAAAACAGAGAACTCTCAGGGTAAAGCAATTATGTATTCACCAGAAGAGATGGCTGATGATGATGACAACCATGGTAAGCAAAAAATTTATTCAATTCCCCCTTTTCCCAATATATCTAATTGATATTTATGTGAAGGGCTACCGAACACCAAGGAGCTTCCAAATGCTATCACTTGCCACCTATTGGTTGAGAATGTCACCCCTCCCTCTTGGAGAAGCTTGTTAGGTGACACGCCTATTGAGGACCTTTGTGATCTTCATGATAAGAGCTACACTAGGCACGCTATGCTGGACAACCACTTGAACAGCCGCACAAGGCAGTTGATTAATATGGTTAAGGATGCAAAGGAAGAGGTAGCTGTTATCGTTTCCAGGGAGAAGGAAAGGGAGAAGAACTATGCTGAGTTAAAGTCCAGGTGTGATGAGGCAATGGCGAACTTTGAGAAGCATCCTAGGTACGGGGCCCTTAGAGCAAAGATGGATGATCTTGAAGAGCAGTTGAAGGAATCGCAAGCTGCGTGTGGTAGGTTAAAGGTGTAGGAGGCTAAGATTGTTGGTTATAAGGCGCAAGTTAATGCGCTTGAGTCTAAATGTATTGGTTTGGAAACCGAGAGAGCGAAGTTGGTGGAGCTGGATATCAAGCGCCGTCAGGAGATGGACAAGTTGAAGCTCGAATGCGAAAGCTTGAAAAAGGATAGGGCTGAAGTGGTATCGAAGTTTGTTCCTTATATTGCTATGGAGTTGTACCATACTGATGAAGTGGGAGCTGTCGTGGGGAAGCTAGTGAATACGGCCATTTTTTATGGTAAGTGCACAACTTTGGAGGAGATTGCTGAAACCAAAAAACCAGTTGTGCTGTCGGAGGTACCATACTACCGGCCGAATTCTGAGCGAGAATATGATGAAGCTGGCAATGCGTTCACAACAGCAGAGTACCCATTCCTTGCCGAAGCAACTAAAGACCCTTCAGCCCCCATTGAAGATCTCCTATCCAAGAAGCCAAAGAAGATACAGCCTCCGTCTCCCACCAAAAGAACCTCATCTGTTAAGCCTATGTCTCCATCTTATCAGGAGGATCCGAAATCCTCAAAGAATGTCTGAAGGTTGCCAAGCTGGCAATAATTTGGTCTGTAAGGGTGGCATGTACCCCTTTTTAAACAATTTATCATGGTTTAAGGCATGTGCCTTTGTGTTTGAACAATTAATCCTTCGTGTTTTTGGGCTTCGACCCAGAACTTAGACAATCGTTATTATGTTAATATTGGCTATGACTAAATATAGCCTTATGAATGCCAATGTGGGGGATTGCACCCCGCTTTTGTTATCATGCTTATCTTCTCTTACGCTTTTTTATAAACGTAAACATACAGCCTGAGGTTATAACCTCATTGTGTGTATTTTGGACCAATATTTTTACCAATCGTATAGTTTGACTGCGACAGAGGGTTGTGACCCACTCCATCTTTATCCTTAAGTTGCAGAGGGCTTTTAATACCCTAAGACTTTATAGGCAGCTAATGTGAATTGCAATGGATGTTATTTGTATACAAGACATGTGTCTTGCTTCATCCTTCGACATTGAAACTTGTAAAGTACTTGGCTAAACAAATCTTTGTTGTATAAAACGAAACAAGAGATTTTGAGGGAAACGTGTTTTATATTAAGAGGGTAGGGAGGATTACATCATTTGAAGAAATGAACACTAAGACACCTACCATTAATGCTTCTTTCCCATGTGAGAAGAATACGTTACATGAAATTGAAAAACAACTAAGTGCTTTAAAAAGGGTAAATCTTATATGTAAAACTTTCGAAGGTTAGTATCCAATTCTTCAGGCTCGTATGCTTTGTTGTCCCAGCATTTCTCTTTGACATTGGGCCCTTCGACTTGGCTTTGCTTGCGTTTATTTGAAGGACATATTCTTATATGCCCTCAGGACTTTGGGTACCCTATCTACCCACTCATGCTGATATCGCCCTAAATTTGTCTCGATTTCAACGACAATATCCTTGTCAACACAAGTGAACATTTGCTTTACCTTCAGGCTTTTGCAGAAAGATGGGAACACCCCTTCGGCAAAGTGTTTCACTTTGTAAGAAGTGATGACTTTTGGGACTCCAAATCTGCAAATTATGTGTTCCCACATAAACTTTTCCACCCCTTCGACAAAGTGATGATGTACCCTCCTAACGGGTTGAAGGACTCCCCTTCGAGCCTGTAGAAAGCCCTCCCTTCGGAGGCCCAGGTTAAACTCCTAACTTATTTCATTGGCGTAAAACCATTCGTCTACGAAGTGGTTACCATGTGGGAACCCGCCAATCGAAGCCCTAAGCCCTTCGAGGTATCCCTCTCGAAGGGACTACAGTGGAGAACCCTCTTGACCTGGTCATACCCACATTCCCTCTTCCCTTAGGCTTTCCCGCCAAGGAAGAGATCGTGGGCTACAAAGCCCTAGCGGTTACCATAAATCATGGGACGCCCCCATGATCTCTGAAACAAGTACAACCGCCCACTAAGGCCTATTCCTCTCCTATAAATAGCTTAGTCGAGCAAGAATAATGTAAGTTAACTTCACTCTCGTCATTTACAACCTATTTAAACATTACACATACTTACAAAATATTTAAGCATGTGGAAAAGTTTATGTGGGAACACATAATTTGCAGATTTGGAGTCCCAAAAGTCATCACTTCTTACAAAGGGAAACACTTTGCCGAAGGGGTGTTCCTATCTTTCTGAAAAAGCCTGAAGGTAAAGCAAATGTTCACTTGTGTTGACAAGGATATTGTCGTTGAAATCGAGACAAAGTTAGGGCAATATCAGCATGAGTGGGTAGATAGGTTACCCAAAGTCCTGAGGGCATATAAGAATATGTCCTTCAAATAAACGCAAGCAAAGCCAAGTCGAAGGGCCCAATGTCAAAGAGAAATGCTGCTACAACAAAGCATACGAGCCTGAAGAACTGGATACTAACCTTCGTAAGTTTTACATATAAGACTTACCCTTTTTAAAGCACTTAGTTGTTTTTCAATTTCATGTAACGTATTCTTCTCACATGGAAAAGAAGCATTAATGGTAGGTGTCTTAGTGTTCATTTCTTCAAATGATGTAATCCTCCCTACCCTCTTAATGATAAAACACGTTTCCCTCAAAATCTCTTGTTTCGTTTTATACAACAAAGATTTGTTCAGCCAAGTACTTTACAAGTTTCAATGTCGAAGGATGAAGCAAGACACATGTCTTGTATACAAATAACATCCATTGCAATTCACGTTAACTACCTATAAAGTATTAGGGTATTAAAAGCCCTTTGCAACTTAAGGATAAAGATGGAGTGGGTCACAACCCTCTGTCACAGTCAAACTATACGATTGCTAAAAATCTTGGTCCAAAATACACACAATGAGGTTATAACCTCAGGCTGTATGTTTACGTTTATAAAAAAGCGTAAGAGAAGATAAGCATGATAACAAAAGCGGGGTGCAATCCTCCACATTGGCATTCATAAGGCTATATTTAGTCATAGCCAATATTAACATAATAACGATTGTCTAAGTTCTGGGTCGAACCCCAAAAATACAAAGGATTAATTGTTCAAACACAAAGGCACATGCCTTTAACCATGATAAATTGTTTAAAAAGGGGTACATGCCACCCTTACTGACCCAATTATTGCCAACTTGGCAAACTTTAGACATTCTTTGAGGATTTCGGATCCTCCTGATAAGATGGAGACATAGGCTTAACAGATGAGGTTCTTTTGGTGGGAGACAGAGGCTGTATCTTCTTTAGCTTCTTGGATAGGAGATCTTCAATGGGGGCTGAAGGGTCTTTAGTTGCTTCGGCAAGGAATGGGTACTCTGCTGTTGTGAACGCATTGCCAGCTTCATCATATTCTCGCTCAGAATTCGGCGGTAGTATGGTACCTCCGACAGCACAACTGGTTTTTTGGTTTCAGCAATCTCCTCCAAAGTTGTGCACTTACCATAAAAAATGGCCGTATTCACTAGCTTCCCCACGACAGCTCCCACTTCATCAGTATGGTACAACTCCATAGCAATATAAGGAACAAACTTCGATACCACTTCAGCCCTATCCTTTTTCAAGCTTTCGCATTCGAGCTTCAACTTGTCCATCTCCTGACGGCGCTTGATATCCTGCTCCACCAACTTCGCTCTCTCGGTTTCCAAACCAATACATTTAGACTCAAGCGCATTAACTTGCGCCTTATAACCAACAATCTTAGCCTCCTCCACCTTTAACCTACCACACTCAGCTTGCGAGTCCTTCAACTGCTTTTCAAGATTATCCATTTTTGCTCGAAGGACCCCGTACCTAGGATGCTTCTCAAAGTCCGCCATTGCCTCATCACACCTGGACTCTAACTCAGCATAGTTCTTCTCCCTTTCCTTCTCCCTGGCAACGATAACAGCTCTCTCCTCCTTTGCATCCTTAACCATATTAATCAACTGCCTTGTGCGGCTGTTTAAGTGGTTGTCCAGCATAGCCTGCCTAGTGTAGCTCTTATCATGAAGATCACAAAGGTCCTCAATAGGCGTGTCACCTAACAAGCTTCTCCAAGAGGGAGGGGTGACATTCTCAACCAACAGGTGGTAAGTGATAGCATTTGGAAGCTCCTTGGTGTTCGGTAGCCCTTCACATAAATATCAATTAGATATATTGGGAAAAGGGGGAATTGAATAAATTTTTTGCTTACCATGGTTGTCATCATCATCAGCCATCTCTTCTGGTGAATACATAATTGCTTTACTGCGAGACTTCTCTATTTTTTGTTTTGTTGTCCTGGAGGAGAGAGTGGGGATTTTCAATTTCCTCTTAGGGGCCTTCACAGGCTTTACACTCGTTCCCTTCCTGTTTCTCACCCTGTCCGCAATACCAAAAGACTCTACGACCTTAGGCTGGTCAGTGTCAGACGGAGGATCATCGGAGTCAGCAATGTTCTCTAAGAGCAGGGGGGCTTCCTCAGTATTCAGCGGCTTGATTGGTGGAACCACTGCAAGAATACCAGGTGGAGTGACATCAAAGTCATTATTGTTTAAAGACCCAGAGGGAGATCCCACTCCGTAGCTAACATCTTGAGGATCCTTTGGTATAAAGCTTACTTCCTTTGCACCACCTGCGACAACGAAGTTCCTGAAAGCCATTTCTGCATCAACAAGAGAAAAAACAGATGAAGATCAGCAGATAAGTTATTTATTTTATTTAAATAGGAAATGTACGTACTTTCTCCTTCACAAAAAAATTTAGGCTGTAATGGAGACCCTTCCCAGCGGTCAGCAATACCCGCCATGAATAAAATGGGTTCGGGGAACGTCTGGACATCAGCAGGATGGCGTGCAAGATGTTGGTACAAAGGATCACTTCTTACATCATATGGCAAAGGGTCATTGAATCTTTTCTCATCAAACATATAGGCTTCATCTAATAAGGCTGGATACTCGGACGGTGTGATCGTATTTTCAATATAGAAAAACTGCCATTTCCAATTCCTAATGTTCGAAAAGGGCTTCGTCACTAGAATGGGCACATCATGTTCACTTCTTTTGGCAATTGTTATCCAGTCCCCACCAGGATATAGATTCACAAATCCCCTAAGCACATCTAATGTAGGCTCATACCCATATGCCTTACACATTACGATGTAGGTGGTTAACTTGGCGAGACCAAAGGGGTTTAATCTAGAAATATGAACCTTATAGTATTGCAAAAACTTCAAAATCAGAGGATGAATGGGAATCCTAAGGTTTGGCTGAGTAAATGCATGAACATACAAGCCCACATACCCTTCTGGAGCATCAAATATATTTTCTCTTTTGCTCGGAAGTATGATTTTGAGTCCAGAAGGTACGGGGTGGTCACGAAGAAAATCGGACAATGCTGCTTTTGACAAGGTGCATGTCTGTTCCCTAATTATTCTTTTAGCAGCCATGCTCATATTAAAAGAATAAGAGATCAAAGAAGGGTAATCGAATTTTTACCTTTTCGTTCCAACGGAAGCACAAGATTATGGAGTGATGTGTGTATTTTAGGCGAAGGTAACATGAGCTAGGGTTTAGCTATTTTAGGTTTATATACTCAGACGGTTTTGATCCTAGGCGCACACGTGTACACCTAACTTTGAGGATCTTGCGGATTTCAAACGGGCGATTAAATTTTGAAATGATGTTTGCTAATATCGATTTAAAAGTCGCTTGAATCTACAGAGCAAGTGGAGAGATAATGATTATACCGCATTAAATGTGCGGTTAGTTGCACATTTATTTTTCTTTTTGCACGAAAGTATAGCACAAGGAGTATAAGGTATGTTGATTTTTTGAGTCGAATGCAATATAAACTCATGTGTATATATCACTTTCGACTGGGGGGCTTGATGATGTACCCTCCTAACGGGTCGAAGGACTCCCCTTCGAGCCTGTAGAAAGCCCTCCCTTCGGAGGCTCAGGTTAAACTTCTTACACGTTTCATTGGCGTAAAACCATTCGTCTATGAAGTGGTTACCATGTGGGAACCCGCCAATCGAAGCCCTAAGCCCTTCGGGGTATCCCTCTCGAAGGGACTACAATGGAGAACCCTCTTGACCTGGTCATACCCACGTTCCCTCTTCCCTTAGGCTTTCCTGCCAAGGAAGAGATCGTGGGCTACAAAGCCCTAGCGGTTACCATAAATCATGGGACGCCCCCATGATCTCCGAAACAAGTGCAACCGCCCACTAAGGCCTATTCCTCTCCTATAAATAGCTTAGTTGGGCAAGAACAATGTATGTTAACTTCACTCTCTTCATTTACAACCTATTTATGTTAGGATCTCTGGGAAATAAGAATTTCATTGTTGCTGCCGATAGTGTTAAGCTGGTTCCTGCCGATAGCTTTGGTTCCTGCTGCAAGCTCATTGCTGCCGACAGTGTTATCTTGTTTCTGCCGATGGTGTTTGTTACTGCGGATAGTATTGTTTGTTATCCGTATATTTAGAATGTTTGTTAAGATTTATTTTTAGTAGAGATCTCGTTTATCTCTTCACACGTTTTCTTGTAGAACGGGTTAGGGTTAGGTCATCTTGTTAGTATAAAAGATAAACCCGTCTATGAGTTTATGTACGCCTTTAACGTTTTCAATATTAAACATCACAATTCTTAGTTCATAGTTTGATCCATAGAGGATCATTGTCATTTAGAGTTTTCTTCTTTATTATACTTGCTGTTTAGTTTCCGCATAAACGCTTGTATAGCATACAGAGGTTCTTGTTTATACCAAGCTCAATCAAGCTCGAAGTACTCGATCCTACAAGTGGTATCAGAGCCTGGTGAGGATCTCTGATAAAGGAGAAAAAGGTCGATCTCATATCTCTTTACCCTCTCTCAATGGAAGACGAAATCCCACAAAACAATGTCATTAACCAGGAAGATCAACAACCCAAACCTGAAACATCCCAAGTCCAAACACAGATCGTCACCACTATGTCCACCAACAATGCTAAATTCCCATATCTGAAGAAAGATGAGTATGAAGTCTGGGCTATGAGAATGGAATATTGGATCACAAACAGTGATTACAATCTGTGGAATGTCATTCTCAAGGGAAATAGCAAGAAGAATACTGGAAGGGATGAGGATGGCAATATCTATATAGAGCCACCTGTTACTGCAGAAGAACACATGGCTGTGCAAAGGGAAACCAAGGCAAGAACCCTTTTGCTTCAAGCTATTCCAGAGGATCATATGAGTGATTTCCATCACTTGGATGATGCTAGAAAGATCTGGCATGCTGTAAAAGCCAGATTTGGAGGGAATGATGAATCCAGAAAAATGAGAAAGTCTATGCTCAAGCAAGAGTTTCAGGAATTCAAGATCTCTGAGGCTGAGGGGATTCACAAAGGGTATGATAGATTCCACAAGATCCTGAGTCAACTTAACCAGTTGAAAGCTAGGCCGGACGATGAAGATTGCAACACCAAGTTTCTGAGGGCTTTGCCACCATCCTGGTCTCAGGTTTCCATAACACTCAAAGCCAAAGGAGGTCTGGATTATATGAGCTTTGATGATCTGTACAACAAGTTGAAAACCCTTGAACTGGATATCAAAGGATATTCCACCTATACACCTCATACTCCAACCCATACTGCTTTTGTTAGTAACTCTGGTGCTAACAAAGCATCATATGGAAACAGTCCAACACCATCAACATCATCAATCTCCTACTCACCTGTCACATCAAAAGCTCAAACCAGATCTGAGAATCTTGTGGTGGATGTGCTTCATTCATTTGTTGCTGAAAGTACACCACAACAGAAGATTGTGTATGATGATTTCAATCAGATTGATGAATTGGATATGGAAGAGATGGATTTAAGATGGCAGGTGGCTATGATATCGTTGAAGTTGGATAGGTTTGAAAAGAAGGCAGGAAGAAGGGTCAATTTTGATGGACAGGAGCCTGCCAGGTTTGACAGAAGGAAGGTGAGGTGTTATAAATGTTCTCAAACAGGACATTTTGCTAGGGAATGTACAGACAAGAAGGTGGATGATAAAGCACGGTATTCTGCTTTCAAAATTCAAGAGCTGGACTCAGAGGACCCCAAGGCATTGGTATCTGTGGATGCGATGGTAGACTGGGAGCATCATGAGAAGGCTGTTGCAAGTGGATCAGATAAGGTCTTTGGGATGGTAGCTGGATATGGTGAGAAGATTCAAGTGGCTGGTCAGTTTGGAATGATGGGTCATCCATCTCAGGTACATAACTGCCCATTTGGTTGTGATTCTAAATATGATAAATTGAAACAGGAATTTGATGATATAGAAAGTGAAAATAAGGATAACTTTATTCAACTTAAGGCTCATAAAAAGGCTGTTAAAACTTTAGAACAACAAAAGGTCTGGTATCAACAACAACAGTCTGCTTATGAAGTAAAAATAAAGGTTTTGGAAAGAGATTTAAAAAATGCTATTAATGAGTTTAAACATTCTGAAAGGGAAAAAGCTAAGGTAGTGTTAGAAAATCAGGATTTACAATCTAAGCAAGATAATACCTTGGCTAGATTTGATAAGTGGAAAGAGTCATCCACAAACCTTCACAGGCTTATTGATAGTTCTATGTCGTCAAAAACTAAAAGAGGTTTAGGGTTCGGTGACCTGGTAGGGCCAAATCAGTATTATGACCCTAATGAGTATAGTGTTTTTAACCCAGAACCTATAGATTATAGAAAGCCTGTAAAGTATGTGAATGAGGGAGGGATGAATGATGTTCCTCCACCCATAACTAGAACATTTAAACCTGCTAATCCTTTTGTTGACTTTGATGATTCACAAATGAACTATGGCAAACAGGCAAAGGACTTGCCTAATCTTGATTGTGACTCTAATAAATTTGTCTCTTGTTCTTACAGTGACAAATCTTCAGAAATCAAGACTAATGACTATGCCACATGTGGATCAAGTGACAAGTCAGCTTCAATAAAGTCATAAGATCTTTCCTCAGAAGTAGCTAATGATGAATCTCAATCAAAGACAGCTGCATTTGAAGATATTTCTTTTGATAGTGTTAAAAACAATAATGTTTCTGGTTGTGGTTCTATTTTAAACAATTCTAGTTGTGGTTCTGTTTCAAACAATTATGATTGTGGTTTTTATTGTGTTAAGGATAATTTTGTTTCATGTGTTGGTTTGAATAATTCTGTTTGCAATGAGAAAGTTATTGTTAAGAAAAAGACCTCTAGAAAGAAATCTTGCTTTGTGTGTCGTAGTTATGATCATCTTATTAAAGATTGTGACTATTATGAAAAACAGATGGGTTTGAATGCATGTCAAAATAGGTCTGTGTGGAAAAATGTGAATGATATTCCCCCTTATCTTCCTCAAGCAGCAAGAAGAACTTCAGTTGCTACTGGCAAGCCAGTTCCTGCTGGTAAGCCTGTTGCTGCTGATAAGTTCATTCCTGCCGATAAGCCTGTTGCTGCTGTTTATTCAGTTCCTGCCGGTAGGATCAATCCTGCTGGTTGGAGAAGCAATATGGCTAGACCTTTCAGAAGACCTACTAGCTCTTACTTTCAAAATAATATGAGACCTGTTTGTTTTGACACCATGAATAAGGGAGGGGCAAGATGGAAAACTGCTGTTAAGTCCTCAGCAGGTTGTTCTTGGAAAATCAATAACCAACATATGAAAATGGGGTCCAAGATCAATGGTGGATCTCATCAATCTCCAGGGTTTAATTCTTATTGATCCACTAGGCAGGCTCAAGTCAGCAATGGCTTGAGTCTCTCTTGTATCTAATGTTGTATATGTATTCTTTTCTCAGGATTTTCCTTTTAGAAGCAAAGATGTTGGAATTGTTGACAGTGGGTGTTCCAGGAGTATGACAGGGAATTTGGAAAGATTGCATGACTTTGTACCTTTGAATGGAGGTACTGTGACATTTGGAGGAGGAGATGGAATAATTTCTGGGAAGGGAACTATCAAGACTGCTAAGCTGGACTTTGAAGATGTACTTTATGTGAAGGAACTTCAAGACTTCAATTTGTTCTCTGTCTCCCAAATCTGTGACAAGAAGAACAGTGTTCTCTTCACTGAGAATGATTGCTTTGTGTTGTCCAAAGACTTCAAGCTGCATGATGAAAGTCAGGTTGAACTTAAAGTTCCTAGGACTTACAATCTTTATAGCTTCAATCTTAGTGATGTTCAGCCTGAGGGATCACTTGCTTGCCTGGTTGCAAAAGCTTCTGTGGATGAATCTAATAAATGGCACAGAAGAATGGCCCATGTAAATTTCAAGACCATTAACAAGCTGGCTAAGAATGGGTTGGTTAAAGGGCTTCCTATGAAGATCTTCTCTAATGAGCATGATTGTGTTGCCTGCAACAAAGGAAAGCAGCACAAAGCATCATACAAGGCCATAACTGCTGTGAGCAACATCTCTGAGCCTTTGCAGCTTCTTCATATGGATCTTTTTGGTCCTACTTCTATCAGAAGTATTGACCATAAGAACTACTGCCTGGTGATTACAGATGATTTTAGCAGGTTTTCATGGACTTTCTTTTTGGGTACTAAAGATGAAACTTATCCAGTTCTTAGGGATTTTATTGCCTTAATAGAAAATCAGCTAAGTAAAAAGGTTAAGTCTATAAGGTGTGATAATGGCACAGAGTTTAAGAACTCTAATCTTATTGAACTCTGTGGGTCTAAGGGGATAAAAAGGGACTATAGTAATGCTAGAACTCCACAACAAAATGGGGTTGCAGAAAGGAAAAATAGGACCCTGATAGAAGCAGCTAGGACTATGTTAGCTGAATCTAAGATGCCCACTATGTTTTGGACTGAAGCAGTTCGCACTGCTTGTTATGTGTTGAATAGGGTATCTATTACTAGTCCTCATAATAAAACACCTTATGAACTTTTGTCTGGGAAGGTTCCAAACATTAGTTATCTTAAGCCTTTTGGATGTCATGTCACTATTTTGAACACTAGTGATTACCTAGGCAAGTTTGATGGGAAGGCTGATGAAGGGTTTATAGTTGGATATTCTGCTCATGGTAAAGCCTATAGGGTTTATAATCTGTCCTCTAAGAGAATAGAAGAGACTCTCAACTTAAGATATCTTGAAGATAAACCTAATTTGCAGGGTGCTTGGTCCAGAGTGGTACTTTGATCTGGATTATCTATCTGACACCTTAGGTTATAATAGATTCAAATCAAATCTATCTGCTGGTACAAATGTTTCTCAAACTAACAATGCAGGTACCTCGGATGATGATTCTGATGTAGAGAGTGATGAACGACCTATAGTTGTTCCTTCTTTTCCCTCTAACAACATTTCAGGTTCAAAGCTCAAAGATTCTTTTGATATGGCTGGAGGTGATTCTAGTTATGCAGAAGATCTTGCTAGGCTTCAAAGACAAGAGTTTAATGCCAAAGGAGCTGCTGAGATGTTTGATTCTGGGTTTTCTAAAGAGACAGAGGAGATTCTGAGAAAGGCTGAAGCTGAAGTTAGAAGACAACTGAATTCAACTGGTGGTATTCATGTTCCTGCTGATCCCATTCCTGCTGAAAGTGGATCTGTTCCTGCCGAACCTTCTAGAGTTTCTGCTGATGTTCCTGTGTCTTCTCCATCTGTTGACACTCTGGGTGTTGTTAACTCCCCTGAAAGATTTCCAATTCCTTCTGATCTTGGAAATTCAGTTTCTTCAAGAGATAAGTTGAATGATCCTCATCATCAGTCCAGAACTGGCATTTTCACTTCTTCCTCATATGATGATGACTTCAACCCCTCAATTACTAATCAGGCATCCTCCATTGAAGTCAATCCCATTGCTACCAAGAGGATCAATACTGTTCATCCTCAGTCTTTGATTCTTGGAGATATTAATTCCCCTGTTCAGACAAGAAGTAAACTTCATCAACCCAAGTTTGGAGAATCTGCTTTTCTCAGTTATATACAGGATCAGTTGAGGAGCAATCATACTGATTATTTACATTGTCTGTATGCTTGTTTCTTATCTCAAGTTGAACCAACTAGCATAGCTAAGCTCTTACTAATGATGATTGGGTTGAGGCTATGCAAGAGGAGATGCAGCAGTTCCAGAATCAGAAAGTATGGATGTTGGTACCTCTACCTGCAGGAAAGCATGCTATTGGGACTAAATGGATTCTAAAGAATAAAAGGGATGCTAGGGGAATTGTGGTTCGAAATAAGGCTAGATTAGTAGCTCAAGGTCATAGACAAGAAGAGGGGATTGATTATGATGAGGTGTTTGCACCAGTGGCAAGAGTTGAAGCTATCCGATTGTTTTTGGCTTTTGCTTCCTTTATGGGATGTGTAGTATATCAGATGGATGTGAAGAGTGCATTTTTGTATGGCAGGATTGAGGAAGAAGTTTATGTTACTCAACCACAGGGATTTGTGGATCCACAGAATCCTAATTTAGTTTACAAAGTGGTTAAAGCACTTTATGGTCTTCATCAAGCACCAAGGGCTTGGTATGCAAGGTTATCAGCCTTTTTGCTAAAACATGGTTACAGAAGAGGGGCTATTGATAAAACTCTTTTTATCAGAAAGAACTTCAAAGATATCATTCTGGTACAAGTTTATGTAGATGATATTATATTTGGTTCCACTAATGAGGCCTGGTGCAGGGAGTTTGAAGAATTGATGAAGAGTGAATTTGAGATGAGTGCTATGGGAGAAATGACTTTCTTCTTGGGTCTTCAGGTTAAGCAGAAACCAGATGGGATCTTTATTTGCCAGGAGAAGTATGTTTATGACATGCTTAAGAAGTTTGATATGGAAAATGTGAAGATTGCTACAACTCCTTTTGAACGTCCAAAGCCTAAGTCTAATAATGAACCTGATGATGCTGTTAATGTTCACCTTTATAGGTCCATGATTGGATCACTCATGTATTTGATAGCTTCAAGACCTGATATTATGTTTGCTGTTGGTGCATGTGCTAGACATCAGGTTACACCATTGACTTCTAACCTAAATGCAGTTAAGAGAATCTTTCAAGTATTTAAGAGGACAGCCAAAG
The DNA here is from genome assembly GCA_021014915.2 of Artemisia tridentata subsp. tridentata. NCBI lineage: Eukaryota > Viridiplantae > Streptophyta > Magnoliopsida > Asterales > Asteraceae > Artemisia > Artemisia tridentata. Next base: position 133,217,096 of record CP139506.1, on the reverse strand, counting down.
ATGGGACTTTGGTATCCCAAAGATTCTCCTTTTGTGTTGGAAGCCTATAGTGACAGTGATTATGCTGGGGCTAACTTTGATAGGAAGTCTACAACAGGAGGTTGTCAGTTTCTGGGTAGGAGGTTGGTTTCTTGGCAGTGCAAGAAGCAGACTATAGTGGCTACATCTTCTACTGAGGCAGAGTATGTTGCTGCTGCTAGTTGCTGTGGACAGGTGCTTTGGATGCAAAATCAGCTGTTGGACTATGGGTTCAACTATATGAACACTAAGATTTTTATTGATAATCAAAGTACTATGTGTATTGTTAAGAATCCTGTGTATCATCAAAGGACAAAGCATATTGAGATTCGACACCATTTCATAAGAGATGCTTATGAGAAGCATCTTATTCAGGTGGTTAAGATTCACACAGATGATAATGTGGCTGATCTGCTGACCAAGGCATTTGATGGACCAAGGTTTAAACATTTGGTGGTCCATATTGGGATGGTAAATCCCTAGATGCTGAGATTAAGGGGAGGATTGAAGTTTAAGGGGAGGATTGTTCTTGTTGTTGTTGTATATTTTCTATCTTTCTTTCTTTCTTTTGATTTCTTTTCTTATTTTCTTTCATTTCTTTTGGTGTGTTTCTGATTTGTTTTTCTTAGTTAAAAAAAAAAAAAAAAAAAAAAAAAAAAAAAAAAAAAAAAAAATCTTGTATATTTTGTGTGCTAATAATATGGTTTTGAGCAACACCATGCAGGTACAGTGTTGGTGTTTACACCTGCACAACAAATGGTGCTCAACTCACCATGTCTTGCAGACAAGAAAGAGTTGACTCACCATGAGGGTACGGCTCTGGTGTGATAATCAAATCCGTTGATAGCTGTAATAGCTTGCTCAAAGCTATAGGGTATTCAACTCACCCATGGTTTATTCCTGAGAGTTGAAAATGGTTCTCAATTCACCATGGATGTAACCCTTTATGGGATCCAAAGGATTGGCTAGTCCACAAAAGTATGGTTTGTGGTAAAGACACTTGGTATCCATATTTGGTATTCAATTCACCAAGGTTCAGTTGAAACCAAAGAATTGGCTAGTCCTGAGCAAACGGCTACAGGTAAAGACAAGTCAAATCCGTTTATAGTTGCTGATTTGCTAATAAATCAGATGGTTATCAATGTACCATGGTCTAATACACCTAAACATTGGCTACTCCAGTAGTGATGGCTATTGGTAAAGAGACATCAAATCCATTAATTTTCAATGATTCACCTCTCACAGGAGTTAACACACCTGGATGTGATGAGAATAGTATGAAACTTAAGTGATTTGATGTACATCTTGTCATAAGTAGCAGCCAAGTTCAAGTGAATGTTATGGTGATCAGTATACCTATTCTGAAGAAGATTTCATATTCCTGCTGAACTATTGAAGTTGCTGGATGCTATAGAGGTTGGAATCTTGCAAGTTATGGATGCTGCTGCTGGTTACTAATTATTGCTGCTGCTAAGTCGCAGTCCTCAAGCCTGAGAAGTTCAAAGCTCTATCACATTGGAATCTTGCAGGTTAACCTAGTCAACCTCAAGATTAGGGGAGGATTGTTAGGATCTCTGGGAAATAAGAGTTTCATTGTTGCTGCCGATAGTGTTAAGCTGGTTCCTGCCGATAGCTTTGGTTCCTGCTGCAAGCTCATTGCTGCCGACAGTGTTATCTTGTTTCTGCCGATGGTGTTTGTTACTGCGGATAGTATTGTTTGTTATCCGTATATTTAGAATGTTTGTTAAGATTTATTTTTAGTAGAGATCTCGTTTATCTCTTCACACGTTTTCTTGTAGAACGGGTTAGGGTTAGGTCATCTTGTTAGTATAAAAGATAAACCCATCTATGAGTTTATGTACGCCTTTAACGTTTTCAATATTAAACATCACAATTCTTAGTTCATAGTTTAAATCCATAGAGGATCATTGTCATTTAGAGTTTTCTTCTTTATTATACTTGCTGTTTAGTTTCCGCATAAACGCTTGTATAGCATACAGAGGTTCTTGTTTATACCAAGCTCAATCAAGCTCGAAGTACTCGATCCTACAACCTGTTTAAACATTACACATACTTACTCGCATGCCCGAGGTGGTTCGCAGGGTCCATCCCCTGTGCAATCACTTAACGTAGTGTTTTAGTATTTCTTATTTCAGGTTAAGAACAAGCTTGGCACAATCTTAACACCCCATAATTCCTTTGATCACCATCGAAGGCCTGGTAGTACATCTTTTTGTACAATCAGTGATGAAGTGGGAGCTGTCGTGGGGAAGCTAGTGAATATGGCCATTTTTTATGGTAAGTGCACAACTTTGGAGGAGATTGTTGAAACCAAAAAACAAATTTTGCTGTCGGAGGTACCATACTACCATCTGAATTCTGAGCGAGAATATGATGAAGTTGGCAATGCGTTCACAACAGCAGAGTACCCATTCCTTGCCGAAGCAACTAAAGACCCTTCAGCCTCTCCTATCCAAGAAGCCAAAGAAGATACAGCCTCCGTCTCCCACCAAAAGAACCTCATCTGTGAAGCCTATGTCTCCATCTTATCAGGAGGATCCGAAATCCTCAAAGAATGTTTGAAGGTTGCCATGTTGGCGATAATTTGGTCTGTAAGGGTGGCATGTACCCTTTTTAAACAATTTATCATGGTTAAAGGCATGTGCCTTTGTGTTTGAACAATTAATCCTTTGTGTCTTTGGGCTTCGACCCAGAACTTAGACAATCGTTATTATGTTAATATTGGCTATGACTAAATATAGCAATATGACTGCCAATGTGGGGGATTGCACCCCGCTTTTGTTATCATGCTTATCTTCTCTTACGCTTTCTTATAAACGTAAACATACAGCCTGAGGTTATAACCTCATTGTGAGTATTTTGGACCAAGATTTTTAGCAATCGTATAGTTTGACTGTGACAGAGGGTTGCGACCCACTCCGTGTTTATCCTTAAGTTACAGAGGGCTTTTAATACCCTAAGACTTTATAGGAAAGTTAATGTGAATTGCAATGGATGTTATTTGTATACAAGACATGTGTCTTGCTTCATCCTTCGACATTGAAACTTGTAAAGTACTTGGTTGAACAAATCTTTGTTGTATAAAACGAAACAAGAGATTTTGAGGAAAACGTGTTATATCATTAAGTGGGTAGGGAGGATTACATCATTTGAAGAAATGAACACTAAGACACCTACCATTAATGCTTTTTTCCCATGTGAGAAGAATACGTTATATGAAATTGAAAAACAACTAAGTGCTTTAAAAAGGGTAAGTCTTATATGTAAAACTTATGAAGGCTAGTATCCAGTTCTTCAGGCTCGTATGCTTTGTTTTCGCAGCATTTCTCTTTGACATTAGGCCCTTCGACTTGGCTTTGCTTGCGTTTATTCGAATGACATATTCTTATATGCCCTCAGGACTTTGGGTAACCTATCTACCCACTCATGCTGATATTGCCCTAACTTTGTCTCGATTTCAACGACAATATCCTTGTCAACACAAGTGAACATTTGATTTACCTTCAGGCTTTTGCAAAAAGATGGGAACACCCCTTCGGCAAAGTGTTTCCCTTTGTTAGAAGTGATGACTTGTGGGACTCCAAATCTGCAAATTATGTGTTCCCACATAAACTTTTCCACATGCTTTCCTGTTGTGGATGCCAAAGGTTTAGCTTCAACCCATTTGGTGAAGTGGTCTATGGCTATGAGCAAGAATTGTACCCCTCCGGGAGCTACTGCTAGGGGTCCGATTATGCTGATTCCCCATTGGCCGAAAGGCCTTGCTGATGTGATAGAAGACGTGTCATACTCTAATGGTTTCTGAGATTTTGAGTGTGTCTGACATATCGCGCATGCTTTGATTACTTCCGTTACGTCTTCCAATATAGATGGCCAGTAATATCCCCATCTTGTTACTTTTGAGGCAAGGGATCTAGGACCTTCATGTCTTCCGCAAGATTCTTCACGAACATTATAGAGAATGCTCGAAGCCTGTTTTAGTCCTACGCAACGAAGCCATGGAGTCGAGAGAGACCTTTTTTGGAGATTATCGCCTATAAGCCTATATTGGGGGCTTTTGATTTTGACCCTCCGTGCTGCTTTTGGAGTATCGGGCAGAATACCACTTATCAAGTACGTCTTCATTGGAGTCATCCAGTTGAAGCCTCCGTCAGATGCTTTGTTTCGTGTAATTGACCTATTGGCCAATACTTCTACTAGAACTTCGTTGGGTAGATGAGTAAAGGCCGTCGATGCTAACCTTGTTAAGGCCTTCGCCTTCTTGTTTTGGCTTCTGCGAACATGTTTTATCTCATATGGTTCGAACCCCTGGAGAAGCTCTGTAGTTTTATCCAAATATTCATTGATGGTGGGCTGTCTTACTTTGTAGGAACCCTTGATTTGGTTAGTGACTGAAAGCAAGCCCACAAAAATGGAGAGGTCCCGAACCTCCATGCCCTTTGCAAGTTGAAGGCCAGCTAACAAGGCTTCATATTCTGCTTCCTTCTTCGTAGCCTTGAATTCAAAGCGTAATGCATAATTGTACTCCTTTCCTTCCAGATTGATCAGAATTAGGCCTGTTCCCGAACCGTCGGAGCTTGAGGCTCCGTCTGTGTACAGCTCCCATCCTTTCTTCGTCTTCGAGGGCTTTTCTTCGTCTTGGATGCGTTCGAGAGGTATTTTATTGAGAGGATCTGCGAGTTTCCGAATTTTGACGGAGCTTTGACTATTGTATTCTGTTAATGACTTCGGAGCTTGTAGATCAGCGGTGGCTTTGACCTTCAAAGGGTTAGCCTTGATTCCTCGCTTAATTGGTTTAATGCGTTTGGACTTATTAAGCTTACGTTTCGTGTCGAAGGGTTTGTCATCGATCATTGGTGCCCTAGGGACTTCAACCATGCCGGAATGTGCTCGTTCGAAGACTTCCCTCTTAGCTTTGTGTGGCTTCTCCAAGTCTGCCTTGAAATCAACAGGATTTGCTTAACGATTAACGCCATTTGCTCCATATGGCGCTCATTTATCACAACGTGCTCTTCCGTATTCGTACCCCTAAGAGCAGCCTTTGGAGGCTCCTGAGGACTTTCCTTGATTTTCCTGCTAAACTTCTCTTTCTGATAACGACTAGAAAGTACAGTTCCTATTCCGTAAGGTGTATGGAATTTTACTGCTGCATGTATAGTCGAGACTACGATGCCCATCTTTTGCACTGGCGGTCCTTCCCATCAACAAATTGTAGGGAGAGTTGGACCTTACGATGGTGAACAAGAGGGTTTCCGTTCTTGCCAGCTTGCCTTCTCCAATTGTTACTTCTAACGGAATTTCTCCCAATGGCCAAGAATGCTCACCGGAGAATCCTACCAAAGGTATCTTCGAGTCAACCCTTTGTGACCTGATCGAAGGCTTGAGCGATCGAAGGCTTGAGCTTTCGAAAGCAATGCTCATATATGATTTCACAAGAGCTTCCGCAGTCCATGCAAGCTCCATCTGCTTCTTGGTTAGAAATGAGGACTTTGATGACTATTGGGTCGTTCGAAGAGACCTTGCCTGTGATAGGGGGGAACATTATCTCCCCTATCTTGTTTGCCTCCGGCTCCGGCGCCTTTCTTTTCAAGCTGGTTTCGCCCCAATGCACCATTAGTATTGGGGCTTCGGGAGGGTTAGTATCTTTGGCCAACTGAGTGTCGGTCATTTTTTCCTTGCCCTTCTTGATACCTTTCACCAGGTGTGCCAACTGCCCAGACCTTACGGCTTCTTCGATCTGTCTTTTTAGCTCCCTACAACTGTGCGTATCATGGCCATTGTCTTCGTGGAAGTGACAGTACTTGCTTGTATCCCTGTTTTTACCCTTACTTGTCATGCGAGGGGGTGCTTCGAAAGCTTTAGCAGTCCTCTCCATTGCAAGTATTTCCTTTGGAGACTTACTTAGACTTCCTAGCAAACCGTGGTTGGGACCTTTATATGGAGAAAACCTGTCTCTGCTTTTATTCTTGTTCCTTGACCCTTCCCACTTTGAGGACTTGTTGTTGTTGTCTCTATCGATCGGAGAACCATTAGTAGAGACCTCCTTTGCTTCAATCCAAGTGTATGTCTTTTCCATTAAGCCTTTGTAAGTTTTCGGAAGGTCAGTGGATAAGAACTCCACCAAACTCTGATTTCGAAGGCCATGTACGAAACCCGAGATACGCTGATCCTCATGAAGACTAAGAATCTGCAAAGTTTCATCGGTGTACCTAGTAACGAAGGCCCTCGTGCTTTCGTTTTCCTTTTGTTTAATGTTGTGCACCGTAAGATGGGTCCTAGTAAACTTCTTTTGCTGACTGAAGTGTGATCGGAATTTAGCCTTGAGATCATCGAGATTAACAATGCTGCCAGGCTTCTACCCATTCCACCAGATACGGGCAGAATCCCGCAGGGTATAAGTAAACATGTGACAGGCCACAGGCATAACCCACTTTTTCATCTTAATAGCCCCTTCGAACAAATGTAGGAAATTGTCCGGATCCCCCTTCCCATCATAAGTCCCAATATGTGAAGGCATTTTCAACCCATCAGGTAATGGGTAATCCTCTATCCACCTAACGAAGGGTGTAGCCGAACCCATAGGGTCCGAGTATAGATAATTACAAGGTGGTGCATACATAGGGACAGTATTGTAAGGATTGTTGTTTGGGGGCATTCCCATAAGAGTTTGGTTTGGGTATGACTGATAAGACGTGTTTATGGCTAACGGATAGCCGTTTCTCGGGGCGTACGGAGGGTACGCCATAGGATGCCCGAAGGGTATGCTCCCATAAGGTTGAGGAAGACTTGGGTTATTAGGCTGTCCAATAATTGGAGGATACAAACTTTGAGGATAAGACTGAGTTTGGAATGGGGGGTACATACCATTGGGAGGATGATTTCCTCCCATATTAATTGTAGATGGATTGCCTTCAACGCCTGATGTGTGAGAAGGCTGCAATGGAACCCCAGCTTCAGACCTTCCAAGATGAGCTGCTAACAACGGGGGTAGATTAACCCCCCTTCTTCCCTTCGTTGGCTCCTTCCATTGGAGCCTTCCGTAACCACCCCTTCTCTTCTTGTCGGAGCCCTCTCTGGGAATCCTTCGAAACCAACGGACCTTCGGCAATGCCTTCGACCAACTGGTGACCCAATTCTCAGGGCTGAGAGTGTTGGTCCATGAGTCGGAGGCCTGGGCTCTGCTTCCATTTCTTCATCATACTCTTCACTTGAGTATTCCAACTCCCTTCGCATTTCAACATTTCGAACTTGCCTTTTGTGAGCCCTTAAGAGCGACTCCAATATTTCGTGGTTGGCTTCGACAAAGGCTGGGCTAATGATAGGCTCCAGATTAGTTGATGTCGAAGCATGATGGTTGGGTGTTGTTTCTGGGTGAGAACATTTTGTGAATGTGGAGGCGGTTATTGGGGGAAGGTTGTTAGAGTCGTTGATTGGTATTGCTGCCAAGGTAGAGAAACTCGGTAGGGGAGTATCTTCTCTTCCTTGATCCATGCCGGAATAATAGTGAAAGTAGTTGGTTGGTTATAAGCTTGGAAATAACGAGACCAATTGTAGCGGTCCCACGGATGGCGCCACTGATTGTACAAAAAGATGTACTACCAGGCATTCGATGGTAATCAAAGGAATTATGGGGTGTTGATGTTGCGTCAAGCTTGTTCTTAACCTGAAATAAGAAATACTAAAACACTACGTTAAGTGATTGCGCAGGGGATGGACCCTGCGAACTACCTCCGGCGTGCGAGTAAGTATGTGTAATGTTTATGTAGGTTGTAAATGACGAGAATGAAGTTAACTTACATTGTTCTTGCCCAACTAAGCTATTTATAGGGGAGGAATAGGCCTTAGTGGGCGGTTGCACTTGTTTCGGAGATCATGGGGGCGTCCCATGATTTATGGTAACCACTAGGGCTTTGTAGCCCACAATCTCTTCCTTGGCGGGAAAGCCTAAGGGAAGAGGGAACGTGGGTATGACCAGGTCAAGAGGGTTCTCCGTTGTAGTCCTTTCGAGAGGGATACCCCGAAGGGCTTAGGGCTTCGATTGGCGGGTTCCCACATGGTAACCACTTCGTAGACGAATGGTTTTACGCCAGTGAAACGTGTTAGGAGTTTAACCTGGGCCTCCGAAGGGAGGGCTTTCTACAGGCTCGAAGGGGAGTCCTTCGACCCGTTAGGAGGGTACATCATCAAAACATATTACAGTACATACATAAGGGAAAATCAGTATCCAAATTAAATGTCAGAATTGAACCAAATACCATTTACAAATCACAAAAGCTGTTAATGTATATCCTACACCCCTAAACCATCTTAGTTTTGCCTTTCCCATGGCTGTTAGAAGGTGCTCCAAAACCTATAGGATTCTTCTTACACAGCATTCCCAAAACAATATCCTGAGTAAGTTTCTTTTTTTGTGCCTTTTCAACAGGTATTTGAACTTGCACATGGAGAGCCAGGATAGGAGCTTGAGATGGGAGTTCCTCTGGAGGTTCAATGGCTTGGATAGGTTCCACTTCCCAAGTATCAGTACTTGCATCAGAATGTTGCTCTTGATAATACCAAGCAAGAAGGCCAGGAAGGGTGTTGAGAGCACCATCATTTGATTCTGAACTTCTTGAATCAGAAGAAATTTGTATGACATCTACAAATAACAACTGTTAGATCAGTTTTATTGATTCAAATGTTAAACTATATCACAATCAAAGAAAAACCTTTTGATGGTTTACCATTGCAGAAGAATCCATTGTACTGTGTTCTAAAATTTTGGTCCTCTTTTGTGGTATCCCAAAAAATGAAGCAATGTTGCACAAACTAGGCTGCATTTCAAGTATCATTGGTGGCCAACTAGGCTGCAATTGAAGTCCCAATTGGACCTCTCAGGGTACTCACAAATAGTTCAAAATACTGTATTTGTAGTCTCAATTGACATGTCAGTGTACTCGAATAGGCTGTATTTGGACCTCTCATTGGTGGCCAAGCACAAACAATTCTGCTAGGTACTCTCATTACTGGCCAATCAGAAACTAGGCACATTCCAATGCTCTCATTCATTTAGACCTCTCAGTGTACTCACAAACAGGCAACAAAAAATACTCAGACACAAAACACTTAATTAGACATAGCATAACAACCATTATGTATACGAAAATCAGAGTATGGAAAACAAAAAAAATAGAGCATACATTAGACATAGCATAACAACCATTATAAAATACAAAACAACCCCATTTTACAATAGAATCCATCGGTAACAACCACTAACATCACCATTTATAGATCAAAAGCCTGATATTAATTATTGTACAATCAATCATCAACCGATATGTGAAAACATTTAAAAACATACCTTTGTTGTTATTTGGATTCATTGTTTGCGTGCTTGTGTTTGCTAGATGAATGTGTGTGTTGATTAGGGTTTATTGATTATTGTGTGTGTTTACAAATGATAGGGTAAAGGGATTAATTGCCGGTTGAATATTGAATTTGTGGTTTGGTTTAACTATAGCTGACGTGGCAAGATTTGTAAAAAAAAGAGCTAATGGTGATGATGTGGTGGTGAAATCCGGCTATAGCCGGTAAATAGGGATGGCAACGGTTCGGGTTCGGGGCGGGTTTTATTGTACCCGTAACTGAACCCGTTTATAATATACCCGTACCCGCCCCATATCCCACCGGATACCCGATTAATATTATCCATCGGTTTTTTTCGGGTTTCCCCGCGGGTATCAGTTATCCGTAGTTGAATATTATATGGACAAAATTGGCGGTATTAAGATTAAGTCACGCTAAAATCCACCGACAAAACAAAAGAAAATACTCTAACCACTCCCAACAATAACTCAGCTTTAAACTTTAACACACTGCCATGTCTGCTTTAACACACTCACCCTTAACTCAGCTTTAACACACCTAACAATAACTCACGCAACCTTTCGGCAACTCACGCAACCTTTCGACCCTGTTTCATCATTTCTTAATAGAGTTTCTAGACCGACCCTGATAGTTGGATGGTCTTGAGGCAACTCACGCAACCTTTCGACATCTGGAGCACGATTATGCATCTGTAGCATAATACGAGTTATCTCACCTAGGAAATTGTTAATCAATTTGAGTTCTTTTTCTTGTTCATTGCATAATCGGGTGAGGATAGCCTTTTGCACCTCTGCTGGTTAATTCGTTAGCCGTTGGAGCCTATTTTAACAATCCACCAGAAAATGAACCGGTGCACAATCCACCGGTTGTCGACCAAGACCCAAATCCGTTTGGTTTGACAAAGGAACAACTCAGACAAATGGACCAAGATATGCAAGTCTTCCTGGAAATGGAACAACTTGAAAGAGAAGAGGAAGCTGCTCGTTTGGAGCGGCAAGCTAGGGAGGATGAAGAACGTAGGAAGAACTGGGAAATGGGTTGGTTCTCACCTGATTCCTCGTCGACTGAAGATGGTTACCCAGACTCATATGATACCTTCAATTAATTTGTATCGTAGTTTCATTCGTAGTTTCTTTTTAATTTCCTTATCGTATTTTCATTTGTAGTTTGGTTTTAATTTCCGTATCGTAGTTTAATGTAATTTCTATTTGACGTTTAATGTATTATTTCTATTTTATGTTTAATGTACTTCTATTTGATACTTTAGAAAACATTACAATTTTTTATAAAACATTACATACCATATCAAAGAGGCAAATAAAACATTACAATTTTTTACAATCCCTAAAAGCCCTAAACCCTAAACCCTTAAAGCTAAACCAATCCGTAACTCAAACAATAACCAAACGAATAGTCCAATAAATCCAAATATGTTAGTCTACGGGTAGCATGTCTCGAATAGTCTACGGGTAGCATGTCTCGAATAGTCCAATAAATCCAAATACTTAGGATCGATTTCGTCTTTGCAAGATCGAGCTTGTAATTAAGATCGGATCGGGATCTTAAGATCCTACTATAATGTCATTTAAAGAGTATTAACATGTTTTATTTTTTAATTCTACAAAATACATTCCATACTTTTTTAGTTTGCGGTTCGAGAAAAGTAAGATCGTATCGTATTAGTTCTTAAGATTCTATGGTAATAAAGATCGGGATCCTATAAGATCTTAAGCTCTCAAAGATCCTTTGTAAAGATCCGGATCGTTTTTGCTTTGTAGTATCGTAAAATCGTAAGATCCTAAGATCAAGATCGGGATCCTGACAACTATGGTCTCACGTACACTTCTAATTTCCTTACTTCGTAGTTAACCAAATTTAAGAGCATTACCAATGGTCACTCAGTGTTAGGCTGAACACACTCTTGACCAAAAGCGACCTGGGTCACCAGCTGCCACGTCAGCTTTCTCTCTCCAGCGACCAGAAGTGACCAACCTGCCACACTCGGTGACCGACTTTTTTTTTAATCAAACATTTAAAATAAACTTAAAATTCATTAATAATAAAAACATTACAATACTGAATTAAAAACATTACAAAACTGAATTAAAAAAACGTAAACTAATCATAAATGAAAATGAAACTACAACTTAATGGAAGGTATCATCTGAGTCTGGTTAACCATCTTCAGAGGATTTGGAATCAGGTGGGAACCAACCACTTTCCCAGTTCTTCCTACGTTCTTCATCCTCCATGGCTTGCCGCTCCAAACGAGCAGCTTCCACTTCTCTTTCAAGATGTTCCATTTCCAGGAAGACTTGCATATCTTGGTCCATTTGCCTAAGTTGTTCCTCAGTTAAACCAAACGGATTTGGTTCTAGATTGGCAACCGGTGGATTGTCCACCGGTTCATTTTCCGGTGGATTGTTCATCGGAAGATTTTCCGGTTGGAAAACCGAAAAGATATGTGATAACGCTCAATTTGTGAATGTTTTTAGTAGCGTTATTCGTGTTTTTATGTATGTTATTTGGTTATATTTATATTCTTTTGTTACTAAATCGTACCAAAGTGTGTTTGTAAAGCATATGTGGCCAAAAACAGGAAAAAGGAAGAAAAAGATGAGAAAAAGGAGAAAGAAGGAAATATTTATGAAAGTACGAAGATTCTTATACCAAGATCCAATCAAAAAGGCGTTTCAAAGAATGAAGGTCCAAGTATTCATGTCGATTAGCTTCAAAGATGTTGAAAATATCAAGTTTGGATGAAGAACCAAAGACCCAAAAAGGAAAAATCAAACCAAGACAACAAAAGTCCAAAATGTTCCAAAACAGCAACCATCCATCCGATCGGAGGCTGCCCGCAACCGATTCGGATGGAGGCAATTTCGAAGACCAACCGATCGGTTGGACATATTACCGATTGGTTGGAAGTATGCTGATTTACCAAAACTTCATCATTAAGTTTTGTCTTTTCATATATCCAGTTCTAAGGCCTTCTAATAAGGATTCTAGGCTCTTCTAACCTACTTGGAGGACAAGTGAAGCATTAATGAACCAAGACCCTTGGGAGGAGTATTAATAGGATCATTTGTGGAATATTTAGTGTGCTAACTCTTAATCAATAAACTAGTAATCATCCACCACTCATCAAATACTCTCAAATTCGTCCTTAAAAGTCCAGGAGTAGTTGGAGAGTCAAGAAGTCATTATTTGGAGGTCAAAACATCAAGAAAATCAACACCAATCCTTGGGGTATCATTACTTTGTCATTTGTAATCTATTTCCAATCATTGTAAGACTTTCAATTATGGTTTCTAATGTTCAAAGTGCTGAGATTATGTTCATGTTTGCTATGAGTGGCTAGTGCCTTTGTGCACTTGCTTAGATGATGTGTATTACTAATTGATATGCATATGATTGTGATGACATGTTTTAATTCAATTTCAAGTTGATTCTAAGATCCAATCGTGATTAAGTTTTGTAGTGACATTTGTTGAATCAAGTTTAACTAGTTGCTAATAATTTTAAGGGTCGAAAGAACTATTGTTATTCAACTAGTTATAATCATTTGTCTATGAATGATTGTTTTTACCCATTATTCTTGATTAAACAAAGAAAGTTAATTGTGGTTGTAATGAGAATGCTTTTGTCTATCAAAAATAGGATTGATGGTAAACCATTTCAAGGGTCGAAAGATTAATAGTTTACTCTCAATTGTGACCTTTTGTCTATGATTGGTTACCTTTTGTTTAGACCATTTCCTAAGCTATTTGATTAAGCAAAAGATGATTTTTGTGTTTAAGGTACACTAACTTATGAACCTTGAATTGATCTTGAATTGAGTGGTTAAACGCAATGCTTGTTTTTATGAACTAAAATCTTGACGAAGGTTTAATTTGTAGAAACAATAGATTAGTTCATGATTGCGTGGGTTTTGCAACCTTACAACAGGTTTTACCTCTCGAGGGATCTCAAGAGGCTTACAACCCCACCAGGCAGTGTACCTGACCGATGTAGTATAGTGTAGTGGTAAGTACGGGGGATTGATCGTTCTCCACAGGGAATAGTGTTCGTTAGGTATGAAAGGCTACTCTAATTAGGTCTAAGGGTTGAGGAAGATTCTTTTTATGTTTTTATATTTTTATGAAAGCAAGTAAAATCTCGGGTTTTGAAGGAGTGGGCGGAATTAGTTGCTAGTCAACTAACCCAAATTACTACAAATGCAAATAAAATAAAATAACAAAAATGAAAAGTGGTGAGAAACTTATGTGTGGAGAAATGTGTTTACTTAGATTTCCTTACTCCCTAACTATCTTTTACCGGTTAATTAGTGTGTATTAGTCGCGTGGATGACGGGTGTATTCCTTAATACCATTCGTGGGGTGGCGTACTTACTTCCCCAAACTCTACAAGCTCCTACTTCACTCCTATGTCGAGCCGGCTAGGAAGCTCCTAACATGGGATCACTAGAATTCGCTTGTGCATTAAATACAACCATAAAAACCTTTAGTACGCGTTTGGTTCATGTTTCTTAAGACGTTCAAGCAAGTTACCGAATAGGAAGTTAGCCAGTTTTCTTAAGCCTAACATAGATAAACAATCATCCAATACAACTAACAACACACTAACAACCAATAATCAATAGCTAGGTTTCATTAGATCTAAGCAAACACAAGATAAAATTAGCCTAACATGTTAAACAAAAGACAAGCATAAGATAAAATCAAACAACACATAGACATATTGAATGATTAATTGATAACTTATCTTTCAATGAAACATGGAAGATCTCAAGGCAAGAAGCCCTGAAAAAGTAGCTAAAATCGTCTTAGGGTTTTATCCCAAAATTCCACACACTAAGCTCCCCCCTAATGACAAAAAATTAGAAAACTATATATAGACTTTGACATCTGACGGCGTCACCTATGCATTGTGACGCCGTCACCTCGCCGCTTTTAGGGTTCCCGGGTGACCTTCTTGACGCCGTCCCTCTTTAGCTCTTCAAAAATCCATTCTGGCTTATCAAGGCTTGACGCCGTCGGACCTATAACGTGACGCCGTCCCTCTTTGATTTAAGCCGTGACGCCCTTGATTTAGTTAAAGCGTGACGCCGTCAGAATTCTCATGCAAACTCACTGGCCCGTCATGAGTAAATTTCACATCCAACTTTTCTTGCCAAAGCATGACGCCGTCTGGAGTTAATGTTGACGCCGTCAAAGGTGACTTTCAGCACAATTTTGAGACTTTGCCGTTTTCTTCACTTTTATGCTCCAAAAACGTCCAAAATGCCTCCTTTTCCAGATTTCTCCTCAAAAGTACCTAAAATGACAAAAGGAACGATTTAGGGCAATATTTGATCAAATAAATACGATTTCGGGCTTAAATGACCCCTTAAAAGCGGTACACTTTTCGCCTCATCAAATACCCTTACACTTGAGATTTGCTTGTCCTCAAGCAAATGCGCTTTTATTCTAATCAAAATACAAATTAGGGTCATTTAATGCAAACATAAAAGTAATTACAACAAATAATCGTTCCACTTCAATCATAATAAGCACGGAGATTACATACTAGCACCTCACAAGTAGTGTTTAGATACTCACATCTCTCAAGTGTCATCAAAATAAATCTCATAAATGAAAACGGAAAATATCTCTCACTACCTGTCATAGCAAATAGATTACCATAGGCTTGGGAAAGGATCGAAAACCTCCTCCACTAGGCGTAAGCACCTAAGATAAACTATCAAAGAGGGCTTTTAAATGGGTTATAACGTTAGGTGTAGGGAAAAGGAAAACACGGTTTTGTTGGATAAGGGATATTTTACTGGTGGCGAGTTAAAGATCTTGATCAATTACATGTACTATACAATGTTGCTAAGCCAAGACTAGACTCGATCTTAAGCTAATGAAAGAAAATAACAAAACATAAACATAAAAATAAACATAAAATAAAACGGGATGGTAGTCCGTATGTTTTTTTCTATTTTTCTTTTTCTCATTTTTTTTTTTTTTATTTTTCTTGATTTTTTCGATTTTTTTTTTTTTTTTTTTTTTTTTTTTTTTTTTTTTTTTTTTTTTTTTTTTTTTGCATACACTTTTGCCCTACCATCCAAAATAATACATCATAGGGGCGTTGCATCCCCTTACACTTGAACTTTTACATAACTTTACAAATAACTATTCTAATGACTCGAATTAAGATAATTGAAAAACTTGGAGTACTTTTAAAACATTTAGCACATATGGGGGTAATAAATGATGTTCTTCCCCATTACTCCATTACACTAGTACTTTACCCATGAGTCCCAATCGTCCCAAAACAATATGTACAAGGATATGACTCGACTTAGCAACCATGTAATCAATTAGATAATTAACTTGGGTTTAAACAAATGTTGTCACAATAATGCACTAAAAATGAGTGCATACAAGGTAGGCTAAGGCGATTTGGGTGTACATTTAAGTGGGGTGTAAACAAATTCTTCCTTTAAGTAAAATGCTTAAAGGTCGAAACGAAAAGATAGGCTCTGAGGGTGTACTAGGGGTATCGTGTACTAAAAATGAGTACAACGCAAAGGGTGTGGGAGAATTACTTGACCAATGTAGCCAAAGTAATTATAACAAAAACACAGGTGTAAAACATGGGTTAATCCTAATGCCTCTTATCATGTAGTAAATCTAACTACACGAATGTAGTCTCACTTGTGGCCTCGGAATGGTCCTAACGCAAGTTCTAGAATCTAAGTGCTACCGGTACACACATCATAGCATAAATGCTTTTCCTACCAATTCTAGGGGCGAACCTCACATATTTGGGGGTGGAAAAATTTTTTAGTGGTACGGTTTTTGTGCTAGTCATATAACTCCTATCCGTGAGACGCTCATTAGATCAAAGTTTCACTCCTATATGTTGTAAAAAATTTTAAATTTGGCACTAAAATTACCTTAACAAGTATTTCTCTCAGTTTTATTACACATCTACCATTAAACAAACAAAAATCAAGCGCAATTGTATTCTCTAAAATCGTACTTTTACCCCCCCCCCCCCCCTTACACTTGAGATGAACATTGTCCCCAATGTTCAAATAACAAGATGTAAAAGTAAATAAGGTAAAAAAATGAAATCAACTACTCCCCTGATTCGTTCGGTGGATAAAGAAGTAACATGGTTAAATCTTCTTCCAAGGTAATGTAGAAGCTCCAAGACTAATGCATCGCCATAAGCTTGATTCCACATACATTTCCTTGTCCAAAATAACCTGTTAAACCTGAGAAAACAAACAAGAAAAACCAAAGCATCAAACCGAACAAAGACAACTCACAACTAGGTGTAATTCCAGACTTAGAAATAAAACAATAAAAGATATAATGCTTGCGGAATGAATGTTTTGCAGGTTCCTGGAGTTTATAAGTTAGAGATTTAATAAAAACTTTTTATGAAAACAAAACTTTCAAAAATTTCAGAAAATTAAAACCTGACGCCGTCAGGTTGTAATTCCTGACGCTGTCAGAAATGATCTGACAGAATTCTCATGTTAAGTTTCCGGAAAATTTCTGGAAAAACCTATACCTCATTTCCTGGAAATCCTGCAAAATATCATTATGACTCGATACAAGCATTTGACTCAAACAAATACTAATATGTACGTTAATTTAATATTATTATGATTCATGTTCATTTGTTCTAATAAACCGATTTGACTTTCCCTTACACTTAACTTTTGCAAAATACCTTTATATGTAGTTAAGACGAAGTTAAAAACAAAATAAAGCATTTTCACAATTTTAGTTTTGAACATGAATCAATAATAATAAAAATTAAACATACATACGGAAGCAAATAGAATCAAACAAACAAATAAATAAACACACAAAGCAAATAAAGCAAATAAAGATTGGGTTGCCTCCCAAGAAGCGCTTTTCTTTATTAACGAGTCTTGTAGCTAGACTCAAAGTCACGTACATTACGTGACTCCATTATCGGTCACGGTTCCTAGGCCATTCTCCTTTGATTCTCTATCAGAATCACTTTCATAGTGAAGGTATTTCGGGTCCTCGAGATCAAAGGGATTATTTCGGTATTTAGAACTAAGCTCCTTATCATGCTTAAAGAATCCACTTGACAGGTCAAAAGTGTCCGTACATCCCCTTCTCACATCATCATCACACAACACTAGTTGGGAACTTAACCTATCGAGCCCATCATAATCAATCTCCTTGAATTCTCTCATCTTGTGAGGCGTTTGGTATGAGATTTCCCTAATCCCATCGGTGAAAGTCATGATCCCATTGAGCTCGTCCACAACCAAGCTTGTGGCCTTGCAAAAAGGTGCCCCAAAAACAACTTGTGATAACCTGGGATCGATGTACTTTTCGATATTATCGACGATTGCGAAGCTCATAGTGAATGTCATGTTTCCTACAAACACCTGTACATCATCATCTATGCCAATGTTGTCCTTCCCTTTATGAATCATCCCCCATCTGCAAATGTTGTTATAATGAAACAGGGACATCACATTTTTGGGTAAACATGTGTCGATGTAAACATTATAAAAATGCTTGTGACCAATCATGCAAGGTATTTTGAGATTATTCGGATCACATCGCTTAATTCGGCCAGGCCTTCTACCGCGTAACCCCCATGTGTTGCTTCTCGCTGATGGTTGATACTCATACACTTCTTCACAGCCATCCCGAAAAATCACTTTCCTGACACCATCGGTAAATAATGCACTCCTATCATCCTCATCGAGTATCACTCCCGTTGCTTTTATGAATGGTTTTGCCTAGAACAAGGCCAGTTAAGGGTGGGCTGATGATAGGGTTCATGTTATTAATTACAGTTAACTCGATATGAAAGAGGAACTTTTCTATCACAATTGGTACCCTCCTTATTACCCCGATGATATTAGACCCTTCATATTTGACTTGTTCAGTGAAGGCTTCATTATATAGAGAAAGGGATATTGCACTTATAGAAGAGTTGGGGTTTATGTAGGCATCTTTTATAAACTTTTTCCTAGTGGTGCAAGAAATCTTAAAGACCCTAGGAGCGCCATCCTCTATTCTCTCTCCGAATCCCATAGGCGACCTTGCTGTGCCCCTCTCAAGTTCCTCTACCAGGGGGCGGTCCAGCAGTCCTGCAAGCCCATGAGGCATTTCGGATTTCTCTTCCGAGCCCTCCTCATCACTCACCTTTATTGTACTCGAGTTCTTTGGTGAGTCTAGATAGTAGTCGGGCGCCTCGGGTTTCTTTTCGGGAACTTCACCCTCCATTTCATTGTCCACATTCTTGGCTGTTTGTTGGTCCAGATTTGGTTTAGGAACAGGTATTGTTGTAATGGTGTTCACGAAGTGGAGAGGTTTCGAAGGGGTATGAGTATCTCCTGTTTTTTTTTCGTTCTGTGATATGTATTTGAAAAGTTTACTAGGGTGCTTGATTTTTACAGGAGGGGGTGTTTGGTGGGTTACCGTAACAGATTTGATCTCATTAACTCGTGCCAACTCACAATTTGACCTGCCAGCAAGGCGATCATTGATAACCTTTAACAGGTTATCAACCTTGTTGTTCATATCAACTTGCTGTTGTCTGAATTGATTCTCAAGTTTGGAAAGTCGTGTTTCTTGAGAGAGAATGAATTTTTGCAGTGATTCCTCGCGATTTTGTTGTTTATGCGTGTGTCGCTGAGGATAATGTTCAGACCAGGTGAGCGGGGTAGAGTCATTGAATGATACGCTACGAGTTTGGTTCCAACTAAAATTTGGCTTATTCTTCCATGCCTCATACCCATCTTCGGAATTTTTGGGCCCATAATTAGTGGCGAGCCACTTATCTCCCGCCTTATCGATTCGCGAGGATGCGAATTCTTTGAAAGCCTGTTTGGGAAGTTCCATGCAATCATGAGTGTCGTGGGGACCACTACATAATTTACATGAAGAAGTGATTTTGTTCACTTGGCTTGAAGGTTTAGGAGCCTCGTAGGATTTCATGAGAAACTTGACTTGGTCTTCAAGTTCTATGATCCTACGGTCGGAAGTGCTTGAATTGTTCGAAGGCAAAGATATTGCCTTGACCGTTTTATTCAAATCACGGGGATCACTCCAACTTTCGTTGTCATAAAGAGCAAGATCCTCTAGGAGAGCCCATGATTGTTCCGCACTTAGATCACGTAGCTTGCCACCGGCCGATTGGTCAATGGTTTGCCTTGTGGAGAGATTGATATGGTCATAGAAGATTTGGACTTGGAGCCAAAGTTCTATGCCATGGTGAGGGACTTTTTGGAGTAAGTCCTTGAATCGAGTCCATGCCTCGTAGAGAGTTTCGCCTTGACGTTGTTGGAACATCAAAGATATCATTCCTTAGCTTGGTAGTTCTTCCCGGTGGGAAAAACTGAGCAAGGAAACGAGTGGTGAGATCATCCCAAGAGGTGATGGATCCTGCGGGTTGACGTTCTAGCCACTGACTAGCTTGGTCCCGCAGAGAGAATTGGAAGAGACGCAATCGGGTCGTCTCTCGAGTGGCAACATCAAGGTCTATAGAATCAACGATTTTAAGAAAGTCCTTGAGATGTTGATTAGGATCTTCAGAACGAAGTCCATGGAATGCGCATCCGCTTTGCACCAACCGGATGGTGTCGGATCGCAAGGGTGTGATATTGGCTCCTTGAGTGAGCTCAATGGTGTTTCGATAGCCGTGGTGGCTAGGACGGGAATACTCTCCTAAAGTACGGGCTCTAGGAGGTGGTGGTGGTTGTTGTGGTGGTGGGTTGTGGGGGTTAAGGATATTACCATCTTCCATGATGTCGGACGGTAATGGTTACGAACAAAGACACGAAGAAAATAGATAGACTAAAGAAAACCTAGAAAAATAAAATAAAAATCTCACTAGAAAGGAATCTAGTGAGTAGACCTAATAGAAATAAAAATTCAACCTAAACAATAACTACTCCCCGGCAGCGGCGCCAAAAACTTGATTGCGTGGGTTTTGCAACCTTACAACAGGTTTTACCTCTCAAGGGATCTCAAGAGGCTTACAACCCCACCAGGCAGTGTACCTGACCGATGTAGTATAGTGTAGTGGTAAGTACGGGGGATTGATCGTTCTCCACAGGGAATAGTGTTCGTTAGGTATGAAAGGCTACTCTAATTAGGTCTAAGGTTGAGGAAGATTCTTTTTATGTTTTTATATTTTTATGAAAGCAAGTAAAATCTCGGGTTTTGAAGGAGTGGGCGGAATTAGTTGCTAGTCAACTAACCCAAATTACTACAAATGCAAATAAAATAAAATAACAAAAATGAAAAGTGGTGAGAAACTTATGTGTGGAGAAATGTGTTTACTTAGATTTCCTTACTCCCTAACTATCTTTTACCGGTTAATTAGTGTGTATTAGTCGCGTGGATGACGGGTGTATTCCTTAATACCATTCGTGGGGTGGCGTACTTACTTCCCCAAACTCTACAAGCTCCTACTTCACTCCTATGTCGAGCCGGCTAGGAAGCTCCTAACATGGGATCACTAGAATTCGCTTGTGCATTAAATACAACCATAAAAACCTTTAGTACGCGTTTGGTTCATGTTTCTTAAGACGTTCAAGCAAGTTACCGAATAGGAAGTTAGCCAGTTTTCTTAAGCCTAACATAGATAAACAATCATCCAATACAACTAACAACACACTAACAACCAATAATCAATAGCTAGGTTTCATTAGATCTAAGCAAACACAAGATAAAATTAGCCTAACATGTTAAACAAAAGACAAGCATAAGATAAAATCAAACAACACATAGACATATTGAATGATTAATTGATAACTTATCTTTCAATGAAACATGGAAGATCTCAAGGCAAGAAGCCCTGAAAAAGTAGCTAAAATCGTCTTAGGGTTTTATCCCAAAATTCCACACACTAAGCTCCCCCCTAATGACAAAAAATTAGAAAACTATATATAGACTTTGACATCTGACGGCGTCACCTTATGCATTTGTGACGCCGTCACCTCGCCGCTTTTAGGGTTCCCGGGTGACCTTCTTGACGCCGTCCCTCTTTAGCTCTTCAAAAATCCATTCTGGCTTATCAAGGCTTGACGCCGTCGGACCTATAACGTGACGCCGTCCCTCTTTGATTTAAGCCGTGACGCCCTTGATTTAGTTAAAGCGTGACGCCGTCAGAATTCTCATGCAAACTCACTGGCCCGTCATGAGTAAATTTCACATCCAACTTTTCTTGCCAAAGCATGACGCCGTCTGGAGTTAATGTTGACGCCGTCAAAGGTGACTTTCAGCACAATTTTGAGACTTTGCCGTTTTCTTCACTTTTATGCTCCAAAAACGTCCAAAATGCCTCCTTTTCCAGATTTCTCCTCAAAAGTACCTAAAATGACAAAAGGAACGATTTAGGGCAATATTTGATCAAATAAATACGATTTCGGGCTTAAATGACCCCTTAAAAGCGGTACACTTTTCGCCTCAATAGATTAGTTCACCAAACTAATTATCAAAACCAACATGTTGTCCAAAGTTATCACAATCATGCTTATCAATGAGTAGTATGCTAGTCTAAGCAAGTATAGTTTTTAATCATTTGAATTATTCTATTTTTCATTACTTGTTAAGGAATTTACTTCTAGTAGCTTACAATTCGATTCACTACACAAATCCCTGCGAACGATCCCGACTTACCATCATAATCTTGCTATAACGGACGAGTTCACTTGCTCGTATGTGTTGTTTCTAGATTCGGTAATTCGACCTTTATAAATTTAAAACTTGTACTCAAACTCGACACATCAATATGTTCAGGTGGAGTATGGAATTCTTCATTTTGGCGAGGTGGACTTGGAAATTGTTGCCCAAAATCCTTTTGGCGAGGTGGACTTGGAAATTGTTGCCCAAAATCCTTTTGGCGAGGTGGATCTTGAGTATTTGAGAAGTTTGGATCTTGAGTATTTGAGAAGTTTGGAATGTGTTTGTGTGTGACATGTGCTTCAGAAGCATGGGTATTTATAGGGTACAAATGCACACGTTTTTAATATTTTAACTTTCAATTTGAAATTTGAAACGGATATAAAAATATCCCGCCCTTGTGTTTGAACAATGCAAAGACAAAGAAATGGTTAATTAACAGTGTTGTATGATTTGTTGTAAAGTATTTTTTTTTTTGAATGTAACTAATTTAGTTTATTTGGGTATTTGAAAAAAAAAAGTTTAACACACTACCACGTCAGCTTTAACCTTTTCACCTTTAACTCAAAAAAAATACCCGCAATCATAACTCACCCTTAACTCACCTTTAACTCAACTATTTTCAAACCCTATAAACTTATTTAATATCATTAATATAGAAAATATCATTAATATATAAAATATCAATTACCCTAATCAAAAAGACAATTAGTCAATCCAACACCAAACACACTTCTAAATCAACTAAACTAGTCAATCCAAACCAAACACAAACCAAATCCTATTATCCATCTGTTTACTTTTGGCGCATTTCGATGGTCCCTCTTCCCACCTAAAGTATTGGGAACCGTTCGTATACCGTCTGCAGCCTATTTATACCTATGGACATGGAAAACCGTTCATAATCAACACCTTTGATATTTTCATTAGAAAATAAATTTCAAATTTCAATGGTTGAATCCTCTTCAACTCCTTCTTCAAACAAAAAGAAACGCCCAAGGGATGATTCTCCTCCTCCAATGCCTGAAAAGTAAAAAAAAATAGGCATATCCCAACATATTTAGGAGAAATGTAGTGAAGGCGAGTATGGTGCTGAAAACGCATTGATAGAAATTTACAACAAGCGTATAAAGATGTTTGAAGAAAGGAACAAGAAAGATTTAGAGGCCATTGAGGAGCATCAGAAGAAAATTGATGAGAGGAACAAAAAAATAGAAGAAGCAAGAGAGCAAATAGTTGAAGTTTACAAAAGTATTCAAGCTAGTATATATATGTCTTAATGTATCTTTTGTTTATATATTTTGCGTATGTAAATATAAACTTATTTTGACTTTGTTTAATATATGAATACAGTTATTATTACAAGTTTATGATATTTGAAAGCAGTTATTTTTATTGTACTGCTAGGCAAACAGTTGTACTGCTAGCGAAACGTTGCACTGCTGGGTATCCTTTTAGCAGTGGTTGGGAGTGCAGGGTAGTTTGTATCACTTTTTACTTAAAGGGTATAAATCCCCAATTGCGGTACACAAGCACATTCACGCACACATTACTCCCTCTCTTCCACTCCCTAATCGAATTTTAATCGTCATATTGCAAAACCCCCCAAATCAAATCATAATGTCGAACCTAACTTTTACCAAACCTCATAATAATGTTGCCTTTTTAGAAAAATCCAATGAGTCTGTAGATTTTACTGAGATCATTGATTTCCTTAATGCAAGCTATATTAAGTTTGCATTAACAGTAAAACCTACTACATATACTTCCAACATTATCCAGTTTTGGTCGTCTGCTAAGGTCAAAACTATTAATGGGGAAGCACAAATCCATGCCCTTGTAGATGGGCAGAGGATTATCAATACAGAGGCGTCTATTCGAAGAGATCTTCTCCTAGATGATGCTAACGGAGTTGAGAATCTTCCAAATACTACAATGTTTGAAAAACTTTCACTGATGGGCTATGAGAGAAATACAGATGCTTTAAAGTTTCAAAAAGGTAATTTTTCTCCTCAGTGGAAATTCTTAATTCATACTGTCTTAGTGTGTCTAAGTCCAAAGACCATTGCGTGGAATGAATTTAGCAGCAATTTAGCTTCTGCTATAATTTGTTTGGCTGAAAATACTCAAAGATTTAATTTCTCAAAATTAATTTTTGATAGTATGGTTAAGAACTTGGATCGTTCTTTGGCTAAATATTTTCTATATCCAAGGTTTTTGCAACTCTTTTTGGACAACCAATTTAAAAAAAAGAAAAGTCACAAAAATGTTTATCCCACTCCCTGTCTTACCAAAAAGGTTTTTGCTAATATGAGGAGGGTTGGAAAAGTTTTTTCAGGGACAGTGACACCTTTGTTTCCAACAATGGTGGCACTAGCCCAAACCCAAATGGGTGAAGGTTCAGCAATCCCAGCTGGTACCCATCACACACCCACAGAACAACAACAACAACAGACCTATAAGCGTAGGACTAACACCAAGAACACTGAGCTACCTCAGGCTAGTGGTTCTATACCAACAGTTGCAGATGAGGATGTCACTAGGGGGAGAGTGACATATTGGCAAGGGCTGCCACTACTGTGTCTAGCTTAGCAGTAGCACAGGACAGTGGTAACATCATTAAGACCCGAACCAAGACAACTTCTAATGAAGAAAGTTCCTCTGGAACTGATTCAGGTGAAGTTCCCAGTCACATGGAAACAATGGGGGGTTCGGATGTTCATCCTAGGGGTGAGACTGAACTTAACTTTTCCGGTGATCCACCTCTCGGGCTAGGTAACACAAGCCGAAGTGGTGAGGATAGTATGCAACTTTTGAATGAATTGAAGGATACCTGTTTGATTGCGTGGTTTTGTAACCTTACAACAGGTTTTACCTCTCGAGGGATCTCAAGAGGCTTACAACCCCACCAGGCAGTGTACCTGACCGATGTAGTATAGTGTAGTGGTAAGTACGGGGGATTGATCGTTCTCCACAGGGAATAGTGTTCGTTAGGTATGAAAGGCTACTCTAATTAGGTCTAAGGGTTGAGGAAGATTCTTTTTATGTTTTTATAATTTTATGAAAGCAAGTAAAATCTCGGGTTTGAAGGAGTGGGCGGAATTAGTTGCTAGTCAACTAACCCAAATGACTACGAATGCAAATAAAATAAAATAACAAAAATGAAATATGGTGAGAAACTTATGTGTAGAGAAATGTGTTTACTTAGATTTCCTTACTCCCTAACTATCTTTTACCGGTTAATTAGTGTGTATTAGTCGCGTGGATGACGGGTGTATTCCTTAATACCATTCGTGGGGTGGCGTACTTACTTCCCCAACTCT
This sequence comes from Artemisia tridentata subsp. tridentata, assembly GCA_021014915.2. Taxonomy (NCBI): domain Eukaryota; kingdom Viridiplantae; phylum Streptophyta; class Magnoliopsida; order Asterales; family Asteraceae; genus Artemisia; species Artemisia tridentata. The sequence continues at coordinate 133,191,682 of CP139506.1, read as the reverse complement.
ACAAGCTCCTACTTCACTCCTATGTCGAGCCGGCTAGGAAGCTCCTAACATGGGATCACTAGAATTCGCTTGTGCATTAAATACAACCATAAAAACCTTTAGTACGCGTTTGGTTCATGTTTCTTAAGACGTTCAAGCAAGTTACCGAATAGGAAGTTAGCCAGTTTTCTTAAGCCTAACATAGATAAACAATCATCCAATACAACTAACAACACACTAACAACCAATAATCAATAGCTAGGTTTCATTAGATCTAAGCAAACACAAGATAAAATTAGCCTAACATGTTAAACAAAAGACAAGCATAAGATAGAATCAAACAACACATAGACATATTGAATGATTAATTGATAACTTATCTTTCAATGAAACATGGAAGATCTCAAGGCAAAAAGCCCTGAAAAAGTAGCTAAAATCGTCTTAGGGTTTTATCCCAAAATTCCACACACTAAGCTCTCCCTTATGACAAAAGATTAGAAAACTATATATAGATTTTTGGATCTGACGGCGTCACCTTATGGAGTGTGACGCCGTCACCTCGCCGCTTTTAGGGTTCCCGGGTGACCTTCTTGACGCCGTCCCTCTTTAGCTCTTCAAAAATCCATTCTGGCTTATCAAGGCTTGACGCCGTCTAACCCTGAACGTGACGCCGTCCCCTTATGATTTAAGCCGTGACGCCCTTGATTTAGTTAAAGCGTGACGCCGTCAGAATTCTCATGCTAACTCACTGGCCCGTCATGAGTAAATTTCACATCCCACTTTTCTTGCCAAGGCATGACGCCGTCAAGAGATGATTCTGACGCCGTCAAAGGTAAATTTCAGCCGATTTTGAGACTTTGTCGTATTCTTCACTTTAATGCTCCAAAAACGTCCAAAATGCCTCCTTTTCCAGATTTCTCCTCAAAAGTACCTAAAATGACAAAAGGAACGATTTAGGGCAATATTTGATCAAATAAATACGATTTCGGGCTTAAATGACCCCTTAAAAGCGGTACACTTTTCGCCTCATCAAATACCCTTACACTTGAGATTTGCTTGTCCTCAAGCAAATGCGCTTTTATTCTAATCAAAATACAAGTTAGGGGTCATTTAATGCTAACATAAAAGTAATTACAACAAATATTCGTTCCACTTCAATCATAATAAGCACGGAGATTACATACTAGCACCTCACAAGTAGTGTTTAGATACTCACATCTCTCAAGTGTCATCAAAATAAATCTCATAAATGAAAACGGAAAATATCTCTCACTACCTGTCATAGCAAATAGATTACCATAGGCTTGGGAAAGGATCGAAAACCTCCTCCACTAGGCGTAAGCACCTAAGATAAACTATCAAAGAGGGCTTTTAAATGGGTTATAACGTTAGGTGTAGGGAAAAGGAAAACACGGTTTTGTTGGATACGGGATATTTTACTGGTGGCTAGTTAAAGATCTTGGTCAATTACATGTACTATACAATGTTGCTAAGCCAAGACTCGACTCGATCTTAAGCTAAAAACGAAATAACAAAATAACAAAAATATAAAGCAAACATAAAATGAAACGGGATGGTAGTCCGTATTTTTTTTTTTTTTTTTCATTTTCTCATTTTTTTTGTTTTTTCTTGATTTTTTTTTTTTTTTTTTTTTTTTTTTTTTTCATACACTCTTGCCCTACCATCCAAAATAATACATCATAGGGGCATTGCATTCCCCTTACACTTGAATTTTTACATAACTTTACAAATAACTATTCTAATGACTCGAATTAAGATAATTGAAAAACTTGGAGTACTTTTTAAAATATTTAGCACATATGAGGGTAATAAATGATGTTCTTCCCCATTACTCCATTACACTAGTACTTTACCCATGAGTCCCAATCGTCCCAAAACAATATGTACAAGGATATGACTCGACTTAGCAACCATGTAATCAACTAGATAATTAACTTGGGTTTAAACAAATGTTGTCACAATAATGCACTAAAAATGAGTGCATACAAGGTAGGCTAAGGCGATTTGGGTGTACATTTTAGTGGGGTGTAACAAATTCTTCCTTTAAGTAAAATGCTTAAAGGTCGAAACGAAAAGATAGGCTCTGAGGGGTGTACTAGGGGTATCGTGTACTAAAAATGAGTACAACGCAAAGGGTGTGGGAGAATTACTTGACCAATGTAGCCAATGTAATTATAACAAAAACACAGGTGTAAAACAATGGGTTAATCCTAATGCCTCTTATCATGTAGTAAATCTAACTACACGAATGTAGTCTCACTTGTGGCCTTGGAATGGTCCTAACGCAAGTTCTAGAATCTAAGTGCTACCGGTACACACATCATAGCATAAATGCTTTTCCTACCAATTCTAGGGGCGAACCTCACATATTTGGGGTGGAAAATTTTTTAGTGGTACGGTTTTTGTGCTAGTCATATAACTCCTATCCGTGAGACGCTCATTAAGATCAAAGTTTCACTCCTATATGTTGTAAAAAATTTTAAATTTGGCACTAAAATTACCCTAATCAAGTATTTCTCTCAGTTTTATTACACATCTATTATTAAACAAACAAAAATCAAGCGCAATGGCATTCTCTAAAATCGTACTTTTACCCTCCCCTTACACTTAAGATGAACATTGTCCCCAATGTTCAAATAACAAGATGTAAAAGCATAAAGTAAAAGAATGAAATCAAATACTCCCCTGATTCGCTCGTTGGATAGTGAAATCACACGGTTAAATCTTCCTCCAAAGAGAATGTTGAAGCTCCATGACTAATGCATCGCCATAAGCTTGATCCAAAAACATTTCCTAGTCCAAAATAACCTGTTAAACCTGAGAAAACAAACACGAAAACCTGCATAACATCGGCGGGATAAAATCTATATATAAGGATATAATGCTTGTGGAATGATAATTTTGCAGATTCCTGGAGATTATAAGTTGGAGATTTTAATAAAAACTTTTTATGAAAAAAAAACTTTCAAAAATTTCTGGAAATTAACTCTGACGCCGTCAGGTTATAACCCCTGACGCCGTCAGAAATGACCTGACAAAAATTTTCATTTTAAGTTTCCGGAAAATTTCTGGAAAAACCTTTACCTTACTTCTTGGAAATCCTGCAAAACATCATTATGACTCGATACAAACATTTGACTCAAACAAACACTAATATGTATGCTAATTTATTATTATTACGATTCATGTTCATATGTGTTCTAATAAACCGATTTAGATTTCCCTTACACTTATCTTTTGCAAAATACCTTTATATGTAGTTAAGACGAAGTTAAAAACAAAATAAAGCATTTTCACAATTTAGTTTTGAACATGAATCAATAATGATAAAAATTAAACACACACACGGAAAATAAATAAAATCAAACAAACAAATAAACAAACACATAAAGCAAATAAAACAAATAAAGCTTGGGTTGCCTCCCAAGAAGCGCTTTTCTTTATTAACGAGTCTTGTAGCTAGACTCAAAGTCACGTACATTACGTGACTCCATCATCGGTCACGGTTCCTAGGCCATTCTCCTTCCCGGTTTTATATTCCGGTCCTAATTTCAAACAATCCTTGTAGAAACCGAATATCCTTTCCATAACATAGTCTACTCCTTTACTTCTATCCTCATCATTCCTATAGTAGACCGCTTGCTTAAGCTCCTTCTCAACATTTGACAAGTGTTGGAATTGTTCTATCTTATATGGCATTTGGTAGCTTACTTCATCGGTCTCATCCTTAAATCTAACTATCCCTAAGGAAGGTTCATAAGTCATTCTAGAGACCTCAACAAATGGTTTTCCAAAAACCACTTGAGTCAAGGATGCATCGACTATTGGGCGGATATCTTCTACAATTACAAAGTCGGTGACATAGGTGAAGTTTCCTACATAAACCGGTAATCCCTTAACTCTTCCCGTGAAGTTACTCATCCAACCCTTGTCAGGGAGCATCCTATACCCAAGTTGATTTTTCATTATCAAGTTGTAGTGGGCTCTAGTCATGATGTTTATGGGCGATCTAAGGTCGATGTAAGCTTTCCACACATGTAGATGTCCGATGTTGCATGGTATGTTGAGATTAGAAGGGTCGCCTATTTCTATGATTGGTCTACCTAGGAAGTATGGTGTCTCGGGGTCATCGAATAGGTTTGTATGATATGCACGCTCTTCCTTAGTGGGTAGCCTATTGAAGTAGTCCTCATCATCATCTACTTCTTCAATCTCACTTGTCCTAACTTCCTTATTAACCTCGACTTTCCTATCCTCATCCTTAGGTTCACTATTATCCTCATTCCTATCAATTGGTTTAATAGTGACAATGTTGACAAAGTGGACGTGTTTGGATGAAGAGGGGTCTTTTACTTGGGGTCCGCTATTTGTGTTCCTAGCGTCCTTATGTGGAGGTGATAACACTTGGTTATGGAGAGCTTTCAACAAGTTGTCAATTTTATTGGTCATCTCCGTCTGTTGTTGATTGAATTCGGTCTCGAATCTAGCTATCCGAGCTTCTTGAGATGCCATAAATTGGGAAATCAATCCTTCAAAGTTATTGGTACTACCATTGCCGGAAGGATTGTTGTTGAAAGTACGGTTCGAGTTGGAACCGCTTGATTGGAAACGATTAGGTGGGTTGGAAGAATTGGTTTGTTGAGAGTTTTGGTTTTGTTTCCACCTAAGGTTCGGGTGATTTTTCCATGAGGGGTTGTATGAATCACCGTAGGGGTTTGGCTCGGGTTTGAAAGTGTACCACTTGTCTCCCGCTCCGTCGGTACGCGAGGATGCGTAGTCCACAAAAGCTTGTTCGGGGAGTTCCATGCAATCACGAGTGTCGTGGGGACCACTACATAATTCACATGAGGAAGTGATTTTGTTCACTTGGCTTGAAGGTTTAGGAGCCTCGTAGGATTTCATGAGGAACTTGACTTGGTCTTCAAGTTCTATGATCCTACGGTCGGAAGTGCTTGAATTGTTCGAAGGCAAAGATATTGCCTTGACCGTTTTATTCAAATCACGGGGATCACTCCAACTTTCGTTGTCATAAAGAGCAAGATCCTCTAGGAGAGCCCATGATTGTTCCGCACTTAGATCACGTAGCTTGCCACCGGCCGCTTGGTCAATGGTTTGCCTCGTGGAGAGATTGATATGGTCATAGAAGATTTGGACTTGGAGCCAAAGTTCTATGCCATGGTGAGGGACTTTTTGGAGTAAGTCCTTGAATCGAGTCCATGCCTCGTAGAGAGTTTCGCCTTGACGTTGTTGGAACATCAAGATATCATTCCTTAGCTTGGTAGTTCTTCCCGGTGGGAAAAACTGAGCAAGGAAACGAGTGGTGAGATCATCCCAAGAGGTAATGGATCCTGCGGGTTGACGTTCTAGCCACTGACTAGCTTGGTCCCGCAGAGAGAATTGGAAGAGACGCAATCGGGTCGTCTCTCGAGTGGCAACATCAAGGTCTATAGAATCAACGATTTTAAGAAAGTCCTTGAGATGTTGATTAGGATCTTCAGAACGAAGTCCATGGAATGCGCATCCACTTTGCACCAACCGGATGGTGTCGGATCGCAAGGGTGTGATATTGGCTCCTTGAGTGAGCTCAATGGTGTTTCGATAGCCATGGTGGCTAGGACGGGAATACTCTCCTAAAGTACGGGCTCTAGGAGGTGGTGGTGGTTGTTGTGGTGGTGGGTTGTGGGGGTTAAGGATATTACCATCTTCCATGATGTCGGACGGTATGGTTACGAACAAAGACACGAAGAAAATAGATAGACTAAAGAAAACCTAGAAAAATAAAATAAAAATCTCACTAGAAAGGAATCTAGTGAGTAGACCTAATAGAAATAAAAATTCAACCTAAACAATAACTATTCCCCGGCAGCGGCGCCAAAAACTTGATTGCGTGGTTTTGTAACCTTACAACAGGTTTTACCTCTCGAGGGATCTCAAGAGGCTTACAACCCCACCAGGCAGTGTACCTGACCGATGTAGTATAGTGTAGTGGTAAGTACGGGGGATTGATCGTTCTCCACAGGGAATAGTGTTCGTTAGGTATGAAAGGCTACTCTAATTAGGTCTAAGGGTTGAGGAAGATTCTTTTTATGTTTTTATAATTTTATGAAAGCAAGTAAAATCTCGGGTTTGAAGGAGTGGGCGGAATTAGTTGCTAGTCAACTAACCCAAATGACTACGAATGCAAATAAAATAAAATAACAAAAATGAAATGTGGTGAGAAACTTATGTGTAGAGAAATGTGTTTACTTAGATTTCCTTACTCCCTAACTATCTTTTACCGGTTAATTAGTGTGTATTAGTCGCGTGGATGACGGGTGTATTCCTTAATACCATTCGTGGGGTGGCGTACTTACTTCCCCAACTCTACAAGCTCCTACTTCACTCCTATGTCGAGCCGGCTAGGAAGCTCCTAACATGGGATCACTAGAATTCGCTTGTGCATTAAATACAACCATAAAAACCTTTAGTACGCGTTTGGTTCATGTTTCTTAAGACGTTCAAGCAAGTTACCGAATAGGAAGTTAGCCAGTTTTCTTAAGCCTAACATAGATAAACAATCATCCAATACAACTAACAACACACTAACAACCAATAATCAATAGCTAGGTTTCATTAGATCTAAGCAAACACAAGATAAAATTAGCCTAACATGTTAAACAAAAGACAAGCATAAGATAGAATCAAACAACACATAGACATATTGAATGATTAATTGATAACTTATCTTTCAATGAAACATGGAAGATCTCAAGGCAAAAAGCCCTGAAAAAGTAGCTAAAATCGTCTTAGGGTTTTATCCCAAAATTCCACACACTAAGCTCTCCCTTATGACAAAAGATTAGAAAACTATATATAGATTTTTGGATCTGACGGCGTCACCTTATGGAGTGTGACGCCGTCACCTCGCCGCTTTTAGGGTTCCCGGGTGACCTTCTTGACGCCGTCCCTCTTTAGCTCTTCAAAAATCCATTCTGGCTTATCAAGGCTTGACGCCGTCTAACCCTGAACGTGACGCCGTCCCCTTATGATTTAAGCCGTGACGCCCTTGATTTAGTTAAAGCGTGACGCCGTCAGAATTCTCATGCTAACTCACTGGCCCGTCATGAGTAAATTTCACATCCCACTTTTCTTGCCAAGGCATGACGCCGTCAAGAGATGATTCTGACGCCGTCAAAGGTAAATTTCAGCCGATTTTGAGACTTTGTCGTATTCTTCACTTTAATGCTCCAAAAACGTCCAAAATGCCTCCTTTTCCAGATTTCTCCTCAAAAGTACCTAAAATGACAAAAGGAACGATTTAGGGCAATATTTGATCAAATAAATACGATTTCGGGCTTAAATGACCCCTTAAAAGCGGTACACTTTTCGCCTCATCACTGTTCCAAGCTGTCTACAAAAATTGTTGTTCTGCAAACAAAAGCTGCTTCCCAAGATGGAGTCATCAAAGCTCAAGGTGGGGAGATAAAGGCTTTGAAGAGAAGGGTTAGGTATTTAGAAGGAGTCAAAGGATCAAGAATTCCCAAACAAAAGATTAAATCTTCTGAAGCTTCTAAGGATGCTCCTAAACAAGGGGGAATGAAGGCAAGGTTTCAGGGGAGGCTAAAGAGGGTGAAAGTATTGGTGTAGAGAGTGATCCAATGGAATTTGTAGTTGCTGATAAGCAAGGCAATGAAGTGGTGATGGATAGGTGTTTGGGCAAGGTTACAACTGTTGATAGTGAGCCAGTTATTCCTGCTAGTGAGCCAGTTATTCCTGCTAGTGGTCAAGTTATTCCTGCTAGTGATCAACAGGGTAATGAAGCTGTTATGGATGCTGCTACACTAAATACTGCCAATGAAGAAGTTAATATTGCTTGTGTTGAAGTTAATGTGGCTATTGATAAGGTTAGTGCTACTGAGACTGAAGTTAGTATTGCTGCTACTCAAGGTGATGATGATATTACTATAGCTCAAGTATTAACAAAGATGAGGAGTACAAAACGTAAGGAAAAAGGAGTTGTCATTAAAAAGCCAGTATCAGTACCAAAAACACCATCAACAACTATTTCACCATCAGAAAAAGGCAAAGGTTTGTTGAGTGATGAACCTATGGAGAAATTTAAGTTTCTGTCACCCAGTCAAAAAGAACAACAAATGATTACAGATGAAGAATTGGCAAGACAAGTGCAAGCTAATCCTCATGCTCAAGAAGCTGCTCAGATTCTTTCAGACAAGGAGTATGCAGAAAAATTACAAGCAGCTGAAAGATTAAAGTATACTCCTGAAGAGCAACAATCAGCAATTCATGACTTATTGGATGACATTAGAAAGAAAATGAGTAAGAAGAAATCTTATGTCAATAAACCTCCTTCAAGAAGTGATAGACTGAAGTACATGAAATCTTATTTGAAAGGTCAGGATGGTTGGAAAGAGAAATACTTCAAGTATAGGACTTATGAACAAATTCAAGAAATCTACATTAAGACACATGCCAGACTTTCCAAGGATCTGAAAGGTGGTACATTTGATATAAGAGCATAAAAGAGAACTGCAGAACCATTGGAATATGAGGGATTCAAGAAGCAGAAAGAGTAGAAAAGAGAACTGCTTAGGAAGATGGGAACGTATCTAGGACCCAAGGACAAGAAATAGAATTAAGACTGCTAGATTTAGAGTTATAACTGCTAGAATGTATAGTTATTATTGCTTATGAAATAACATATGTTGGTCCACGAATTGTATGTGGATCTCTAAGTAGTCTTGAATACCTAGTAGATGGTTGGGATAAATCCAAACCAATCTAAGTGAGAAACCCTAGACGATTGTTAATGTTAATGCGGAATCTTAACAAGAACAATGAAGAACACACAGAGATAACACTAACTTCGTATATTACTTTTAATCACAATAGTGAAACTCGTACAACTCACACACAAAACTAACAATCTTAGGGATCCTTTTATAACACAAGGAAACCCTAATGCTAACCAACTAAGAAGATATTCACGAATCTTCTATAAAGATACTTACATGTTTTGTATCTTTTCCTAACTTATCTCTAACAGACTTTCCTAACTTCACGACCAGACTTAACATTATAAGTCAACCAGACTTAAACAGACTACCAGACTTAACTTTGCATTACCAGACCTAATTACAAAGACAGACCTAACTCTGATATATTACCAGACCTAAGTTGTCTTCTCTTGAATCGTATCATAATTCCCAACAATCCTCCCCTAACTTGATCTTCATGCTCCATGAACTTCAAGTTCTTCTGATTAAGCTTTCTGAGGATTGAATCTTGAACACTTTGAATTGTATTTAGGTCTTGTACCTTTCTAGCAGCTTGAATCTTGATAAGCGTTTCTGATATGGTCTTTGCAGCAACATTGACTATATGTACATCAAATTCATTTAAGTTCCAGACTATTCTCATCACTTCCAAATGTGTTACCATCTGTGAGAGGTGAATCATTGAAAATGTAATGGATTTGAAATCTCTTTACCAATAGCCATTACCACTGGAGTAGCCAATGTTTTGGTGTGTAAGACCATGGTACATTAATAACCATATGATTTTTAGCAAATCATCAGCTTATCAACGGATTTGTTAAGTCTTTACCAAAAGCCGTTTGCTTCTGGACTAGCCAATTCTTTGATAGAAAAGCACCTCATCATGGTGAATTGATTACCATTTATGGTTTTCCACAGCCTTTACCACAAGCCATAACCTTGTGGGCTAGCCAACTCTTTACTTATCTTAGATATGGTGAGTTGAATACCATACAATTTTTGGCAAATTGTCAGCCATAAACGGATTTGAGCAATCTTTACCTGTTAGCCGTTTGCTCAGGATTAGCCAGTCCTTGTGTTGATGAGACAAGGTGGACTGATAACCTTTTGTTGTGTTAGTGCAAAGCACCTCCACCAAGTGAGAAGTTCCAATAGTCTCACTTAACAACTTGTGAAAATATACTTAATCCAGCATTGCTTATAAAAGAAATAGAAGATACAAAATATCTTCTTTTTTTTTCTTTTTTTTTTAACACTAACAGAACTAAAAACGAAACTACAAGACTTAAAGATAACCTAAATGCTGGTAAGTACTCATAATTTACATACTTTATAGTTTGACCTCCCCTTAAGCCAAACCTCCCCTTAACTCAAACTAGGGGTTCATCATACCAATGTTAACTACCAGATAATTGAACCTAGGACCATCAAATGCTTTAGTTAACAGATCAGCAACATTAAAATCTGTATGTATTTTCTCCACACTTATCAACTTCTTTTCAAAGCAATCTCTAATAAAGTGATGCCTGATTTCTATATGCTTAGTTTTAGAGTGATATACTGGGTTCTTAACGATACAGATAGTACTCTTATTATCTATGTGGATAACAGTATTCATAAAATTCAAACCATAGTCCAGCATCTGATTCTGAATCCACAAGACTTGTCCACAGCAGTGAGCAGCTGCAACATACTCAGCTTCAGTAGTTGAATTGGCCACAATTGTCTGCTTCTTGCATTGCCAAGATATCAATCTCCTTCCAAGGAATTGACAACCTCCTGTTGTGGATTTCCTATCCAGGCTTGCACCAGCATAGTCACTATCTGAATAAGCTGTCAGGTCAAAAGATGACTCCTTAGGATACCAAAGGCCCAAATTTGGTTTGTCCTTTAAGTACCTAAAGATTCTCTTCATAGCATGAAAATGTGAAGTCTTTGGTTGTACCTGAAAACGTGAACAAACACAAACTGCATACATAATGTCAGGTCTAGAAGCAGTAAGATACATGAGAGAACCTATCATGGATCTGTAAAGGTGCACATCCACATCAGCAGCATCTTCATCCTTTGTTAAAGGCACCTTGTTTTCCATGGGAGTGACTGCAGTCTTCACATTTGAGAACTCAAACTTCCTCAAAATTTCTACAACATACTTGTCTTGAGAAATAAAAAGTCCATCATCCTTTTGTTTTACTTGCAGTCCCAAGAAAAATGTAAGTTCTCCCATTGAGCTCATTTCAAATCTGCTTTTCATTAAACCTTCAAATTTAACACACCAAGACTTTCTTGTTGATCCAAAAATGATATCATCCACATAAATTTGAACAAGAATGATATCCTTCTAGTCTCTCTTAATGAATAAAGTCTTGTCAATTACACCCCTGATGTATCCATGTTCTTCTAGAAACTGTAAAAGAGTTTCATACCAAGCTCTAGGAGCTTGATGAAGACCATATAGAGCTTTAATAACCTTGTACACTTGATTGGGATTAGCAGGATCCTCAAAACCAGGAGGTTGATGTACATACACATCTTCTTCAATAGTGCCATAAAGAAAAGCACTTTTGACATCCATCTGATACACCTTGAATCCCATGTATGATGCATAGGCCAAAAATAACCTGATAGCCTCAATTCTTGCTACAAGAGCAAAAACCTCATCATAATCTATGCCCTCCTCCTATTTGTATCCTTGTGCTACCAACCTTGCTTTGTTTCTTACAACTACCCCTCTTTCATCCCTTTTATTCCTGAAGACCCATTTTGTACCAATGATTTTAGCTCCATCAGGTAGGTCTACAAGAACCCATACTTTCTGTAGCTTGAACTGCAACAACTCTTCTTGCATAGCTTCTACCCAACTTTCCTCCCCTAAAGCTTCAGAAACTGTAGTGGGTTCACTTTGAGAAAGAAAGCAAGCAAATAAACAATGTTGCTAGTCCTTATGATTGACCCTTTGTTGTTGCTTGATCAGGCTGATGAGTGCAAGTGAATCAGACTAATGTTGCACTCAACTTCTTGTTTGAACAACAGACTTAGGATCACCAATAATTTGGCTCTTGGGATGAATGGTGTGAATCCTGAGAGTGGGAGTTGGACTTACCTCCACTTCAGTGGGTAAGTTGTTGAAATCTGTAATAATACCCCCTTCATCATAGGAAGCCCCTTCAAAGATACCTTCATTAGGATTTGGAAATACTTCAAGTTCTGGCATCTCAGAATCAGCACAAACAGCACTTGAAGAAAGGTCTGGATGAGCACCACTACCAGACTTAAAATTGGAAGTACTGGTAATGTTAGGGGATGCTACTTTGCCAGAATCTTGAGATTTGTATTCAGAATCCTTTTCTTGAGAGGAAGAATTCTTGATTTCTGCTTCAGCTGCAACAGACTTGTTCTCTGTAGATGGAATCACAACAAGCTCAGCCATATCATCAGTGTTCCCTGTATTAGAAGGATCTTTGGTACCAGTTATATGTCCCTTGCTTCCTCCAAAAGTAACAGAACCTCTTTCGAATTCATGAAAATCATTTAGATAGTTCTTGTTACCAGTCATGTGCCCAGAGCATCCACTGTCAAGGATTCCTCTATCTTCCATATAGCAAAGTGGATGATCCTGCACAAAAAGAAGAGAAATTAGTTTCTCTTAGGAACCCAGGCCTGAGTAGGCTTGGGTCCGCCTTGTGGATCAACATGCTTAAATTTCTTATTTGAACCTGATCCACTGTTGTTTTGGGATTTATATATGGATTTATTTTTTTTGAATCCCAAGACATACATGCTGAGGTCTTAACAACAGACCCCCCATTCCCCTTTAAAGGTTTTGATGTTTGCTTTACAACTTGTCTTTTCACAGGTGAATTAGTTTTGTAAAAAATTATTTCTTTGAAAATTTGTATTCACCTGTGACTTTTGAAATGGTTGTTTGGGTCTCACATAGCCAGTGTTCACATTAGATCTCACAGAATTAACATAACCAGTATTCACATTAGGCCTCATAAAATTACCATTTTGCCTATTCACATTAAAGTTCCTGTAGCCAGACCTAAAATTTTGTCTACCAGAATTAACATAAGAGTTAGGTCTGGTAGAGTTATTGAGTTGGACAGGTCTGGGAACAAACTGGTTGGCATGATTAATTCTACTAGCATTATTCCAAACTGGTTTATTTGAACCATGACCCATATTAACATTCATTCTCTTTTGCTCAGCCTCTCTCTTCATTCTCTTTTCATGGAAGTCACAATCTCTTATTAAATGACTCAAACTTCCACACACAAAACATCTTTTAGGAGCATAAGTGTAACTACTCCTACTTTCTCTGTGAACACTATTGCTTCTAGGTGACTCATTCATTTTGACAGATTCCCTAGGAGTTTTTATGTGTTTGACACAACTAGGTTTGACTGTCTCAGGCTTTGGTTTAGTCACTACAGGTTTAGTTACAACAGGTTCACACTTCTTAACAACCTTAGGTTCAGGATTCTCTTTTACCTCACTTTTTGACTCAGACTTAAAGTGATTAGAGGAACCATCAATAGATCCTTCAGAGTCATTGGATTGACAAGAAGAATACTTACTGGTTTTTTCCTCTGAGGTGGTTGATTCAGGCACTTGAGGACCTTTCTTTCCATACACAAAAAGTGAATCATCTAACTCTTCTTTTTCAAGAGGAGTATAGTCATCACTTAATGGTGGTGGTACTCCCTTAAATTCACCAGTCTTAACAAACCTATTATATAAAGGCTTATCAGCATAGTCCTCTTCTTTATTCTTAAATATAGCCTTATTCTCATCTTCCTCATATCCTAGGCCACATTTTTTATTTGACTTAATTTGAGAATCCCAACATTTGAACAGGTTATTATTTGAATTGTTCCACTGATCTACCCTTTTTCTCAACTCATCCCTCTCCTTCTGAATTCTAAGGCCCAATTGTCTATACCTTTTAAGCTTTTCATCTTGTTCATATATTTTATTAGCTTGAAAGTATAGTTTTTCATTTAAAGCAGCATGTTGGTTTTGAAGGGTGACCTTTTGTGCCTCTAGTGTTTTTACAGCATTTTTATGTGCTAAAAGATTTACTTCAAGGTCACCTATTTGTTCTAACTGCTCATCACACAAAGCCTTAACATGATTATATGAATCAGTGCATAATTTAGAGCATAATGATACCTCATTACCAATGGCCATGAGAGCATGATCAGACTCCTCATTCACTCTTGGATGCTCACCCCAGTTGACTCCTCCAGCTTTCATTGTCAGCAAGCTCATTTGATTCTTTTCCATCTTCCTGGAGTTTGCATTGCCTCCAAATCGTTTCTTGATAGCCTCCCACATCTCCTTTGCATCAAGGATGCCATGAAACCTTTGTAGATGCTCCTTAGGAATAGCCATAAGAAGCAAGGTTCTGGCCTTCTTTTCCTTCTCCACAGCCCTAATCTCGTCAGCAGATACTGGTGGCATTATTCTTATCTGCCCATCATTCCCTTGTGAAATTCTTTTCTTAGAATTTTCATTTTGAATAACCTTGCATACATCACTATCAATGTACTCCAGATAATGTTCCATCTCCATGGCCCATATATCATATTCTTCTCTTTTCAGTAATGGAAGTTTTATGTTTGAGATTGTGGTTGTGGAAGGGATGGGTTGTTGTTGTGTTTGGGAGTTACTGGTTTCAGTTTTTCCTTCATCTTCCTGGTTTGATCTTTCATCCTCACTGTTATGGATTGAAAAAGTTTCAGTGTTAACAGGCTTATCGAATTCAGACATTGTGTAGGGTGATTTGAGTGAGAATTAGATTTTTGAGATTAAGTATTCTTCGAATTCAGAGTCTCTCGCCTTGCTCTGATACCACTTGTTAGTCCACAAATTGTATGTGGATCTCTAAGTAGTCTTGAATACCTAGTAGATGGTTGGGATAAATCCAAACCAATCTAAGTGAGAAACCCTAGACGATTGTTAATGTTAATGCGGAATCTTAACAAGAACAATGAAGAACACACAGAGATAACACTAACTTCGTATATTACTTTTAATCACAATAGTGAAACTCGTACAACTTACACACAAAACTAACAATCTTATGGATCCTTTTATAACACAAGGAAACCCTAATGCTAACCGACTAAGAAGATATTCACGAATCTTCTATAAAGATACTTACACGTTTTGTATCTTTTCCTAACTTATCTCTAACAGACTTTCCTAACTTCACGACCAGACTTAACATTATAAGTCAACCAGACTTAAACAGACTACCAGACTTAACTTTGCATTACCAGACCTAATTACAAAGACAGACCTAACTCTGATATATTACCAGACCTAAGTTGTCTTCTCTTGAATCGTATTATAATTCCCAACAACATATTAATTATACAACATATCAGTTAAATTACATTTACACTGAAAGACAACATAGCATTTCTTGCAGGTGATTCACTTGGTTAATTGACTAGCAGGTGAATCACTTGGTTTATGAGTTGGAGGTTCTTCATTAGGTGTTTGACTTGCAGATTCTTCACTTGGTTTTTGAGTAGCAGGTTCCTCACTTGGTGCTTGACTTGGGCATACTCCACTTGCTGTTTGAGTTGCAGTTGGTTTACTTTCTTCATCACCACTGCCCAAGTGAGCACCAACTCTTGTAGATGCATTAATACAACATAAATACTTACAATGGAGCCAAAACATTGAGATTTTGAAAATTTTCACTATAGTCACATGAATATTTCACAGTGTGACTATTTTGAATGTATTGGTCACATATAATACCTTTATAATATGGCCATAAACATAATTTAGATACACATTTGTGGTATGGTGTGACTATTGTATAGCCTATAGTCACATGATTGTACTACAATTAACTGTGACCATAAACATTAGGAATTGGCAGGCAAACACACACTTAACTTTAGACACACATATTAACTTACATGACCATTTGTATCCAATTTGGTCACACTTAATCATGTATGCCTATGGTTTAGTGTGACCATATATGGCATTTGTGTTGAAGAATCTTTTACCCCATCTAGGATATGTTTTACAAACACCATTGATAACATACAGCGGAATTAACAAACGATCAACGATGTTCAACAAAGTTGTAATTTATTTAATCAAGGCGCCTTCTTTATTCATAGATAATAAACTAAACTACTACAAACGTGTACAATCACACGTTACTACTAGACTCTCATTGAGAGATCTACATTTTTCTATATTATGACTGCCGCCCTAAAACCCTTTATAAATAGGGTTTACAAGAAAAACCTAGCTTACAAAGAAAGCTAATTAATTTAACATTTAGTCCCTATAGTTTTGTAATCATCAAATTATATTTTCCAACAATCTTCCCCTATTTGATATTACAAAACTATCTCTTCAAAGCTTCCTTGAGGTCTTCTTGAACATGTCACCACATATAATAAGCTGCAAACCAATCATCTTCCCCTTTTTGTAATCATCCAAATAGAGGTCTTCCATGCAACTTGAACCAAAACGCTTCCCCTTAAGTGGTGCATGTAGATGGTCAAACAAGCTTCCCCTGAAACCAATAACCATCTCTTGAATCACGAACTCCATAAGGCTTTATGAAATGATCACTGACGAAGAAAACCAAGTATAACGAACTTGATGAAGAAGTTGAATTTCCCAAACTTGCGTCTTATATCTTGCACTATCCACGTGACTCCAAACTCATCCCTAGAAGTAGGCTACCAGGACCTCTTGATAAATCCTCAACTATATGAGACACTGAGCACTACAATGTAACTCCTTTAAGTGATAGCAAATGTGAGCATTAAGCACCCTAAATAATAGATCACACATTTTGCTAGATTCATCAAGTCTTTGTCACCGCAATAACACAAAAAAATAAGAACGCGCACCTGTGGAACTCAACTACAACATCAAATAAACCATATTCACTTTTCTTCTTTAAATAATCCCCCAAAACAAGCCATAAAATAAACCATTCTTTTCGCGATCCATCTTGAGCGAGCAGTATTAACCAAAAATCAAGCAGTATTAACTGCTAAGGTGAGCATCATTAATATTCGAAGACCAGAATTAATTAAGTCTAGTGAACAGACTTAATTTTCGAGAGCAGACTTAATCGAAGACCAGCGGTATTAACCATCAGACCAGAATAATAAGAGACCAGACTTAACCACAGCAATCAGAATTAATTCAATCACCGACCAGAATTAATTTCTGACTCACAATTCACAATCTTTAATAACCGGCCCCTCAATCATAATTAACGACAGAAACAAATTCAATATCTTAAATCCTCCTACCGATCAATTAGTTAACTGTTGTACTACATCCACCAAGTTGCAGATGACAACACATCGACCGATTAAATTCAATATCAGTAAGCGACAATCCCATATAGATAAACCAATGTCGCCACATATACTGATCAGATGCGACAAATAATAAATCACATGTCGACCCCACACCAATTAATTCTTAGCAATCTTTCTACCATTTAGACTACAAATAGAATATGAATATCATCACCAATCGATCTGTGGAGAAAATTTAGCGACCCATGTGATGATAATTGACAGCCCCACATCTTCAATTGATCAATTAAATTCACCGACCATTTAAGTAAACACAGTACGAGGTTAATTTTTAACAGCCAGTAAATTACCTCACGTTGACCAATTAATTCTACCAAACAGCATACTTTGTCGCCACAAAAACAAAGATCGAAACATAACGATTACCTCAAAATATTACAAAGTCTGCTGTCGACAATAAACTTTTCCAGATCTGCTCATCGTCCTTCGAACCTGCTCCATCTCCAACCTTGTAGATCCTAGATATCGAGAGCAACCCTCTCTGATACCACTTGTTGAAGAATCTTTTACCCCATCTAGGATATGTTTTATAAACACCATTGATAACATACAGCGGAATTAACAAACGATCAATGATGTTCAACAAAGTTGTAATTTATTTAATCAAGGCGCCTTCTTTATTCATAGATAATAAACTAAACTACTACAAACGTGTACAATCACACGTTACTGCTAGACTCTTATTGAGAGATCTACATTTTTCTATATTATGACTGCCGCCCTAACACCCTTTATAAATAGGGTTTACAAGAAAAACCTAGCTTACAAAGAAAGCTAATTAATTTAACATTTAGTCCCTATAGTTTTGTAATCATCAAATTATATTTCCCAACAATTTAGTCACACTGTTCAAGTATGTGGCTAAATTTTCAACAAAAACTAGAAGTCACGTTTAAATAATGTGTGACAAACTTGGGTATATGATTTAGCCACATACACAATTACTTCGTTTGACCATATATGGATTTTGGTCACACTTTTCAATTGCGTGACATATATTTGTCACACACACACACCACACACACACAATCACACACACACATATATATATATATATATATATATATATATATATATATAATATATATATATATATATATATATATATATATATATATATATATATATATATTATATATAGTGACTAATGTTTCAACCTTATTTGTATCCATCACACGTCCCAAATTATAAGTGACTAAAAAATCAAATTTTTTTTACCAGATATGTATAGTCACGAAAATATTCAAATGTGTGGCTGTAGCTTCAGATGTAATTCCGAAATGGTCACACAAGTCAGATCAAGTGTGGCTGTTTATTTTATTCTGGTACATTTAGTCACATAAAAAAGCGACTGTGTGGCTGTTCGAAAAACGGCATGTGTGACTAAATCCACATTCTGTACCAGTGTTCCTTGAACCTGATTTAACACACAAACCTTTTTGGGGATAGAAATAATCTCGTTAGCTCTAAAAGTTATAATTTCCCCATCAACGTCAAGGGTCATTTTCTTGCCATACACATCAACCTTAGCATGTGTTGTGGCAAGCATAGGTCTTCCCAGAATAATAGGGATTTTGTCATCTTCTGTTATTTCTAAAATAACAAAATCTACTGGAAAAACAAACCCATCAATTTTTACTAAAACATTCTCCATGATTCACTTATGGGATTGCATGGATTTGTCTGCCATTTCAATGTCCATTTTGATAGGTCTTAAACTTCCAACTCCTTGACGCAAGAACATAGAATAGTGCTTAATACTTATACTTGCCCCTAAGTCTGCTAATGCATTGCTAATTTCAAGTTTACCGATAAGACATGGGAGAGTGAAACTTCCTGGGTCTTTTTCCTTAGGAGGTAATTCGTTCCTTAAAATAGCAGGGCACCTAGCATTTAGATTCACCAATGCTATCTCTTCCAAGCTAACTTTCTTATTGATTAATTCCTGCATAAATTGAACTTCGTTAGAATTATTTTTAATTGAATCAATTAAAGGTAAATTAACGGAAGAGTTCCCAAATCATCGAGTAGGAGTTTTTCTTTGACAAGTCTCCTTTTGACTTTCTCGGAGAAAGTAGTTGGTTCACTTGCAGTTCCCTCAGTTGCTACTAACTTAGTTTCTCCGATCGTCACCGTATTGACAATTTCTTCATCAACTCTTTCGTTTTGCAGGCTCAAACAATCTTTTATGGCTTGTGCGCATTCTTCCACCATCTTTTCTAGGTTTTTAATCCCGATATCGTGACCCTTGAGGGATGAAACAGTGCTTTCAACAAACTTTTTCATCATTTCTGTTGGGAATAAAACTTAAGCAGTTAGTACGGTTGAAGTATACAAGAACAGTTAGGACTGCTGATGGAAGAACAGTTAGGACTGCTTAAGAGATTAAGGTGAAACCGTGTGAAGATAAATATAGAAAAGATATGGTATATATCTTATTTGTATAGAATGATTCGGTTAGATGTTTTACTTGTATAGGACTCTTTGCATTATAAAAGGAGATCCTTAGATTAGGGTTTACAAGATCGAATACATCTAATACCTAATATCCTTCATACGAATTATCAAGTGTTCTTCACATTCATATTGTAATCGTTTGATATATTGAAGTGATAGTTTGGTTGATATTGTTTGTTCTTATTGTTTTACTTGATCAATCACCAAACGCAAACTCATATTCTTCTAAGTACTTGGTAGTAAATTCTGCGTGCTATCAAGTACATACTCAAAGTATCCCCAACACAAAGTGTGTGTTTAGATCCGGTCAAGTGGTATCAAAGCCAGGTTTCTGATACTTTGAGTTTAGAAGAACCAGAAGTATTTACTCACTAGCAATCCAAGAAGATGGACTTAGAGACACCTCAAACCTCAATCCTTGCTAAACTCCCCATGCTGATACAGAATGAATACGATTTATGGCGGCTCAGAATAGAGCAATATTTTATGGTGCAAGACTATGCATTATGGGATATTATTATCAATGGTGATTCATTCAAACCAGTTTCTGTTGAAGAAACACGTGCTGATGGTTCCAAGATCACAAAGCTTAATACTGAGCCAGTTACAAACGAGGAGAGAATCAAAAAGAAGAATGATCAAAAGGCTAGGAATTTGTTACTAATGGCAATTCCTAATGATCAAGTGCTGAACTTTAGCCATTACGAGTCGGCTAAAACTCTTTTTGAAGCAGTGGTGGAAAGATTTGGTGGCAATGAAGCTACCAAGAAGGCACAGAAAACCCTACTCAAGCAAAGTTATGAGAACTTAACTGCATCAAGCAATGAAACTTTGGATCGTATCTTTAATAGGCTTCAAAAGATCATCAGTCAACTTACTGTGTTAAATATTGTGATACCTCAAGAAGACCTCAACATGAAGTTTCTAAATAGTTTACCTACTGAATGGAACACTTATGTTGTGGTTTGGAGCAATAAACCAGAGCTGGAGAAAATGACAACGAATGAGCTTTACAATAATCTTAAATTGTTGAGCAAAAGGTCAAGAAGAGTGGAAGCACCAGTTCCAGTTCAGGGAATATGGCTTTTGTATCTTCTTCAAACAGTTCGAATCATGAAGATGAAGAAGCAGTTGGTACCACTATACCAACAGTTAGCACTGCTAGTGTAAAAACTAGTACTGATGGCTTGACTGAAGAGACCATATATGCATTTGTATCAGAACAGTCTGGTGGGTCAAAGATCTTTAATGAAGATCTTCTTCAAATTGCTGAAGATGATTTGGAAGCTATGGATTTAAAGTGGCAGTTGGCTTTGATAAGCATCAGGGCTAAGAAGTATTACCAAAGGACTGGGAATAAGATTACCTTCAATGGAAGAGATGTTGCTGGGTATGATAAGTCTAAGGTGGAATGCTTTAATTGTCACAAGATGGGGCACTTTGCCAGGGAATGTAGAGGTCCAAGACAACAAAGCAACCAGGGTCAAGGGTTTAAGAATCAGCAAGGGTAAAGGAGAACTGTTAATGTTGAAGAGCCTTCTTCCAAGGCTATGGTAGCTGTAGATGGAGCAGGATTTGATTGGAGCTTCATGGAGGAAGAAGAGGAACAAGCGAACTTGGGTTTGATGGCTTTCTCAGAAACTGAGGTATATACACCTGAAAAATGTTCAAACTCTTGTCGTGCTTTAAAATATTATGAAAATGTTAAGAAACAGTATGATGATCTTAGAGTTGAATTTAATCAAATAAGTTTTAGTCTGTCAAATCATAAAAGATGATTAGCTGTTTTGGAAGAACAAATTGTGTTTTATAAACAGAATGAGTCAAACTTTTCTGATAAGATAGGTATTTTAAAGAGGGAATTACAAATAAAAGATAATAAAATGAGTGGACTTGTATATGAACTAGAGAAGCTTAAAAAGGAGATAGAAAACATCCAGTTAAGTGTAGACACTCTTGAATATACTTCAAATGGAGTTAAGAAGATTGTAGAGAGTCAAATACTTAACAAAGCTAAATCTAGTTTAGGCTATAAGTCAGTTGCACCCCCTTTTAGAGGAATGTTTGCTCCACCAGGAATTAACTTAGCTCATATTGGTTTAGAAGAGTTTAAGAATATGGATTTTCCTGGATATGGTGTTAAGGTTAGTGAGAATCCTGTTAAATTTGTTAAGGCAGAAGATTCTTTTGTGAGTGCCAGTGATAAATCTCTTTCTGAGGAAAAGATGTCCTTTGATAGGAACTCAGATGCACCAACCATTGAGGAGTGGACATCTGATGATGAGAATGTAGAGGTTAAGGTTGAACCTAATGTTGTTAAGGTTGAAGTTAAACATGCTCCTAAAGTGGTTAAGACTGAAAACATAAAACCAGTTAGGAAAAATGTTAGATATGCTGAGATTATAGGTCTAAGAACAGATCATCAAGTTCTGAGAGTAGTCATAGGAACTGGAATCACTCAAAATCTAAGAAATTGGATGATAAGTTTGCTATGATTAGAAAAGTATGTTTTGTCTGTGGAAGTTTTAATCATATGGCTGCTTATTGTGATTCTAATCCATGGAAAAAGAGGGTTACTGGGAATGCAAGGGTGAACAAGAATAACAATGCTAGGGTAACTCAAAATAGTCCAACTAGATTGACAAACCCTAATGCAAATCATAAGATGTCACCTAAAGCTGTTATATTAAAGACTGGCATCAAAACAGTTTCAACTGCTAGTCAAAATAAGTGGTTTAACAACAAGCAAACTGTTTCTAGTTCAAAACAATTTTCAAATCATGCACAAACAGTTAAAAGGCATTTTTATCAGAAAACAGCAATGACTAATCAGAAGTGGGTGCCTAAGATTAATCAAGCAGTTCCAACTGCTAGACCAGCAAATCCTACTGCTAGGCACTTAAATGTTAAGGGAAAAAGGGGCAATGTTGTCAAGGCCTCAGCACATTGGGTTAAATATTCTACCAAACCCAATGGTGCATCAAAGACCTCAAACAAGTTTTCTTATCTTTATGCACAAGGCAGATCCAAACCAGTGATGGTTTGGATCCCCAAAAGAAACTAACAACTTTATTTTGTGTGCAGGAACATCCCTCAAATAGCAAAGAAGATAGAGGATATTCAGACAGTGGATGTTCAAGGCACATGACAGGCAACATGTCATATCTTTCAGACTTTATTACTCTGGATGGAGGACCAGTTGTCTTTGGTGGTGGTGTTGGAGGAAGAATTACTGGTAAAGGGGTAATTAAAACTGGTAACCTTGATTTTGAAAATGTGTATTATCTACCAGAACTTAAGTAAAATCTTTTTAGTGTATCACAAATTTGTGATAAACAGAAAAAAGTTTTATTTACTGATACTAATTGTCTTATACTTTCTCCTGATTTCAAGCTACCTGATGAAAGTCAAGTATTGCTTAAAATCCCTAGAAAGGATAATACATACAGTGTTGAGATGAATAAACTAGTTCCTAAGGTTGGACTTACTTGTCTTGTTGCAAAAGCCACATTGGAAGAATCAATGTTGTGGCACAGGAGGCTTGGTCATGTTAATTTTAAAACCATTAACAATATTGCAAAAAATGGTTTGGTAAGAGGTTTACCAAACAAAACTTTTCTTAATGACCAAACCTGTGTTTCTTGCCTTAAGGGTAAGCAACACAAAGCCTCATGTAAGCCAAAGATCCAGAACTCTATTTCTCAAGCCTTATATATGTTACACATGGACTTGTTTGGTCCTACCTCTGTGAATAGCTTGAACTTTAAGAGATACTGCCTTGTTGTCACTGATGATTATAGTAGGTTTTCTTGGGTATTCTTTATGAAAACTAAGGATGAGACAAGTGAAATACTTAAGACCTTCATTGTTGAAGTAGAAAACCTAGTTGATAAGAAGGTTAAAATAATCAGATGTGACAATGGGACTGAATTTAAGAATAGGGTGATGGATGACTTTTGCATAGAAAAAGGTATTAAGAGGGAGTTTAGTGTAGCTAGAACCCCACAGCAAAATGGTGTAGCTGAGAGAAAGAATAGGACTCTTATAGAGGATGCTAGGACAATGTTAGCTGACTCTAAGCTACCAGTTTCATTTTGGGCTGAAGCAGTTAGCACTGCTTGTTATGTGTTGAATAGGGTTTTAGTTGTGCAACCTCACAATAAGACTGCTTATGAGCTTCTTAGAGGTAGAACCCCTGCTTTAAGCTTCATGAGACCTTTTGGTTGTCATGTCACTATCCTTAATACCAAAGACCAACTAGGAAAGTTTGATGGGAAATCTGAGGAAGGTTTCTTTGTTGGTTATTCTCTGCACAGTAAGGCTTTTAGGGTGTACAATACAAGCACCAAGCATCTAGAAGAAAATCTGCACATAGAATTTTTGGAGAATAAACCAAATGTTGCAGGTGTAGGTCCAGATTGGATCTTTGATATTGACAGTCTTTCAGATTCCATGAATTATGTACCTGTTACAGGTACAAATACTAACAATGATGCAGGTTCAGAGGAGGAAGATGATGATTGCATTTTCATACCTGTCATGGAAGAAAGTCCTGTGAATGAGTCTTCTATAAAGAAAGATGATATTACTTCATCAAGTGGTGTAGACAAAGAGAAAGATGCTGCTGAAACAAGTGGTCAGAATGGTAAAGAAGATGAAAATCCAACGAGCAGTTCCAATGGAGTTAGTACTGCTCAACCACAAGTTCCAACTGCTGAGCAAAATAGTGATGCTGCTGGACCAAGTCAACCTCATCTTGATTCACCAGTTGATACTGCTTCTCAAGCTGATGAGTTTGATTTCTTTGGAGATGGTCTGCAAAACATGCCTACCAGCTATGCAGCTCCTTCTACTCCCCATACTATTGTACATAGGAATCATCCACTTACCAATATCATAGGAGATGTACAATCTGGAGTCAAGACCAGAAGGCAAATTCAAGACCTAGATCATCATGGATTGCTCAGTGTGGTTTATGAAGAGAAACATCATGAAGATGAGCATGAGTGTATGTTTGTATGTTTTCTATCTCAGGTTGAACCCAAGAATGTGTTAAATGCTTTAGATTCAACAAGTTGGGTTGAAGCTATGCAAGAAGAGCTACTTCAATTCAAGATTCAAAATGTTTGGGTTCTGGTTGATCTACCAAAGGGAATGAGAGTGATTGGTACAAAGTGGGTATTCAGGAACAAGAAGGATGAGAGGGGCATTGTGATAAAGAACAAAGCAAGATTTGTTGCTCAAGGCTATACTCAGGAGGAGGGTATAGATTATGAGGAAGTTTTTGCTCCAGTTGCCAGGATTGAAGCAATAAGATTATTTCTTGCTTATGCTTCATTTATGGGGTTTATGGTCTATCAAATGGATGTGAAAAGTGCATTTCTGTATGGTACTATTGATGAAGAGGTTTATGTTTCACAACCTCCAGGTTTTATAGACCAAGAGCATCCTGACAAGGTTTATAAGGTGGTGAAAGCTCTATATGGATTGCATCAGGCTCCAAGAGCTTGGTATTAAACTCTTGCTAAATATCTTCTGAAGAATGGGTTTCATAGAGGGAAAATTGATCAAACTCTTTTTATTAAAAAGGACAAGGGTGATATTCTACTAGTACAAGTCTATGTAGATGACATCATTTTTGGTTCTACAAAGAAACAGATGTGTAAGGAGTTTGAAAAGCTGATGAAAGACCAATTTCAGATGAGTTCTATGAGAGAGCTTACCTTCTTTCTAGGTCTTCAAGTACAGAAAAAGTCAGATGGTATATTTATCTCTCAGGATAAATATGTTGGTGAAATATTAAGGAAATTTCAATTTACAGATGCCAAGGTTGCTAGCACACCAATTGACAAGGAGACACATTTGTTATTAAAGGATCACAGTGTTGAAGATGTGGATGTGCACATGTATAGATCTATGATTGGGTCTCTGATGTATCTTACATCATCTAGGCCTGACATTATGTTTGTTGTTTGTGCCTGTGCAAGATTCCAAGTAAATCCTAAGGTGTCTCTTCTCACATTAGTCAAAAGAATCTTTAGATACCTTAAGGGTCAGCCTAACTTGGGGCTATGGTATCCTAAAGAGTCTGCATTTGATCTTGTTGCATTCTCTGATTCTGATTATGCTGGTGCTAGCATGGATAGAAAGTCTACAACAGGTGGTTGTCAGTTCTTAGGTCGAAGATTAATCTCTTGGCAGTGTAAGAAGCAGACTATGGTGGCCATATCTACTACTGAAGCAGAATATGTGGCAGTTGCAAGTTGTTGTGCTCAAGTTCTATGGATTCAAAGCCAGATGCTTGATTATGGGTACAATTTCTTAAACACAATTATACATATAGACAATAACAGTACAATGTGTATCATTAAGAATCCAGTTCAACATTCAAAAACTAAACATATTGAAATTAGACATCATTTTATAAGAGACTGTGCTGAAAAGAAGTTAATACAAGTTGTTAAAATACACACTGATAACAACTTTGCTGATCTCTTAACAAAAGGTTTTGATGTAAGCAGATTTCAGTACTTGGTAACAGGTATTGGAATGCTTAATCCTTCAAAAGATTAATGTGTAAATGTTTTTGGATTTTGTACTGTTAGTTGTGCTATTTGTGTAGTTGAGACTGTTTGAATATTTTTAGTATTGCTTGTGATTTTGTTAGTCAATTGGGATAACTGTTAAAACAGAATATTGTGTATTGTGTTTTCTTTGGTTTTGGACTAACATTTCAGGTTAAGAAAAGCTTTTTGCTTTGGATTGTGCTTTGAAAAGTATGGTGGTTTGGATTGTCAAGTGTGAATGCTTGTCACACAACAAATGGTAATTGATTCACCATGTATAATCAACATAAGAATCAACTAATCCAGATCAAACGGTTTCTGGTAAAGACTACTCAAATCCATTTATGGTTGACAGTTTACCAAAAACTGGTTGGTTATTGATGAGTGTCTAAATACTCATCATTTCTGTCACATTTTATCTGCAAAAACATTTAAAAACATGCAGATATGCTTCAAAATGCAGAAAATATCATAAAATGTGTTTTTATGTGACTCAGGAACAAAAAGATTGAAAACAAGTGAAAAACGAACAAAGTTTGCATAATTATCATTTTCAGTCCCTGAAGTTTCACAAATTGGCAGAAATAGTCCCTGGTGTTAAAAATATCATTCAAGGTCCCTAAACTATTTAACTTTTACAATAATGGTCCTTGGATGAAAGTTTTAAAGAAATTGCAAAACAGGTCCTTCAACTTTTAAAAATGACATTTATGGTCCCCGGGTGTTTTAAAATGGAAAATTGTCTTTTATGGTCCTTGTACTATTAACACTTGGCAGGAAATACCCTTTGTGATAACTTTGAAACAGTTTCAGTTTCAGCCCCTAAAAATCCAAAAATACAAAAATGGTCCTTGTGCTTACATATCTACAAACCAAACCGGATCCCCCTTTATTATAAATAACCCAACACCCATTTTACATTAAAACCCTACCCAACCCAAATAATAAACCCAGCCCACACCCACAGCCCACTTACCCTTGTTTTTAATTAAACCCAAAACCTGGGTTTGACTTAAGTCAAACCTTCCCTTCTTCTTTCTCTAAACCGCCAAAACCCAGACAAACCATACCACCCTTCCCATAGTTTTCTCTGCTACATCCCACCTCATCACCAGCTGTCTACCCACTCCCTTCCACCTCCACAATCACCCAAAATTCCTTAATTGCTAAAAACCTGCTCTAATCCACTACTAGGACTTTTGGCGCCAAAATTGGTTTAAACGGCTTGGATCACTTTGACTCATCCAATGGTCAAGATTGTTGGTGGGATATGTTCAGAAGCAAGTGGAGAGTCTCAAAAGGCTATAAAGAAAGAAGGAGAAGCAAGGAGAAAATCTATCTAGTGTAATTTTAGTTAATGTATGTCGATTAGTTAATTTTCAATTTCCAAGTGTATGTTTAAGCTTTCAAGTCTTGAATTAAGTTATTTCAGTGTATTGTAAACCTTTTTCAGTAATCAATTTCAAGTTTCAAGTACGAATTCAGTTTATGCCATTTTCAAGTTCAAATTCTCAAGTTTACTTATATGTTGTTATAGTGGATGTTAAGGACTTGTTAAGATCATATAAGCTCCTAGATAGCTTCTAAAAGCTATTAGATACCTTTAAAATCAGTGTAGAGTTAAAATCCAAAAATACCAAAAAAATCACATAAGTTAGATAAAAGATAAAAAAATCCACTGAAGATGATCAAGAAAGCTGGAGCAGGGTGAATATTGGATGGCCTTTGGTTCAGAAGCTGAGTGGAAAGCTATTACAATTGGTCCTTGGTCCTTGTTCTGTGTTCTCAGTTGAATTGCCATTTGTAAGCTTTTTAAGCATTTTTTGCATTTCACTATATAAGTAGCTTATAGCTTAAATCTTTGTGTTCTTATGTTTCTGTGTTGTAGTTAAGTAGAATCATCCATTAAAACAGTTTGCTTGTTCTTTAAAATTTGTAGTTGCTTAAAATCTTAGTTTTACAGTCAAATTAGCATAATTGTTGTTTCTGTGTTTAATGTTGTTATTGCTGTTGTTTAGTGCTTATTTAGTCTTGTGATATGATAATATAAGGTTTAGGATCATTTCTTGGTCTTAATCTATTGGATCCTTTGAAAATCACAAGTTCATTGCTTTTAAAGGACTGTTTGGTTTTAAGTCAGTCAATAGGTCAAATATAGTGTTACTGTGCTATGGCCATAAGCTCAATTTCAAATCAGCTTATTTTTATCATGATAAGTTATTTGTAAGTCCTGATTAGCTAATTAAATAGATAATCTCAAGTTACAAGTCATGTGCTCATTTCAGGCCAAAATTAGCTCAAATAAGCCAATTATAAGCACAAGCGTATTTGGCCCTTGTTCTTTTCAATTTTGAGGTCCTTAAGGTCATATTAAAGTAGTCAAAATAGCCTAAGTAAGTTTCATTTGGTTTGCACAAGGTCTGCACTTTTTCTGCACTTTTTTGTCATTTTTTCGTATTTTTGCATTTTCAGTCAGTTTTTGTTTATTTTTCATTTCTTCATCTTAAGGAGTTAGAAGCTAAAATGCGGCACGAATATAGTTCCCTAGCTTTTGTACTTCGCCATATTTTTAGTTTATTTTTAGGATTTTTTTATCAATGCTTTTTAACAGCTCAAAGTGGGCTGTTTTTGCCCTGCACCACAGAAAATCAGCATACTTTTTAGCTTATTTTGAGCTCTCCAGCTTATTCCCATAGCTTTTCTTGAATCCCTAGGCTTATTCATATGTACCTTAGTCCCTTTTAGCTTTTCCCTTTAGCTTATAGCTTATTTTCCAGCTTTTAGCTTAATTTGAAGAATCCTAGTCTTCAAAAGCTTTTAGCTCAACTGTTAAGCTCAATAAGCTCTAATCTGCTTATTTTTAAGTTCTAAAATTTTTTGTCTTTATTAAAGTATCATAATTTCAGTAGTTAAATAGTTTTGTAAAAGAAAAACCAAGAAAATCAAAACATAAAAAAAAAAAAAATGATAGCTTCTATTTAAGCCATTTGGCTTATTTTTCTGCTTTTTCATTAAGCACTTTTCATTTTTATATTTTTCTTAGCTTCCTATACTTATTTACTATTTATAGAAAAAGTTTCAGATTTTTCTTTGTTTATTTAGTATTTATAAAAAATCAAAATAGTTTAAATAATAATTAAATAGTAATTAATTAATAATAATTAGATAAAAAGTGTAATAAATATATTTTCTGTTTTAAAATAAGTTTTATAATATTTTAGATTTATCTAAGTCATAATTTCATTTTTCTAGGTTTATTTCTTATTTTCTTACTTTTTAGGTAATTATTTAATAGTTAAAAATAGTTTTTAATTAATAATAATTAATTAATAAGTCAAATAAATAATTTTATTTTTCCAATAATTTTCTTTTATTATTAGGATTGTAAAAAATATAATTTTCATATCCGTAGGCCTTTTATTTATCAAATCTCACTTTTTATTTTGTATGTTTACGTTTATTTAAATTTAAACGTACGTTTCTAGATTTCTAAACGTTTTTAAGTAATTTGGTTTCCTGTAGCTTGTTTAAAGCTATTCTCTTTTATTTCCGTAGTCCAATAATTCAAAAACCCTTTTCCATTTCAATAACACTTGATCACAATTCGTCTTTAAACACAATTTCACGCTTCGCTGGGATATAACGACCCGGGAAAACTCTATACTCCAGGGTGATCGTGCTCAATTGGTTTGACTTTATTTGACCACATCCGTGGTTGAAAATAGTTGACTGCTTAGAGCCAATCAAATTTTGGCGCCGCTGCCGGGGAGGTGTGTTGCGTGTTTTAAACGTTTTGCAGTATCGTGTTTTTGAAACCCAATCTGTGTATATCTTCTATCTCTTGTATATTCACCATATATAAAGCAAAACACTCGTGAAGTTAATTCGTTTAACGGATCGAGTACCAAAAATATCGTATTTCAATCTTCCATAAACATATAAAACACGAAAATATTTTCTTTTGTTTCTATATATATATAAAAGATAAAAATACAATAAGAATTTCCTTTTTCTTTGTTTAATAATAACAACAATAAAATTTACCATCGAGAACCAAGACAGAGTACTACCTAACTGGGGGTACGACCATAATAAGTTCCCAAACATCAGATATAAAACTTGCCTCTGTATCACTTGCGAATATCGGCTCACCTTTGATTGATAAACAAACTATAACGGAGGTTTAAGGATAGTTTGACATTAAATTGTCGGACTGAAAGAAGCGGGTTTTTAAGGAGCATTAATTGCCCACCTTTGCTTCTCCGCCACTCTGTGCGTTTATCTTTTAGAGAGCTACCGTACGCTTGTTGATTATTGGTTTAAGTTCACTTGTGTTTTGATTCGTTCTTG
Organism: Artemisia tridentata subsp. tridentata; assembly: GCA_021014915.2. Lineage (NCBI taxonomy): Eukaryota > Viridiplantae > Streptophyta > Magnoliopsida > Asterales > Asteraceae > Artemisia > Artemisia tridentata. The sequence continues at coordinate 133,161,154 of CP139506.1, read as the reverse complement.
ATTTAATTACAATATTTTATTTAGTGCATGCGCACTCGTTCTTCCACGTCATCAAGCCCTTTACGTGAACTCGTAGATATTCCGAGAAGACGTAATCGTAGACGTGCTGCCCAAATAGTCGAACCCGAGATTCGCACTGTTCCCACTGATAATATGGCAGACGAACGCACAATGGCTGAAATGCTCCAGGCACCCACCGAGGGTTACGGAGATGCCATCGTTTTACCAGCCATCGATTCTGATCATTTTGAACTGAAAACACATTTGATTCAGCTCGTGTCCACAAACCAATTCCACGGGTTTGAACGAGAGGATCCATATGCACACATTCGTTGGTTCAACAAGTTGACCTCTACAATCAATTATAAGAATGTGCCGCAAACAGTTATCAAATTGATGCTATTTCCATTCTCACTCGAAGGGGCAGCCCGGATTTGGCTGGATAAAGAACCCCCTCGATCCATTGAAACCTGGGAAGATCTCGTTAAGAAATTTGTCAATTATTTCTTCCCTCCATCAAAGACAACTAATCTAAAAAATGAAATTGCTGGATTTCATCAAGGTTTCGATGAAAATTTCGGAGAGGCATGGGACAGATTTAAAGATCTCCTAAGAAAATGCCCACATCACGATTTCACGGAGTTACAACAGATCAATACGTTTTATAATGGGTTGACCCAAAACGATCAAGATGCACTTAACGCAGCCGCCGGTGGCAATATCTTGAATCGTAAACCTAGAGAGGTGGTTGAAATTTGTGAAAATAAATCAAAAGTTCCTATTTCTCGAAACAAAGTGAATGTTCCTGTCACTCCTGCTTCTTCTTCATCCGGTAACTCATCAGAGTTAGCCTTTCTAACAGACGCAATGCGTTGTATGATGAAGGAAATGAAGAATTAAAGAGTGAAATTCATAAACCGGAACAAATCAAAGCAATAAACAAAGTGTGTGAAACTTGTGGTGGCCCACATGCGTATTATGATTGTCAAGCAACCGATGCTTCTCTTTACCCAGCTCCCGTAGCTGCAGTAAACCAAAATCAATACCGTCCGCATGCTGAAACTCAGTACCGAGCACCGAATGCTATGGTACCACCTGGTTTTCCACCCGTGCCAAATCAGAATAATCAAAATCGCTTTGTTCAACATCAGGGACAAAATTTTAACAATTCTCAAAATTTCATTCAAAACCGAGGTCAGAATCAGGGTAATCATAACCAAAAACCATGGAATGTCCAAAACCAAAATCAGACGTCCTCAGATGAGTTGCTTAGGCAATTCATAAAATCTCAAGAGGAGACAAATAGAACTCAATATAAGACAAACCAGTTATTGGTTGCCCAAATAAATGATATAAAAAAGTCTTTAAATGATCTACCTTCTACCTCGGGAGGTCTCCCAAGTAACACTGTTGTCAACCCAAGGGGTGAACTCAAAGCTGTCACTACACGTAGTGGTAAAGCTCATGATGGATTCAAGGTGAAAAAGGACCCGGTACTTCCCACTAACAATGGAAGTGCTAAATACGTCCAACCCTCGGTCATCCAAAAATCTACACCCACAATTGCTCCTCAACCGTCAAGAATAGATCCTACTCTATCACGATTTACGGTTAAAAGTTTGTCAAGCAAACGTAGTGAGCAAAGAACAACCAGATATTATTCCGATATGCTCAATGCTGTTCCTGTCAGTGTACTTGATAATAGTGATGATGATGAAGATACCACTTTCGTCAAAGCTATCACCACTCGGAGTGGTGCTGCTTATGAGGGACCATCTGGTCCTATTCCTCCTCCGTTGTTTGAAATGGAAAAAGAGACGGAGGATACATCGGACAAAGTGCAAATTTCAAGCCCACAAAGTACAGCACATGTCCATCCTACGGGTATACCTAAAAAGAAATCCAAACCAGGAGTTGTCTTTGAATCTGTTGAGACTCCTGAAGTCATTGCCCCTAAATCCAAACCTTATATTCCTTACCCATCGCGCTTAAATGAGCAAAAGCTCCGTGAAAAGGCTAGTCAACAAATGGACAAATTCTTTCAAATCTTTAAAGAATTACACTTTGACATAAGCTTTGCGAATGCTATCATTCTGATGCCCAAATTTGCATCCACAATCAAACACTTGTTAAGCAACAAGGAAAAACTAATTGAAATGGCTAAAACTCCATTAAATGAGAACTGCTCAGCGGTTATCTTGAAAAAGCTTCCGGAGAAGCTTGGAGATCCTGGAAAGTTTCTAATACCTTGTGTATTTCCGGGAATGGTTGAATGCTATGCCTTGGCCGATCTAGGTGCAAGCATCAACCTGATGCCTCATTCAGTATGGAAGAAACTTTCTCTTCCGGCTCTTACCCCTACCTGCATGACTCTTGAGCTTGCAGATCGAACTATATCACTTCCTCTTGGCATTGCCGAGGATGTGTTTGTAAAAGTAGGGAAGTTCCATTTTCCAGCTGACTTTGTGGTTGTTGAATTCGACACAGATCAAAAGGTTCCTCTCATTCTTGGAAGAGGATTCCTAAAAATGGGCCATGCTCTTATTGATGTATTTAAGCATGAGATCACCTTGCGTGTGGATAATGAAGCTGTTACCTTTAACCATGATCAAACTTCGAGGTACTCCTCAAATTATGACTCTAAATTGGTTAACCGAATCGATGTCATTGATGTTGCTTCAAAGGAGTACTCTCAAGAAAGTATTGGTTATTTTCATAATTCTGTGAGTGGTAATCCCACCACATCTTCTCTACCTGTCATTTCCGACTCTTCCCCTTCTCTCACTCCGTTTGAGGGAAGTAATTTCAATTTGGAAGAGATCGAGGCTTTTCTCAAGTGTGTTTCATTTCTGGAAGGAATTGATGACGCTAAGATTGATCTGGAGGGAGATATTCTTCTTCTTGAGAAATTGTTGAATCAGGACAATTCTCCTCCACTCCCTCCCGTTGAACTTCATAATGAGGAAATCAAATCAGTTGAGAAAAACGATGAATTTCCTGAGGTCGAACTCAAAGACGTACCACCTCATCTTGAGTACGCATTTTTGGAGGGTGATGATAAATTACCCGTCATTATTGCTAAAGACTTAAGTGATGAGGAAAAGACTGCTCTAATAAAGGTCTTGAAGTCACACAAGCAAGCCATTGCTTGGAAACTCTCCGACATAAAGGGTATCGACCCTGAATTTTGTACTCACAAGATTTTAATGGAGGATGACTTTAAACCAGCGGTCCAACATCAAAGAAGGGTGAATCCTAAAATCCACGATGTTATCAAACAAGAGGTTCTCAAACTTCTTGATGCAGGATTGATTTATCCCATCTCTGATAGTCCTTGGGTTAGTCCCATTCACTGTGTTCCAAAAAAGGGTGGCATAACTGTTGTCACAAATGAGGAAAATGAGTTGATTCCAACTCGATTGGTTACGGGGTGGCGTGTTTGCATTGACTATCGTAAGTTAAATGATGCCACCCGAAAAGACCATTTTCCTCTGCCCTTTTTGGATCAGATGCTTGAGAGATTAGCGGGAAACGAGTACTATTGTTTCCTTGATGGTTTCTCAGGTTACTTTCAAATCCCCATTGATCCACAAGATCAAGAAAAGACTACTTTCACGTGCCCTTATGGAACCTTTGCTTATAAACGTATGCCTTTCGGCTTATGTAATGCTCCAGGCACGTTCCAGAGGTGTATGATGGCCATATTTACCGATATGATCGGGAAAACAATGGAGGTCTTTATGGATGACTTCTCGGTCATTGGGGATTCATTTGAAACATGTCTCTCCCATTTAGAAAACATGTTGAAACGGTGTGAAGACACCAATCTTTGTCTAAATTGGGAGAAGAGTCACTTTATGGTCAAAGAGGGCATTGTCCTCGGCCATAAGATATCAAAGAACGGGATTGAGGTTGACAGATCTAAAGTGGATGTCATTGCTAAATTACCTCATCCCACTACCGTCAAAGGTATTAGGAGTTTTTTGGGTCATGCCGGTTTCTATCATAGATTCATACAAGATTTTTCTAAAATCGCCCGGCCTATGACTCATCTTCTTGAAAAGGAAGCTCCTTTTATCTTCTCACCCGAGTGCATCAAATCTTTTGAAACATTAAAGAAAAAGCTTACTGAAGCACCCATTCTAGTTGCCCCCGACTGGGATTTTCCCTTTGAGCTCATGTGCGATGCAAGTGATTTTGCTATCGGTGCAGTCCTGGGGCAACGAAAAGCCAAACACTTTCAGCCTATCCACTACGCAAGTAAAACCATGATTGAAGCTCAAACTCATTACACCACTATAGAAAAAGAATTGTTGGCTGTGGTGTATGCCTTTGAGAAGTTTCGGCCATATTTGATCTTGACGAAATGTGTAGTGTATACGGATCACTCGGCTCTCAAATATCTCTTTGCAAAACAAGATGCAAAGCCGAGACTGCTCCGTTGGGTTCTCCTCCTGCAAGAATTTGATATCACCATACGTGATAAAAAAGGAGCTGAGAACCTAGCTGCTGATCATCTATCCCGATTAGACAACCCACACCAAGATGTTTTCGAGAAAAAGGAAATAAATGAAACATTTCCTCTCGAGACACTCAATGCGGTTACTTTTCGAGGAGATTCTAATGCCCCATGGTTTGCTGACTTCGCAAATTACCATGCGGGTAACTTCATAGTGAAAGGGATGTCGACCCAACAGAAGAATAAATTCTTCAAAGATGTTAAACATTACTTCTGGGACGACCCCTACTTGTTCAAAATCTGTGCGGATCAAGTCATCCGACAGTGTGTTTACGGACAGGAAGCTATTGACATTCTCAAAGCTTGCCATGCTGGACCCACTGGGGGACATCATAGTCCAAACTACACCGCCAAAAAGGTGTTTGATTTCGGGTTTTATTGGCCCACAATCTATAAGGATGCCCAAGATCTCATCAAAACTTGTGAAGCTTGTCAGCGTCACGGAAATATTTCACAACGAAATGAAATGCCACAAAATGCTATTCAAGTTTGTGAAATCTTTGATGTCTGGGGCATTGACTTTATGGGGCCATTTCCATCATCTCGAGGAAATAAATACATTCTCGTGGCTGTTGACTATTTGTCAAAATGGGTTGAAGCAAAAGCTTTACCCACTAATGATGCCCGAGTGGTTGTAAAATTCCTGAAAGCTCTGTTTGCCCGTTTTGGAACTCCACGTGCTATAATCAGTGATCGTGGTACGCATTTTTGCAATGACAAATTTGATAAAGTCATGCAAAAGTATGGTGTAACTCACCGTCTTTCTACTGCGTATCACCCACAAACAAGTGGACAAGTAGAAGTTTCAAATCGTGGTATTAAAAGAATCCTGGAAAGGACTGTAGGAGAAAATCATGCATCCTGGTCGGATAAGTTGGATGATACACTATGGGCCTTCCGTACAGCTTACAAAACACCCATCGGGTGTACACCTTACAAGCTTGTGTACGGAAAGGCATGTCATCTTCCGATCGAATTAGAGCACAAAGCCTACTGGGCCTTGAAACATGCTAACTTTGACCTCCAAACTGCGGGTGATCACCGTAAAGTTCAAATGAATGAATTAAATGAACTGCGTGATCAAGCATACGAGAACTCTTTGATCTACAAAGAAAAGACAAAGAAGATTCATGACTCAAAAATAAAGAACCGCGTTTTTAACGTAGGTGATCGAGTCCTTCTTTTCAATTCAAGATTAAAGATCTTCTCAGGCAAACTCAAATCCCGTTGGTCTGGTCCATTCACTATTACAAAGGTTTATCCATATGGTACCGTTGAGTTATCTCAAGCTGACGGGCCTAATTTTAAAGTGAATGGTCATCGTTTGAAACACTACTTTGGAGAGGATATACCACCCATGGTTGTCCCGGATCTCCAAACTTTCCCCATGAACCAATGAATGCGGGGTCGAGTCAAGCTAGTGACTCGGTGAACAAAAACATTAGCAAAATATGGGTTTTCACCCAGGTCTCACCTTAGTGTGGGGGAGATGCCCCACATGTTGTATATATGTAAATTTCAAGTAAAAAAAAATGTGTATATAAAATAAATGGCTATTAGTATTACCTTTTCACGTTCTAAGTGTTGGTTTAACAGCCGGTACTTTGAATATTGAGGGCAATATTCAGTTCTAAGTGTGGGGGGGGAATTCTAGCGAATTTGATCAAATGTACCATCTAGTACCCCCATTTTAGCCAAAATTTTAAAATTTTTTCTCACTTAGAACGCAATAAATGGTTATCAGTCCGCCATGTCTAACCCACATAAGGATTGGCTAATCCGAGAGCAAACGGCTCTTGGTAAAGATATATCAAATCCGTTTATAGCTTACAATTTGCCAAAAATTGTATGGTATTCGACTCACCATATCTTTATAAGTGAAGAGTTGGCTAGCCCGCAAGATTATGGCTTGTGGTTAAGGCAGTGAAAAACCATGATTGGTAATCAGCTCACCAAAGATAATAACTGTATTTTATCTAAGAGTTGGCTAGTCCAGAAGCAAACGGCTTTTGGTAAAGACAAATCAAATCCGTTGACAGCTGATGGTTTGCTCAAAATCATTTGGTTATCATTGTACCAAAGTATCACATACTAAAACATTGGCTACTCCAGAAGTAATGGCTTTTGGTAAAGAGATAAAATCCATTAAATTTTCATAAAAGATTGCTAGGGACTAGCAATAGTTTAGTGTGGGGGATTGATGAGTGTCTAAATACTCATCATTTCTGTCACATTTTATCTGCAAAAACATTTAAAAACATGCAGATATGCTTCAAAATGCAGAAAATATCATAAAATGTGTTTTTATGTGACTCAGGAACAAAAAGATTGAAAACAAGTGAAAAACGAACAAAGTTTGCATAATTGTCATTTTCAGTCCCTGAAGTTTCACAAATTGGCAGAAATAGTCCCTGGTGTTAAAAATATCATTCAAGGTCCCTGAACTATTTAACTTTTACAATAATGGTCCTTGGATGAAAGTTTTAAAGAAATTGCAAAACAGGTCCTTCAACTTTTAAAAATGACATTTATGGTCCCCGGGTGTTTTAAAATGGAAAATTGTCTTTTATGGTCCTTGTACTATTAACACTTGGCAGGAAATACCCTTTGTGATAACTTTGAAACAGTTTCAGTTTCAGCCCCTAAAAATCCAAAAATACAAAAATGGTCCTTGTGCTTACATATCTACAAACCAAACCGGATCCCCCTTTATTATAAATAACCCAACACCCATTTTACATTAAAACCCTACCCAACCCAAATAATAAACCCAGCCCACACCCACAGCCCACTTACCCTTGTTTTTAATTAAACCCAAAACCTGGGTTTGACTTAAGTCAAACCTTCCCTTCTTCTTTCTCTAAACCGCCAAAACCCAGACAAACCATACCACCCTTCCTATAGTTTTCTCTGCTACATCCCACCTCATCACCAGCTGTCTACCCACTCCTTTCCACCTCCACAATCACCCAAAATTCCTTAATTGCTAAAAACCTGCTCTAATCCACTACTAGGACTTTTGGCGCCAAAATTGGTTTAAACGGATTGGATCACTTTGACTCATCCAATGGTCAAGATTGTTGGTGGGATATGTTCAGAAGCAAGTGGAGAGTCTCAAAAGGCTATAAAGAAAGAAGGAGAAGCAAGGAGAAAATCTATCTAGTGTAATTTTAGTTAATGTATGTCGATTAGTTAATTTTCAATTTCCAAGTGTATGTTTAAGCTTTCAAGTCTTGAATTAAGTTATTTCAGTGTATTGTAAACCTTTTTCAGTAATCAATTTCAAGTTTCAAGTACGAATTCAGTTTATGCCATTTTCAAGTTCAAATTCTCAAGTTTACTTATATGTTGTTATAGTGGATGTTAAGGACTTGTTAAGATCATATAAGCTCCTAGATAGCTTCTAAAAGCTATTAGATACCTTTAAAATCAGTGTAGAGTTAAAATCCAAAAATACCAAAAAAATCACATAAGTTAGATAAAAGATAAAAAAATCCACTGAAGATGATCAAGAAAGCTGGAGCAGGGTGAATATTGGATGGCCTTTGGTTCAGAAGCTAAGTGGAAAGCTATTACAATTGGTCCTTGGTCCTTGTTCTGTGTTCTCAGTTGAATTGCCATTTGTAAGCTTTTTAAGCATTTTTTGCATTTCACTATATAAGTAGCTTATAGCTTAAATCTTTGTGTTCTTATGTTTCTGTGTTGTAGTTAAGTAGAATCATCCATTAAAACAGTTTGCTTGTTCTTTAAAATTTGTAGTTGCTTAAAATCTTAGTTTTACAGTCAAATTAGCATAATTGTTGTTTCTGTGTTTAATGTTGTTATTGTTGTTGTTTAGTGCTTATTTAGTCTTGTGATATGATAATATAAGGTTTAGGATCAATTGCTTGGTCTTAATCTATTGGATCCTTTGAAAATCACAAGTTCATTGCTTTTAAAGGACTGTTTGGTTTTAAGTCAGTCAATAGGTCAAATATAGTGTTACTGTGCTATGGCCATAAGCTCAATTTCAAATCAGCTTATTTTGATCATGATAAGTTATTTGTAAGTCCTGATTAGCTAATTAAATAGATAATCTCAAGTTACAAGTCATGTGCTCATTTCAGGCCAAAATTAGCTCAAATAAGCCAATTATAAGCACAAGCGTATTTGGCCCTTGTTCTTTTCAATTCTGAGGTCCTTAAGGTCATATTAAAGTAGTCAAAACAGCCTAAGTAAGTTTCATTTGGTTTGCACAAGGTCTGCACTTTTTCTGCACTTTTTGTCATTTTTTCGTATTTTTGCATTTTCAGTTAGTTTTTGTTTATTTTTCATTTCTTCATCTTAAGGAGTTAGAAGCTAAAATTTGGCACGCATATAGTTCCCTAGCTTTTGTACTTCTCCATATTTTTAGTTTATTTTTAGGATTTTTTTATCAATGCTTTTCAATAGCTCAAAGTGGGCTGTTTTTGCCCTGCACCACAGAAAATCAGCATACTTTTTAGCTTATTTTGAGCTCTCCAGCTTATTCCCATAGCTTTTCCTGAATCCCTAGGCTTATTCATATGTACCTTAGTCCCTTTTAGCTTTTCCCTTTAGCTTATAGCTTATTTTCCAGCTTTTAGCTTAATTTGAAGAATCCTAGTCTTCAAAAGCTTTTAGCTCAACTGTTAAGCTCAATAAGCTCCAATCTGCTTATTTTTAAGTTCTAAAATTTTTTGTCTTTATTAAAGTTTCATAATTTCTGTAGTTAAATAGTTTTGTAAAAGAAAAACCAAGAAAATCAAAACATAAAAAAAAGTGATAGGTTCTATTTAAGTCATTTGGCTTATTTTTCTGCTTTTTCATTAAGCACTTTTCATTTTTATATTTTTCTTAGCTTCCTGTACTTATTTAATATTTATAGAAAAAGTTTCAGATTTTTCTTTGTTTATTTAGTATTTATAAAAAATCAAAATAGTTTAAATAATAATTAAATAGTAATTAATTAATAATAATTAGATAAAAAGTGTAATAAATATATTTTCAGTTTTAAAATAAGTTTTATAATATTTTAGATTTATCTAAGTCATAATTTCATTTTTCTAGGTTTATTTCTTATTTTCTTACTTTTTAGGTAATTATTTAATAGTTAAAAATAGTTTTTAATTAATAATAATTAATTAATAAGTCAAATAAATAATTTTATTTTTCCAATAATTTTCTTTTATTATTAGGATTGTAAAAATATAATTTTCATATCCGTAGGCCTTTTATTTATCAAATCTCACTTTTTATTTTGTACGTTTACGTTTATTTAAATTTAAACGTACGTTTCTAGATTTCTAAACGTTTTTAAGTAATTTGGTTTCCTGTAGCTTGTTTAAAGCTATTCTCTTTTATTTTCGTAGTCCAATAATTCAAAAACCCTTTTCCATTTCAATAACACTTGATCACAATTCGTCTTTAAACACAATTTCACGCTTCGCTGGGATATAACGACCCGGGAAAACACTATACTCCAGGGTGATCGTGCTCAATTGGTTTGACTTTATTTGACCACATCCGTGGTTGAAAATAGTTGACTGCTTAGAGCCAATCAGTTATCAACTCACCAAATCTAAGTGTGAAGAGTTGGCTAGTCCATAGCAAACGGCTATTGGTAAAGACAAGTCAAATCCGTTCATAGCTGATAGTTTGCTAAAAACTATAAGTGGACAAAAAAAATTTCGAATCCACATTAAAATTAAACATTGATTTTATCTCTGAAAACTTTTTGCTAACAGTTAGTACTGCTGGAGGTTATCAGTCTGAATTGCTGGCTTCACCAGTTTGTACTGATTGTTCAAACTTAGTTCCTACTGAGTTTATGCTCTGTGATACACCTCTCTCAGAAGGTAATACATCTGGAAGTGTTGAGAGCAGTTTGAAACTACACAACTGAATTGATGGTAACTTGTACAAATGGTCATATTAGATGCTGAGCTTGGATAACAAATGTTCTAGTTCATCTGATGGTGAGGATTCTTCCAAATAGGGGAGGATTAGAGTTTGTTCTAGTTGCTGTTAAAGATGATAGATGATTATGAAATTCAGGGTAGGAATTAAGACTCAAAGATGAATTATAAGAAGAACATAAAAAGTCTATTCATTAAAGATGATTCATTACATACGAGCTTCACATATGAAAAACCTACCAACAAAACCAACAAAACCAACCAACTCCTAACATCATTAACAAACACAACAAAACCTGATCCGTCTGAAAACGGTCGTCTTTTATTTCTCTATCACACAAGTCAACCACTTGTGAATGGTCAACCGTAATAAATAATAAAAGGCAAACAGTCTCAGAACCGGATGCTCGTGTGTAGTGTGAACCAGGCAAGTGATCACCTAGGTCGTTTCCCAACGAGGTGTGAATGGAAAACTGTGAAAAGCTTTGGATTAAAGTGATTGATGAATCAGATATTTTTGATTTTGCTTTTTTATACTAATGAACAATTTAAATATACAAAACAAATGTAACGCGATTAAAATTAAACTAAAATGCGCGACAGGAAATCTAAAATGGGACAAAAAATAAAAGTTATGAAATTTAAAACCTAAAAATGTAAAATTACTTAAAACTTATTTAAAAACTTAAATTATATTTTTTTATACTTTTTATCTATTTATTATTAATTATTTATTATTTAATTATTAATTAAACTAATTAAATTTATAAAAAATACTAAATGAACAAGGAAAATTCTAAAACTTTTTCTAAAAATATTACTGAGTAAATAAAAGCTAAGAAAATTATAAAAATGAAAATTACTTAATTAAAATTTTAAAAAGATAAATTTTATTAAATAGAAGCTATCACTTTATTTCTATTTTTGGTTTTTCTTAAGGACTAAAAATGAAATTATATTTTTCCTGGATTAAAATTAACAAAAGAAAATTATGAAAATTGAAATTATATTTTTCTGATTTTTATATTTTTTATTATAATTTAATTACTAATTAAACTAATTAAATGGATTAAAAATAGTAAAATTATCCAAAAAATTATGAAACTTTTTCTATAAATACTACAAGTTATTTCTGAGCTAATAAAATTAAAATGGAAAAGCTAGCTTATACGGATAAGCTACAAATAAGCTGGAAAAGCTAATAAGCTAAATATACTAAGCTGTTAACTGATATTTAAATATCTAAAGGTGTAAATGTTTAATCAAAAACGAGTACTAGCCCAGTGGTTGAGTCTTTGGCCTAGTGTACAAGAGGTCGCGAGTTCGAATCCCATACTGACCTATTTTGCTAAACTTTATTTTTTTAATTTTCTTTTTACACTTTTACTAACAAGCTAGAATTAAGTAACTTTTGTGAATTTGCTTTTACTGAAAAGCTTCTAATAAGCTTGTGCAACCTTTAAATCCAAACAGTTGAGTTTTCTTTTGCTCAAGTGAGATTTTGAAATATAAGAGCTAGCCAAATGATCATACAAGCTAGAATCAAACCAAGAACAAACAATCTTAATCACAAGTAACACAAATAAGCTAATGGCAACAATCAAACAAGCAATTACAAGCAAAACAAAAAAAAATCAACAAGCTGGGCTGCTACTGATGTAGCAGCAAAACAGCGGCTAAGGGACCAACTTTGGTGCTATCTAGGGGGCTCACAAGGGTGCTTAAGCTCATAAACTTGGTACCAATAGAAAGGTAGGTAGCTTAGGAGTCCAAAGAGCCAAGGGGGGGGTTGTGGGGCCCACTGTGGAGTCCTGTGGGACCCATAGAAGTTGGGGTGTTGGGGAGGTCTGCTGTGCACCAGGGCTATCTTGCCCAATTCGAGGGCCTTTTTCGATGCCTAAGAGAGTTCTAAAAATCGAATTGAAAATTCCCTAGTGAGACTAGCTGGTGAGGTATAAGAATCAAAAAGAACTAGCTTATGAGAGCTTGTGAGCTGTGACTTAAAAATTCTTAAAGTTTCGAAAAACTATGAAAAGACTGCAGTATGCAGTTTTGCTTACTGATGTAGCTGCTATTTTAGTGCACACTTGTGCAAGGGTTCTAGGGTCTTTGGAATCGACTAAGTGGACAAAATGAACCTCAAAAATGCCAAAGGCATGGACTGAACAAGCCTTGAGCTTGTTTGAGCTTGTATGATCTCTTGGCAGTTCAAAATTCACACAGTGGGTTCAAACTGGTTCTAACTAGTTATATTGCTAATAGAAACTTCAAAAGAGCTGCTAAGGGCTTAAATGAGCTTGTTCAAACTTGGCTTAATGGTCAAGTAACAGTGACATGGGTGTTTGGTCTATGACAGGTTGCTAAACCAAACAGTCCTTTTGGGACTGTTTTGGTAAGTTCCAACTGAAATGGGTCTTTTAGAGTACTAAATTGAAACCTAGTGACACTAGTGGTTAAGTTAAGCTTATTAAAATGACTTTGACTGCAATGAAAACTGATATCAACAAGCTAGCTTATAATCTTATTTTTGGCTTTTAAAAGGTTATTAAGTGAAAAGAGTGACAAGGCAGTTAAAACAAAAGAAACTGATTGAAATGAGATAGTAGACTACTGATGAGCTAAAAATGACAAAGATAAACTAAGATAAGCTTATAGAACAGTAACTTGAAATATGAAGAAAAAGCTTATAAAGGCTCACAATCGAATTAGACCTTGAGACCAAGAACTAGTGACCAAGAACAACCTATAGGCTTCCCATGAAGCCACTAACCCAAAAGCTTCCACAATAATCGGCTTATTGATCCAGAATAGCTTATAAGCTAATTTGTTGACTTTCGTTGACTTCACTTCGAATTTGAAATTGAGAACTGAATTAATCTAAATAAGCTTACATAAAGCTAAGATTAGCTTATGTAAACTTATAACAAGGGTGATTTTGAGCTTTTAATGGTAATGTAAGTAACTTAAAGTTAATACGAAATACAATATAAGTCGAAACTAAATATAACTTGAACTGAGTAAAATTAACTTGAAAAACTTGACAAATGTGATCGAAACAAACTTATATTAGAAACTGAAATGAGAATTACAATTAAGAAATACTGAAATTGAAAAGTACGATTAACTAAAATTTAACTACTTTTTTCTACTTGCCAAAATTGGCTTACAAAGCCTACTATTTATACTAATACATATCTGGGATCTTCCTTGCACCTCTGTGGTCAAATCCCACCTCGCAATTTGCATTTTGGTCCAATATTGAGTCGCCACGTGTTCTGGCGCCAAAACGGGTATCAACTAGCTTCTGAGTTGAGGGGAGAGGTAGCATTAAATGCTGTGGTATGAGGTGAGGGTAGTGGGAGGATGGTGATGATGAAGTTTCAAGTTGGGGCGGTGGAGATGGGATGGCTTGCAGGTTGGGCGGGTAACTAGGAAGAAGGAGGTGGATTTGATTTCTGGTTTGGCTAACTAAGAAGGATGGGTCGGGTTGGGTGTTATTTTTGGGCTGGGTATAGTTTTAGTTGGGCTTGGGTTAGTTGTGTAGTGATAAGTGGGATGGGTTTTGGATTTAATGGGGTTATATTTGTTTGATCCGGATTTTGGCTAAATGTTTAAACATAGGGACTAATCTTGTAATTGCTGAATTCTTGAAAGGTTAAACCTGTAATTTTTCCAAGGTTCTTAAAAGGTCCTTTCCTGCCAAATATGAATAGTTCAAGGATCACAATTTTTAATTTCCATTTTTGAAATTCCAAGGACTACTTTTGCCAATTTTAAAACTGTAGGGACCAATTTTGTAATTTCCTCAAACTTTTCATCCAAAGGTCTAAATATGACAACTTATTATTTAAAAAGGACCTTTGGTGACTTTTCTTACAAAACAAATGCTTAGGGACTAAATTTGACAAGTCTTGAAAGTTGAGGGACTGAAACTGCCAATTTTGTAAACTTTGTTCGTTTTTCAACTGTTTTCAAACATTTTGCATTTGAAACATACAAAACACAATTCTGGGATAATTTCAGTATTATGATGCATTTCTGAGTGTTTTTGGATGTTTTGGCAGCTCAGATTAGGTAAAAATGATGAGTATTTAGACACTCATCAAACACAACAAAACCTACACGACACAATTACTCAAGCTTTCCTTTTCCTTTTCCTTGGATATCCGGCATAGTTTTGCTGCGGGCTCCTCTGCTACCCATGACGTCAGACACCTTCTTGCAAGGTAGTGCTAGCACTACTGTTCTTGGAGATGGAATTTGCTTCTTCTCAGGCTTCTTCTTTGGAACAGGGATCTTCATTGATGATGCAGCTTTTTCAAATTCTTTTGTCAATAAGACTGAAAGCTTTTGAAGTTCATCATCGTCAAACGAGTCAGAAGAGGAGGATGAATCATCCACATAAGGAGGAAGTTCATCTGTTGAAGGTTCATCGGACGAGGTTATTTCAGCCTTTTTCCTTGAAAGATTAACTCTTGAAGTTGAAGAATAGTTTGGTGGAAAATAGTTTTTCCAACCTGAACTTTCAGAATCTGAAGAAGAGTCGGACGAGATCTCTATAATGTTTGGTGGAGAAGAATTCATTGTGATTGAAAAGTTAAAGATTTGTGTTGAAGATTTTGTGTGGATATGTGAGTTTTTATTGAGTTAATGAAGGATTAATGACATTCAATGCGTGGTTGATATGAAGAATTAACTCTTGGGTTGGTATAAGGAATTAATTCCTTGATGGAATTAAATTAATTTTGGTAATTTTTGAAGAAGTTGACCAAAAGAGTATGATATGTGAAGATAATTCCCAAAGTGTTTCGTGATTAAAGACAAGTGTTTGAAAGAATCCACCCCATCAACGTAATCAGATGTTTAATTCATGAAACTTATTGATTTGCATCGAAATCATAAGTATAGGGGAGGATTGTTGGGAATTAAACTTAAGCAGTTAGTACGGTTGAAGTATACAAGAACAGTTAGGACTGCTGATGGAAGAACAGTTAGGACTGCTGATGGAAGAACAATTAGGACTGCTTAAGAGATCAAGGTGAAACCGTGTGAAGATAAATATAGAAAAGATATGGTATATATCTTATTTGTATAGAATGATTCGTTTAGATGTTTTACTTGTATAGGACTCTTTGCATTATAAAAGGAGATCCTTAGATTAGGGTACAATGATAACCAAGTGATTTTGAGCAAACCACAAGCTGTCAACGGTTTTGATTTGTCTTTACCGGAAGCCGTTTGCTTCTGGACTAGCCAACTCTTAGATAAATTACAACTATTATCTTTGGTGAGCTGATTACCAATTATGGTTTTTCCACTTGCCTTAACCACAAGCCATAACCTTGCGGGCTAGCCAACTCTTCACTTATGAAGATATGGTGAGTCGAATACCATACAATTTTCGGCAAATTGCAAGCCATCAACGGATTTGAGACATCTTTACCAAGAGCCGTTTGCTCTCGGATTAGCCAATCCTTATGTGGGTTAGACATGGCGGACTGATAACCATTTATTGAGTTCTAAGTGAGAAAAAATTTTAAAATTTTGGCTAAAATGGGGGTACTAGATGGTACATTTGATCAAATTCGCGAGAATTCCCCCCATACTTAGAACTGAATATTGCCCTCAATATTCAAAGAACCGGTTGTTAAACCAACACTTAGAACGTGAAAGGGAAATATTAATAGCTTTTTATTTTGATATATACACACTTTTTTTTCTTTTTTTTTTTTGAAATTTCCATATATACAACATGTGGGGCATCTCCCCCACACTAGGTGGTAGAACAGAGAAAGAAAACAGAGACATGGGTGAAAACCCATGTTTTGCTAATGTTTTTGATCACCGAGTCACTAGCTTGACTCGATCCCCGCATTCATTGGTTCATGGGGAAAGTTTGAAGATCCGGGACAACCATGAATGGTATGTCCTCTCCAAAGTAGTGTTTTAAACGATGACCATTCACTTTGAAATTAGGACCGTCAGCTTGAGATAACTCAACGGTACCATACGGATAAACCTTTGTGATAGTGAATGGACCAGTCCAACGGGTTTTGAGTTTGCCTGAGAAGATCTTTAATCTTGAATTGAAAAGAAGGACTCGATCACCAACGTTAAAAACGCGGTTCTTTATTTTTGAGTCATGAATCTTCTTTGTCTTTTCTTTATAGATCAAAGAGTTCTCGTAGGCCTGATCACGCAGTTCATTTAGTTCATTCATTTGAACTTTACGGTGATCACCCGCAGTTTGGAGGTCAAAGTTAGCATGTTTCAAGGCCCAGTAGGCTTTGTGCTCTAATTCGATCGGTAGATGACATGCCTTTCCGTACACAAGTTTGTAAGGCGTACACCCAATGGGTGTTTTGTAAGCTGTACGGAAGGCCCATAATGCATCATCCAACTTATCCGACCAGGATGCACGATTTTCTCCTACAGTCCTTTCCAGTATTCTTTTAATACCCCGATTTGAAACTTCTACTTGTCCACTTGTTTTTGGGTGATACGCAGTAGAAAGACGGTGAGTTACACCATACTTTTGCATGACTTTATCAAATTTGTCATTGCAAAAATGCGTACCACGATCACTGATTATAGCACGTGGAGTTCCAAAACGGGCAAACAGAGCCTTCAGGAATTTTACTACAACTCGGGCATCATTAGTGGGTAAAGCTTTTGCTTCAACCCATTTTGACAAATAGTCAACAGCCACGAGAATGTATTTATTTCCTCGAGATGATGGAAATGGCCCCATAAAGTCAATGCCCCAGACATCAAAGATTTCACAAACTTGAATAGCATTTTGTGGCATTTCATTTCGTTGTGAAATATTTCCGTGACGCTGACAAGCTTCACAAGTTTTGATAAGATCTTGGGCATCCTTATAGATTGTGGGCCAATAAAACCCGGAATCAAACACCTTTTTGGCGATGTAGTTTGGACTATGATGGCCCCCAGTGGGTCCAGCATGGCAAGCTTTGAGAATGTCAATAGCTTCCTGTTCGTAAACACACCGTCGGATGACTTGATCCGCACAGATTTTGAATAAGTAGGGGTCGTCCCAGAAGTAATGTTTAACATCTTTGAAGAATTTATTCTTCTGTTGGGTCGACATCCCTTTCACTATGAAGTTACCCGCATGGTAATTTGCAAAGTCTGCAAACCACGGGGTAGTAGAATCTCCACGAAAAGCAACCGCACTGAGTGTCTCAAGAGGAAATGTTTCATTTATTTCCTTTTTCTCGAAAACATCTTGGTGTGGGTTCTCTAATCGGGACAGATGATCAGCAGCTAGGTTCTCAGCTCCTTTTTTATCACGTATTGTGATATCAAATTCTTGTAGGAGGAGAACCCAACGGAGTAATCTCGGTTTTGCATCTTGTTTTGCAAAGAGATATTTGAGAGCCGAGTGATCCGTATACACTACACATTTTGTCAAGATTAAATATGGCCGAAACTTCTCAAAGGCATACACCACAGCCAACAATTCTTTTTCTGTAGTGGTGTAATGAGTTTGAGCTTCAGTCATGGTTTTACTTGCGTAGTGGATAGGCTGAAAATGCTTAGTTTTTCGTTGCCCCAGGACTGCACCGATAGCAAAATCACTTGCATCGCACATGAGCTCAAAGGGAAAATCCCAGTCGGGGGCAACCAGAATGGGTGCTTCAGTAAGCTTTTTCTTTAATGTTTCAAAAGCTTTTATGCACTCGGGTGAGAAGATAAAAGGAGCATCCTTTTCAAGAAGATGAGTCATAGGCCGGGCGATTTTAGAAAAATCTTGTATGAATCTGCGATAGAAACCGGCATGACCCAAAAAACTCCTAATACCTTTGACGGTAGTGGGATGAGGTAATTTAGCAATGACATCCACTTTAGATCTGTCAACCTCAATCCCATTTTTTGATATCTTATGGCCGAGGACAATGCCCTTTTGACCATAAAGTGACTTTTCTCCCAATTTAGACAAAGATTGGTGTCTTCACACCGTTTCAACATGTTTTCTAAATGGGAGAGACATGTTTCGAATGAATCCCCAATGACTGAGAAGTCATCCATAAAGACCTCCATTGTTTTCCCGATCATATCGGTAAATATGGCCATCATACACCTTTGGAATGTGCCTGGAGCATTACATAAGCCAAAAGGCATACGTTTATAGGCAAAGGTTCCATAGGGGCATGTAAATGTGGTCTTTTCTTGATCTTGTGGATCAATGGGGATTTGAAAGTAACCCGAGAAACCATCAAGGAAACAATAGTACTCGTTTCCCGCTAATCTCTCAAGCATCTAATCCATGAAGGGCAGAGGAAAATGGTCTTTTCGGGTGGCATCATTTAACTTACGATAGTCAATGCAAACACGCCACCCAGTAACCAATCGAGTTGGAATCAACTCATTATCCTCATTTGTGACAACAGTTATGCCACCCTTTTTTGGAACGCAGTGGATGGGACTAACCCAAGGACTATCAGAGATGGGGTAAATCAATCCTGCATCAAGAAGTTTGATAACCTCCTGTTTGATAACATCGTGGATTTTAGGATTTACCCTTCGTTGGTGTTGGACTGCTGGTTTGAAGTCATCCTCCATTAAAATCTTGTGAGTACAAAATTCAGGGTCTATACCCTTTATGTCGGAGAGTTTCCAAGCAATTGCTTGCTTGTGTGACTTTAAGACCTTTATTAGAGCAGTCTTTTCCTCATCACTTAAGTCTTTAGCAATAATGACGGGTAATTTATCATCACCCTCCAAAAATGCGTACTCAAGATGAGGTGGTAAGTCTTTGAGTTCGACCTCAGGAAATTCATTGTTTTTCTCAACTGATTTGATTTCCTCATTATGAAGTTTAACGGGAGGGGGTGGAGGAGAATTGTACTGGTTTAACAATTTCTCAAGAAGACGAATATCTCCCTCCAGATTAATCTCAGCGTCATCAATCCCTTCTAGGAATGAATCACACTTGAGAAAATCCTCGATCTCTTCCAAAATGAAATCACTTCTCTCAAACGGAGTGAGAGAAGGGGAAGAGTCGGAAATGACAGGTAGAGAAGATGTGGGTGGATTACCACTCACAGAATTATGAAAATAACCAATAATTTCTTGAGAGTACTCCTTTGAGGCAATGTCAATGACATCGATTCGGTTAACCGAAGCGGAATCAAAATTTGAGGAGTACCTCAATGATTGATCATGGTTAAAAGTAACAGCTTCCTTATCCACACGCAAGGTGATTTCATGCTTAAATACATCAATAAGAGCATGGCCCGTTTTTAGGAATCCTCTTCCAAGAATCAGAGGAACTTTTTGGTCTGCATCGAAGTCAACAACCACAAAGTCAGCTGGAAAATGGAACTTTCCTATTTTCACAAATACATCTTCGGCAATGCCGCAGGGATGAGTTATGGTTCGATCTGCAAGCTCAAGAGTCATGCAGGTAGGAGTAAGAGCCGGAAGAGAAAGTTTCTTCCATACTGAATGAGGCATCAGGTTGATGCTTGCACCTAGATCTGCAAAGGCATAGCATTCAACCATTCCCGGAAATACACAAGGTAATAGAAACTTTCCAGGATCTCCAAGCTTCTCCAGAAGCTTTTTCAAGATAACCGCTGAGCAGTTCTCATTTACTGGAGTTTTAGCCATTTCAATCAGTTTTTCCTTGTTGCTTAACAAGTGTTTGATTGATGATGCAAATTTGGGCATCAGAATGATAGCATCCGCAAGACTTATGTCAAAATGTAATTCTCTAAAGATTTGAAAGAATTTGTCCATTTGTTGACTAGCCTTCTCACGGAGCTTTTGTTCATTTAAGCGCGATGGGTAAGGAATATGAGGTTTGGATTTAGGGACAATCACTTCAGGAGTCTTAACAGATTCAAAGACAACTCCTGGATTGGATTTTTTCGGGACAACCGGAGGATAGACATGTGTTGTACTTTGTGGGCTTGGAATTTGCACTTTGTCTGTTGTATCCTCCGTCTCTTTTTCCATTTCAAACAACGGAGGAGGAATAGGGCCAGCTGGCCCCTCATAAGTAGCACCACTCCGAGTGGTGATAGCTTTGACGTAAGTGGTATCTTCGTCATCATCACTGTCATCAAGTATACTGACAGGAACAGCATTGAGCATTTCGGAATAATATCTGGCTGATCTTTGCTCACTAAGTTTGGTTGACAAACTTTTAACCGTAAATCGTGAAAGAGTAGGATCGATTCTAGACGGCTGAGGAGCAATTGTAGGTGTAGATTTTTGGATGACTGAAGGTTGGATGACTGAAGGTTGGACGTATTTAGCACTTCCATTGTTAGTGGGAAGTACCGGGTCCTTTATCACCTTGAATTCAACATGAGATTTACCACTACGTGTACTGACAGCTTTGAGTTCACCCCTAGGGTTGACAACAGTGTTACTTGGGAGACCTCCCGAGGTAGAAGGTATATCAGTTAAAGACTTTTTGATCTGGTTTAATTGGGCAACCAATAACTGGTTTGTCTCACGTTGTGTCTTATTTGTTTCCTCTTGGGTTTTCATGAATTGCATAAGCAACTCATCTGAGGACGTCTGATTTCGGTTTGAACCTTGGTTTTGATTAAAATTTGGACCACGGTTTTGGTTAAAATTACCCTGATTCTGACCTCGGTTTTGATTGAAATTTTGGGAATTGTGGAAATTTTGTCCCTGATTTTGAACAAAGCGGTTTTGATTATTCTGATTTGGCACGGGTGGAAAACCAGGTGGGACCATAGCATTCGGTGCTCGGTACTGAGTCTCAGCATGCGGACGGTATTGATTTGGGTTTACTGCAGCTATGGGAGCTGGGTAAAGAGAAGCATCGGTTGCTTGACAATCAAAATACGCATGTGGGCCACCACAAGTTTCACACACTTTGTTTATTGCTTTGATTTGTTCTGGTTTATGAATTTCACTTTTTAATTCTTTCATTTCTTTCATCATACAACGCATTGAATCTGTTAAAAAGGCTAACTCTGAAGAGTTACCGGATGAAGAAGAAGCAGGAGTGACAGGAACATTCACTTTGTTTCGAGAAATAGGAACTTTTGATTTATTTTCACAAATTTCGACCACCTCTCTAGGTTTACGATTCAAGATATTGCCTCCGGAGGCTGCGTTAAGTGCATCTTGATCGTTTTGGGTCAACCCATTATAAAACGTATTTATCTGTTGTAACACATTGAAATCGTGATGTGGGCATTTTCTTAGGAGATCTTTAAATCTTTCCCATGCCTCTCCGAAATTTTCATCGAAACCTTGACGAAAACCAGCAATTTCATTTTTTAGGTTAGTCGTCTTTGATGGAGGGAAGAAATAATTTACAAATTTCTTTACGAGATCTTCCCAGGTTTCAATGGATCGAGGGGGTTCTTTATCTAGCCAAATCCGGGCTGCCCCCTCAAGTGAGAATGGAAATAGCATCAATTTGATCACTGTTTGCGGTACATTCTTGTAATTGATTGTGGAGGTCAGTTTGTTGAACCAACGAATGTGTGCATAAGGATCCTCTCGTTCAAACCCGTGAAATTGGTTTGTGGACACGAGCTGAATCAAATGTGTTTTCAGTTCAAAATGATCAGAATCGATGGCTGGTAAAACGATGGCATCTCCATAACCCTCGGTGGGTGCCTGGAGCATTTCAGCCATGGTGCGTTCGTCTGCCATATTTTCAGTGAGAACAGTACGAATCTCGGGTTCGACTATTTGGGCAGCACGTCTACGATTACGTCTTCTCGGAATTTCTACGAGTTCACGTAAAGGGCTTGATGACGTGGAAGAACGAGTGCGCATGCACTAAGTAAAATATTCCAATTAAAACAAGACAGAAGCAAAACACAAGTTAACTTATACCAACAATCAACAAGCGTACGGTAGCTCTCTAAAAGATAAACGCACAGAGTGGCGGAGAAGCAAAGGTGGGCAATTAAGCTCCTTAAAAACCCGCTTCTTTCAGTCCGACAATTTAATGTCAGACTATCCTAGAACCTCCGTTAGAGTTTGTTTATCAATCAAAGGTGAGCCGATATTCGCAAGTGATACAAAGGTAAAGTTTTAAATCTTTGGTTTGGGAACTTATTATGGTCGTACCCCCAGTTAGGTAGTACTCTGTCTTGGTTCTCGATGGTAATTTTTTATTGTTTATTTATTATTAACAAAGAAAACGGAATTTATTTTTAGTGTTTTTATTTTTTATATGATAATATTAATAATAATATATATAGAAAAGAAAAGAAAAATATTTTTGTATTTTATATGGTTTTTGGGAAATAGGAACTTCTGATAGAAGGGTCTCAGATCACTAATCGCTTAAACTTACACAACTGTCGCAGCACAACCTCCCCGGCAGCGGCGCCAAAATTTGATCCGTCTGAAAACGGTCGTCTTTTATTTCTCTATCACACAAGTCAACCACTTGTGAATGGTCAACCGTAATAAATAATAAAAGGCAAACAGTCTCAGAACCGGATGCTCGTGTGTAGTGTGAACCAGGCAAGTGATCACCTGGGTCGTTTCCCAACGAGGTGTGAATGGAAAACTGTGAAAAGCTTTGGATTAAAGTGATTGATGAATCAGATATTTTTGATTTTGCTTTTTTATACTAATGAACAATTTAAATATACAAAACAAATGTAACGCGATTAAAATTAAACTAAAATGCGCGACAGGAAATCTAAAATGGGACAAAAAATAAAAGTTATGAAATTTAAAACCTAAAAATGTAAAATTACTTAAAACTTATTTAAAAACTTAAATTATATTTTTTTATACTTTTTATCTATTTATTATTAATTATTTATTATTTAATTATTAATTAAACTAATTAAATTTATAAAAAATACTAAATGAACAAGGAAAATTCTAAAACTTTTTCTAAAAATATTACTGAGTAAATAAAAGCTAAGAAAATTATAAAAATGAAAATTACTTAATTAAAATTTTAAAAAGATAAATTCTATTAAATAGAAGCTATCACTTTATTTCTATTTTTGGTTTTTCTTAAGGACTAAAAATGAAATTATATTTTTCCTGGATTAAAATTAACAAAAGAAAATTATGAAAATTGAAATTATATTTTTCTGATTTTTATATTTTTTTAAATAATTTAATTACTAATTAAACTAATTAAATGGATTAAAAATAGTAAAATTATCCAAAAAATTACGAAACTTTTTCTATAAATACTACAAGTTATTTCTGAGCTAATAAAATTAAAATGGAAAAGCTAGCTTATACGGATAAGCTACAAATAAGCTGGAAAAGCTAATAAGCTAAATATACTAAGTTGTTAACTGATATTTAAATATCTAAAGGTGTAAATGTTTAATCAAAAACGAGTACTAGCCCAGTGGTTGAGTCTTTGGCCTAGTGTACAAGAGGTCGCGAGTTCGAATCCCATACTGACCTATTTTGCTAAACTTTATTTTTTTAATTTTCTTTTTACACTTTTACTAACAAGCTAGAATTAAGTAACTTTTGTGAATTTGCTTTTACTGAAAAGCTTCTAATAAGCTTGTGCAACCTTTAAATCCAAACAGTTGAGTTTTCTTTTGCTCAAGTGAGATTTTGAAATATAAGAGCTAGCCAAATGATCATACAAGCTAGAATCAAACCAAGAACAAACAATCTTAATCACAAGTAACACAAATAAGCTAATGGCAACAATCAAACAAGCAATTACAAGCAAAACAAAAAAAAATCAACAAGCTGGGCTGCTACTGATGTAGCAGCAAAACAGCGGCTAAGGGACCAACTTTGGTGCTATCTAGGGGGCTCACAAGGGTGCTTAAGCTCATAAACTTGGTACCAATAGAAAGGTAGGTAGCTTAGGAGTCCAAAGAGCCAAGGGGGGGTTGTGGGGCCCACTGTGGAGTCCTGTGGGACCCATGGAAGTTGGGGTGTTGGGGAGGTCTGCTGTGCACCAGGGCTATCTTGCCCAATTCGAGGGCCTTTTTCGATGCCTAAGAGAGTTCTAAAAATCGAATTGAAAATTCCCTAGTGAGACTAGCTGGTGAGGTATAAGAATCAAAAAGAACTAGCTTATGAGAGCTTGTGAGCTGTGACTTAAAAATTCTTAAAGTTTCGAAAAACTATGAAAAGACTGCAGTATGCAGTTTTGCTTACTGATGTAGCTGCTATTTTAGTGCACACTTGTGCAAGGGTTCTAGGGTCTTTGGAATCGACTAAGTGGACAAAATGAACCTCAAAAATGCCAAAGGCATGGACTGAACAAGCCTTGAGCTTGTTTGAGCTTGTATGATCTCTTGGCAGTTCAAAATTCACACAGTGGGTTCAAACTGGTTCTAACTAGTTATATTGCTAATAGAAACTTCAAAAGAGCTGCTAAGGGCTTAAATGAGCTTGTTCAAACTTGGCTTAATGGTCAAGTAACAGTGACATGGGTGTTTGGTCTATGACAGGTTGCTAAACCAAACAGTCCTTTTGGGACTGTTTTGGTAAGTTCGAACTGAAATGGGTCTTTTAGAGTACTAAATTGAAACCTAGTGACACTAGTGGTTAAGTTAAGCTTATTAAAATGACTTTGACTGCAATGAAAACTGATATCAACAAGCTAGCTTATAATCTTATTTTTGGCTTTTAAAAGGTTATTAAGTGAAAAGAGTGACAAGGCAGTTAAAACAAAAGAAACTGATTGAAATGAGATAGTAGACTACTGATGAGCTAAAAATGACAAAGATAAACTAAGATAAGCTTATAGAACAGTAACTTGAAATATGAAGAAAAAGCTTATAAAGGCTCACAATCGAATTAGACCTTGAGACCAAGAACTAGTGACCAAGAACAACCTATAGGCTTCCCATGAAGCCACTAACCCAAAAGCTTCCACAATAATCGGCTTATTGATCCAGAATAGCTTATAAGCTAATTTGTTGACTTTCGTTGACTTCACTTCGAATTTGAAATTGAGAACTGAATTAATCTAAATAAGCTTACATAAAGCTAAGATTAGCTTATGTAAACTTATAACAAGGGTGATTTTGAGCTTTTAATGGTAATGTAAGTAACTTAAAGTTAATACGAAATACAATATAAGTCGAAACTAAATATAACTTGAACTGAGTAAAATTAACTTGAAAAACTTGACAAATGTGATCGAAACAAACTTATATTAGAAACTGAAATGAGAATTACAATTAAGAAATACTGAAATTGAAAAGTACGATTAACTAAAATTTAACTACTTTTTTCTACTTGCCAAAATTGGCTTACAAAGCCTACTATTTATACTAATACATATCTGGGATCTTCCTTGCACCTCTGTGGTCAAATCCCACCTCGCAATTTGCATTTTGGTCCAATATTGAGTCGCCACGTGTTCTGGCGCCAAAACGGGTATCAACTAGCTTCTGAGTTGAGGGGAGAGGTAGCATTAAATGCTGTGGTATGGGGTGAGGGTAGTGGGAGGATGGTGATGATGAAGTTTCAAGTTGGGGCGGTGGAGATGGGATGGCTTGCAGGTTGGGCGGGTAACTAGGAAGAAGGAGGTGGATTTGATTTCTGGTTTGGCTAACTAAGAAGGATGGGTCGGGTTGGGTGTTATTTTTGGGCTGGGTATAGTTTTAGTTGGGCTTGGGTTAGTTGTGTAGTGATAAGTGGGATGGGTTTTGGATTTAATGGGGTTATATTTGTTTGATCCGGATTTTGGCTAAATGTTTAAACATAGGGACTAATCTTGTAATTGCTGAATTCTTGAAAGGTTAAACCTGTAATTTTTCCAAGGTTCTTAAAAGGTCCTTTCCTGCCAAATATGAATAGTTCAAGGATCACAATTTTTAATTTCCATTTTTGAAATTCCAAGGACTACTTTTGCCAATTTTAAAACTGTAGGGACCAATTTTGTAATTTCCTCAAACTTTTCATCCAAAGGTCTAAATATGACAACTTATTATTTAAAAAGGACCTTTGGTGACTTTTCTTACAAAACAAATGCTTAGGGACTAAATTTGACAAGTCTTGAAAGTTGAGGGACTGAAACTGCCAATTTTGTAAACTTTGTTCGTTTTTCAACTGTTTTCAAACATTTTGCATTTGAAACATACAAAACACAATTCTGGGATAATTTCAGTATTATGATGCATTTCTGAGAGTTTTTGGATGTTTTGGCAGCTCAGATTAGGTAAAAATGATGAGTATTTAGACACTCATCAAACACAACAAAACCTACACGACACAATTACTCAAGCTTTCCTTTTCCTTTTCCTTGGATATCCGGCATAGTTTTGCTGCGGGCTCCTCTGCTACCCATGACGTCAGACACCTTCTTGCAAGGTAGTGCTAGCACTACTGTTCTTGGAGATGGAATTTGCTTCTTCTCAGGCTTCTTCTTTGGAACAGGGATCTTCATTGATGATGCAGCTTTTTCAAATTCTTTTGTCAATAAGACTGAAAGCTTTTGAAGTTCATCATCGTCAAACGAGTCAGAAGAGGAGGATGAATCATCCACATAAGGAGGAAGTTCATCTGTTGAAGGTTCATCGGACGAGGTTATTTCAGCCTTTTTCCTTGAAAGATTAACTCTTGAAGTTGAAGAATAGTTTGGTGGAAAATAGTTTTTCCAACCTGAACTTTCAGAATCTGAAGAAGAGTCGGACGAGATCTCTATAATGTTTGGTGGAGAAGAATTCATTGTGATTGAAAAGTTAAAGATTTGTGTTGAAGATTTTGTGTGGATATGTGAGTTTTTATTGAGTTAATGAAGGATTAATGACATTCAATGCGTGGTCGATATGAAGAATTAACTCTTGGGTTGGTATAAGGAATTAATTCCTTGATGGAATTAAATTAATTTTGGTAATTTTTGAAGAAGTTGACCAAAAGAGTATGATATGTGAAGATAATTCCCAAAGTGTTTCGTGATTAAAGACAAGTGTTTGAAAGAATCCACCCCATCAACGTAATCAGATGTTTAATTCATGAAACTTATTGATTTGCATCGAAATCATAAGTATAGGGGAGGATTGTTGGGAATTAAACTTAAGCAGTTAGTACGGTTGAAGTATACAAGAACAGTTAGGACTGCTGATGGAAGAACAGTTAGGACTGCTGATGGAAGAACAATTAGGACTGCTTAAGAGATCAAGGTGAAACCGTGTGAAGATAAATATAGAAAAGATATGGTATATATCTTATTTGTATAGAATGATTCGTTTAGATGTTTTACTTGTATAGGACTCTTTGCATTATAAAAGGAGATCCTTAGATTAGGGTTTACAAGATCGAATACATCTAATACCTAATATCCTTCATACGAATTATCAAGTGTTCTTCACGTTCATATTGTAATCGTTTGATATATTCAAGTGATAGTTTGGTTGATATTGTTTGTTCTTATTGTTTTACTTGATCAATCACCAAACGCAAACTCATATTCTTCTAAGTACTTGGTAGTAAATTCCGCGTGCTATCAAGTATATACTCAAAGTATCCCCAACACAAAGTGTGTGTTTAGATCCGGTCAATTTCCTCCTCCCGTGCTTGCCTCTTGGTAGATTCCTCAATGTACTTTGAGACTGTCTCTTCAATGCTAACTCTTTCTTTTGTACCAACCATGCTTTTCACTTCCTCCTTCCTTTGCGCCTCCTCAGCCCTATTTCTTTCTTGTCTTCTTCTCTCAAATTCCAGCCCATAATCTTCACTTTTCTTGACCATAGTCTTCATAACCTTAGGTTTAAAATTATCCCTAGGTCCATATCCAGTTTCAACATGCCACTTGTGACATTGGTCAGCCATCCTTTGAATAGAATCCCAGGCTTTGTCTAGCGTCATTCCTGGAATTGGTCTTTGAGAGTTAAGAAGTTAGTGAGTCTCGGCATCTAGACCTCTTTAAAATATGTAAATCATTTGATGTCTATTGAGGTCGTGTGTTGGGCATCGGTAAAGAAGTTTGTTGTATCTTTCCCAAGCTTGATATAACGTTTCTTCTCTTTTTTGCACAAATCGGCGGATATCCCCAAGTAACCTAGCCATCCTAGAAGATGGACAGAATTGTTGCACGAATGCTTTTCGGAGGCGATCCCATGATGCCTTTGAATCGGAAGGAAGTTTACTGAACCATTTCCTTGCTGTTCCAGTTAGGGTTATCGGAAATACCTTGAGCATAAGTGAATATCTTGAGACGTTGGGGACATTAAAAAGACAACATAAGTACAAAATCTCCTCCACATGTTCCTGAACATCTTCGTCCCTTTCTCCAGAAAATTATTTGTTATGTAATTCCTGGATGAATTGGCTTGGAATCAAAAATCCATCAGTCTCAAGGTTAGGTGTTGTATCAAAATTTCTTTTACAGTTCACGTTTGTCCTACCCAAATATTGATCCATGGTAAGTTCGTCAATGTGAGGTTCTTCATTTGACTCTGGTTCAGAATCTGAGTGCTCAGATTCGTAGAATGAGAAAATATTATGGACGGCGATCGGGGTGTTGTTTCTTTTAACCCGAACTTGCCTTTCTGAATTGTCGTATGGCGTGGCAAAGAACGGTCTAGAACTTCGAGTTTTGTAACCTGACATTTAAAAAGATTAAAAAAACAAAAATAAAAATCGACTTAAAATTAATAATCCTAATATAGCTCCCCGGCAGCGGCGCCAAAAATTTGATGCAGGATTTCTGACCAGGTTTTAATGCTTATAATTTTACTCGTCTACCTATGGTCTACCTTATGCACTAACGGGTAGAGAACCCGATCGTGTGTAGTGTAGTATTCGGTAAAGCCGAGGTCGTCCCAAGAGCTATGTGTATCTGAATTTTAACCTAAGTCTATGTAACGTTTTAAAAGGGTTTTAAGTTTAATATAAATTAAACTAATAAAACAGAAATGAAACTGCGAAAATTAAATGAAGTTGTGAACAATAGGGAGAAAGTGTACTAGCCCAGTTGTTCATCCTATCATGCAATGATTATGTTTTCTAATTAAGCTTCCTACTGCTTCAAGTGGGGCATAAATATCACTAGACTCCTGTGGTCAATTCGCCTAGCCTATCTCCCTAGAATCCTACTAGGACGCAAAAGGTCTGCATCCTTATGGTCGTCAAAGCTTATAGGTAGACTAGTTTGAGTCATTAAGTGCCGCTACATGCTAGATTAATTCTTTGTGTGATCCGGCCTCTCGGATCTTAGACCACACATCTAACTTCTTAAGTTCATCCAACCCGGAGGGTGATCCTATGGAGCATTCTTAGGTCCATTCGCACACAAGAATTGTTGGTCCTCCTATTAAACAATTCTTACCAACACCTTTCAACCTACTACATTAGGGTCCTGTGGTCAATTCTCCTAATGCAACAAGTACAACCAACCTTCAAAACTACCGAAACTAGAGGATCTATCGAATAACTAAGCATGCACACACTAGAAGCAATAAATAAAGCACGAAAACATAATCAAAATATGAAAGGAATCATAACTAGGCTAGCACCAAAGGTGCTTAGCCGATCATATTAAATGATACAACGGATTCAATGTTTTGCATGATAATGAAAGACATGAATTCGAAAATGTAAAATAAATTTGAATCGCTAAAAGTTATTGATGTTATGGCGTGATTTCTCCCTTTGAAAATGCTTCTTATGCTGCTGTGGATCGTCCTTGTGGAACCCTACTTCATCCTCTGATGAGTTGTGGTGTGAAAGATATGTCAAATGCAGAAAATAGGGTTTGTATTTATAGGCCCGACATAGTTACGGCATAACCTTGGGTATTGGTTACGCCGTAACCAATGTAATCTTCAAACGATCTTATCCATTAGTAATATTTACAGCGTAACTGTGATGGATAGTTACGCCGTAATCTTCTTCGGGTTTCATTTACGTTGTAATCTTCTTGCATGGTTACGTTGTAATCTCTTCAATATCTTGAATCCCATACTGTGTACCTATTACGCCGTAACCTCTTGCATTGGTTATGGCGTAACCTTCATAGTCACGAAATTTCTTCTAAGTCTTTAGAATATTACGGCGTAACCTTTTGTGGTAGTTACGCCGTAATCCTTGATCAGCGTTGACTTGGTCTTCGTGTTTGAATTCATAGCTACGGCGTAAATAGAGAGTGTAACTGCGCCGTAACTTCTTCACAGCATACTAAGTTGTGTATCTTTGTAAGTTCTTTTCCAATTCCGCGTCTCTTTTGCTCCTATGCTCATTTACAACCTGAAAACGAAATATAAAGAGATCAAAGCATATATCCATATAAAACGATACAAATAATGAGCATATTAGGGGGAAATTGACACTTAATTATCAGGATTATTTGATGTCATCAGTGAGGCTTTTATTTTGATCCGATTATGATTAATACTTGAACTTGTAGTTGATTGTGAACTTGGGAATACTCGAGCTGTAGGATTAGTCGTGGTCGAGTGGATTGATTTGTGATGTTATATCTTAGACTTGATTAATTTGTGATGTTTGGCCAAGTCGTGTGTTAGCCGAGAACCCGTGGTCTCGATGTGACCTCGATAGCCTAAAACTGGACTTTAGACTATTACTTAGGACGTGTTGACTATTTGACCCGGCTTATAGCCGCGAGACTTAATGGAAAATTGGCTCTAAACAAGTAGCATATCAAGCTCCGAGGTCGTGGTAGGAAGTAATTATATTGTTTGGTAGGTTATAAGATTGACATGTCTTTCTTATGTAGTGATTTGGTTGTTGCTCTTTAATGTGCTTGTTTTTTGCCCATGTAACGGGCCGAGATGAGATATTCACTCTCATCCGTTCCTTAAACGTTTTTTGGCGTAATATATTTTACAAGGGTGATCCCCTTTTACCAAAAAAAAAAAAAAAAAAAAAAAAAAAAAAAAAAAAAAAAAAAAATTGTGCCGACAAAATAGAAATCATATAATATCAAGATAGAAATAGTATCAAGATAAAATCATATAATATGCAAATGCTTCTAAAAATTCCGTTTCCAATCGTGTTCGTTATTATCTATAGGTTAGCTTTGACGTTCCCTTTATTTAATTTTCTTGAAGATTCATCTATGAAGCTTGTTGAGTTCAGAAGTACGACAAAATGTCACAATGATAAACTCAAAATTTTCTATATGAACACTTGCATGCGATTCATTCTGGTGCTAGGAGGTGATTTATGTTAAATTGTTATTTTGAGTTTGATGTTCGATCTGTAGGTTTTTTCTTTCTTTCTTTTATATATATATATATATATATATATATATATATATATATATATATATATATAACGTCTTTTGAGCTCTGAAATTCAATCTTGAATGTTGAAATGGAATTTGTTACTCACAACCCTTGGAGTTATGATTAAGATATCTAAACATACAATAATTGCTTGTACTATGGAAATAAAACCATTCACACTCCCTACAAATAACTACTCCAACACACCTTATAAAACTTATTTTGCATACGAACTATATTATTTGATGATAAGTTACAGAAATTCTTCCATTTTCAATAAATTCATAGCAAAGCCAAGTCCCTCTTGGACGGCACCAAGGATGCGTTTAGAAGACAGTTTTTCATAGTGATATTTTTTGCGCTTACTCCAAAATTAGTTACGGGTCTCGGCCGTCTCGCGACGCGCTTGGAGTTTGACGGAGATCATTCTTGAATGTTTACAAAACAATCTAGATTAGGATATTCTTGTTTAAAAAAATTTTGATAATCCCTTAGTATTCCTTAATTAGTAACCTCTTTTTACATAATGAAAATAAAAGTTTGGGACACTACTTGTATAATGTATACTCGATGAAAGAAAATATGTTGCTTGTTTTGTTCATTTTCAGTTATCAAGGATGATTGGGACACAAATTATTGCGACCAATCACCTACCATTTTACCCGACCCAAACCTCCTTCCATTAAACTTTGGTTGATAGAAATTTCATGGAAAATTCAAGTTGACAAAACAATTTTGACAAGTTTATCATAAGAAAAAAGAAATTTGATTGGTGTTTTTGAAGTTGCATTATTTCGTGGATGATGCGAACTTTCTATAAAAAGGTGTATTTGTCCATTGTGGCGACTGATGGACTTAAAGTAGGATATGATTGAACACCTCGACTACTACAAGATAATTACTTGTTCGACCATGTAGTATCTCAAATAAATGGAAGTTGAAATTCAGACCCATTTATTTTAATGCATGCATCATCATTCGTGTAGTTCAGTGTTGTATAATTTGTATAAAATTATGTGTATGTATCAAAAGAAATTATGCATATATCTTTTAAGAGTAATCTTACTATCTTATAATGCATTTAGGCGTTCTATAAATAGTAATACTTAAAATTCAGCAATACTATAAATAGTAATACTTAAAATTCAGCAATACAAGTAAAGAAGCTAAAAGTACAACATGTTTAAACATAATTTTCCAACATTAATTACATCAAAAACTTAAAATTCAGTAGTACATATTACAAAGTTATGTTTACAACTAATTAATGCACACATAAAACTAAAAACACACTACTCATTTAATACAATTAATACGCTATTAAAAACACCCATTCATCTAAATATACAACTTTTTAACCACAAAGTACAATATAATTAAGCTTCCACACATGAAAGCAAATAATAGTGACTACTATTAATAGAAATACTTAAAATTAAGCAATACAAGTTCTAAAGCTATAAGTACAATAATCAATACTACTTATAGAAACTTCCCTAATATTTACAACTAATGCATTGTACAAATTAATACATACAATTAATACACCCCATCACCAATATTTACAACTACCTAAGCTCAATGTACAAGTACAAGTAATTAAAACACATTTTCTAACATTTACAAGTTCTTAAGCTCAAAGTACAACTAATTAAAATAGAAATACTAACATTAAATACAATAAATAAATCATTATGTACATTAAATACAATTAATTAACAGGTCAATAAATACAATTAATGCAGTTATTAAAACACCTCTTACATAAGAAATACAACTTATCAAGCATATTGTACAACCAACTTAAACACAATTCCTGCATTAAATGTCACTTATACAAATAATAAAGCACATTATACAAATACTCAAGCCCGAACGGGCAACGGGACAAATGGGCTCAAGCCCGAACGGGCACAAGCTAAACGAAATTCTTGATATCCGTAAATTTATTGTCAAAAAGAACATAATAAACTAAAATACATGATTCACCGGAAAATTTTATTTCAGGGTACCCGCAGCCGCAACGCGCGGGTACCCTGCTAGTTTTATATAAGCCTACAACTCAAGCTTAAATAAATGTTTAATAAATAAATTACTTGTAACTCTATATGCACTTTTAAAATCATCTACAATGTATCAAGTCTTTAAATACTTAATGCATTTAATGTAAATCACATTTAATGACTAAGGCTGATACGAGCAGCCCAGCTACTACCCATGTCGAGCCCTACAAGGAAGTCCAAGACCCAAGTACCATAGCTAGGCCCAAGAGGAAGATTACAAGGCCTAGTAGATTTGATGAATAAACAAGTCTGTAGGAGAAGAAGTCAACCTGCATGTTTGCAACTGCTCCTATTTTTTCTTATTTTTGTTACCAGAATTTCCTAGTCAAATTGCTAGTTGATTGGTTTCCTTAAACTTAGCTACTAGTTGTTATTTGTTTTGTTATTTAAACCACTTTTGGGTTATGAATAAAGCATGCAAAAGTTGATCAATTTCCTTCAATTTTATTCATATAATAGCAGCTTAACTATTGCCCAATTGGGTTGCATCATCTTGGTGCTTTCATTCACGAAACATGCCTCCCCGACGACCACCGTCGCCCACCCGCGACGACACACCACCACCAGATAACACCTCCCTTACCGCCAAACTCGATCAATTGATCGTTGCAACAACGGCCACTCAACAGTTTCTCCAGAATCACCAACCCCAAAATGATAACGCTTCTCAAATAGCGGCATTACTCAAAGTCACCAACGTTGTGTGATGTGTTTATTTGTTTTTGTTTTTTTTTTTTTTTTTCCAAAGAAATATTCGTGAAAATATTTCCCCGGGTCGTTCTCCCAACGAAGGTTTGACGGCGAATTTGTCGAATCGGAGTCGTGAATATGTGAAGTGAATAAGTGATGTGAAAGATATTTTTTTTAGAATTGATTACACTATAATGAGAAAAATTAAAAGCAATCTACGCTATTAAAATAAATGCACACAAAGAAAATTCAAATAAATGCAAATCCCGGGCTAATCCCGAGATTTATAAATCTATTAGTGAAATTATACTAAAATAAAAAAATAAAAATCTAAAGGGCGAAAATATTACTTATCGAAACTACTTTTATAGAAGAAAATTAAAGAAAACAAGAGATTTAAAAGTTAAGGGACTAAAAGCGTCAAAACTGAAACTATTTTATTACTTAAAATGATTTATACTAAGACAGGGACTGATTTGTATTTTTTTGAAACTTGATTTAAACTAAAACTTTTTTTTAAAACAAAGACGAGGACTAAACTGTAATTTTTGAAACTCTAATAAAGCTAAAATCAATTTGAAACAAAGACAAGGACCAAACTCGCAAAAAATGAAACTCAAGGACTGAATTGAAAAATTTTAAAAACTAAAAACGTTTTACACTTTCAAACAAACCCAGGTTCGAATCCTGGTTGATACAAATCATTCAAACTATTTTTTTTTTATATTTTTCTTCTTTCAAAACTCAACTAACAACTAACAAATCTAATTTTTAGAAAAGAAGAGAGTTTAAAAGAAGCTAGAATAACAAGAACATTACTTAGTAACTACTCAGTAACTCAAAATTCAAAACAAACAAGAACACTACAAAACTAAATAAGAAGCTTAACTAGATTAAATAAGCTTGAAAGCAGCTTATTAACAAAACAGCCAACCCAAACAACCCTTAATAAAACTTTGAAACTACAAATTGCATATTCCTACACCTAGATACTTAACCACTGATGCAATAACACTACTTAAGCACTAATTAAGCAATCTAAATACTCATCATAACAAGAACACCACAGATTCAAACTACAACATCAACTAACTATTAGACAAGCTGAAACAGTATAAGATCTAACAAGTTAACATCCAATCAACCAAATACAAACAGAAACTTAAACTAGTAGCAGCCGTTCTAAACTATTAAAGTTGAGTAGAAATGTGAAATTGAATCAAAACTTACAAATTACTCTCAGCAAGAACAGAGAGTTTTCCCATGAGGCCTATCTTTGGATAGGCTAACTGCTTCCATTTTTCAGATAGACTATCAAATTAAACCATGATTCAACATCTGCTTCATTCAGTTTGACTTTCGTTGACCTTTTGTATTTATGAGAGATACTGATTAAAGATCCAAGTTAAGCTTCTCAAAAGCTACTGAGCTAATAAGAGCTTAGCAAAACAGAGAAAGAGCTTGTTGAAGCTTGTTTTTGAACTAACATTTTGATTTATATAAAAATTTTTTTTTTTTTTTTTTTTTTTTTTTTTTTTTTTTTTGTGATGATCAGGTTTTAAAACAAAGTAAATAATCTAAATACTGAAATCAATTTTAACTAACTGAGAATTCGTGATGATCAGATGTTAAATCAAAATGAATAAACAAAAACTAAAAACTGAAATCAATTATAATCTAAATGAGAATTCGGATTCAACATAACCTCAAATTTAAACTTCCATTAGAACTTAAAATTTACAATCCTCAAATCAAACAAACTAACATAAACAGAAAATTACAATCCGAATTAAAAGACTAAAATTCTAAATCTACTTTGACAGCATAACGTTGCTAAAGAAAAATTACATATCAAAATGGGGAAGAACCCTCCTCTATTTATAGGCTTATACCGAACCTTCGGGTCTCGCCACGCTGGCGATCCGCGTGAATATGTGCTTCTTTGAGAGCCCTCCATCACCCTTAGATCACGTCCCATCAATCATAGCCTTTGGATTACTCAATTGTGACGTGTTGCATCCAATGGAATGCTGCCACATCAGCCATCCGTGTGCTTCTTTGGTTCTGACACCTCCTGACATTCTAGAAGCCCTTTGATTTGACTAATAAACCCTTAATTGTAGTAATTTTGAAGGTCGGTAAATTAGGGTTCATGGTGGGTGAATTTGGGGATCGGATAAAATGAAAGAGCGGGTGTGAGAGAATGGTAAAGTAAGGTGTGTTTATTTTTTTCTTATTCTTTTGACCGAATATATTTTGACCGAGGGAGTTTATTATTTTGAGGATGGATCGGGTTTAAGTATTTTGTGGATGGGCCGGATAGGGTTTTATTAGTGAAAAGGGGTTGGGCTCGGTTTAATATTGAGGTGAGTGGGCTTGTGAGTTAGAATGGTGGATTGGGTTATGTATTTAAGTGGGATGGTTTTTGATTAATAAAGGTGTAGGTTTTTTTATTAGAACCGGGTATAGAAAGATTTTAAAGTTTAAGGGTTTTAACTTCAAGGGACCAAATGTGTAAATTTCTGAAATTCTAGGGACTGTGGCTGCCATATTTTAAAAGATGATCTAAGGGTTGGAGTTGACAATCTTTGATAGTTGGAGGACCATGGATGCCTTTTTGACCATTTTCTTTGTTCCCGGTTCCGGTTCTGAGCCTTTTCGTATCTCGTGCTCGTTTTCTTGATTTTCTTGTGTCTTTTGTCAATTTTCACGATATCCATTCCTGCACATGCAAAAACACAAAAACACAATATCTTTTGGCATTTTGGTCGGGTTTTTGGTTATTTTGGTCCGGTTTTGGTCTAGAAATGGTATGTGTTTAAGCACATACCAAAATTCCCCCAGACTAAGCTATTGCAATGTCCTCATGCAATGTTATAAAAACATGTTTTTGAAACCGAAAATTTCTAATCTCTTTTTACTAACTTTGAGAAGTAGCAAAATTTTCAAAAGAGATCAAGAAATATTAAGTTCTAAAAACTCCTCATTTTTCCTTTTATTCTATTTTTGTATTTTTCTTATTATTCAAGTGACGACTTTGTTGACAATCATTATCTATCGATAATTTTTAGGGTCATAGAGTAGAAACACAACTCATAGAGGAGTGACCATAAGGATAAAATTCTTCGTCCTTGATTTTTCACATGCTCCCAAACTAAGCTTATAAACGAGATCACAACCTATTTAGAAATTAGATGCCAACACTACTCATGGAAGTTACTTGTGTAAGAACCTCTCGCTCCCATTTTCTTATTTTTGTTTCTACTTATTTTATTTTTGTGAGAAGAATGAATTTCTCCATAAGCTTCTCATTTTCATAATTTATTAGACCGATAAAGATACCAAGTTTAAAACGCTAAGTAGTTTTCCATCTTCTTGCAAGAAAGTTTGCCTTAAAAATGAGGTCCACATCAAGGTTATTACATACGTCCAAGACTAAAGAACTCATACGAACATGTAGACATAAGTTGTGGAGAAACATCACGTGCACCTCATGTGCCCGACCTAGGGTCATCACATGCACCTCACGTGCCATCAACTTGTCTAACACAATAAGCACAAAATCCATACATCTCAACATACATTTTTTTTTTTTTTTTTTTTTTTTTTCACTCAATAACTTAATACCTCGGGATTACCGGGTGTTTCCAAATCATCAAACAATCAATAGTAACCCTTAGACAACGAACCTTCACGGTTTAAATCCAAGACCTTACCGCCTTTAGAAGTAAGGATCCAAGGTCCGATCTCAATCCGAAATCTAAGAGCACTTTACAACTTATTCACTCAATACGGGACCTTGATGTGTACCCAATCTTTAGAGCAAAAATTCTTTTAAGAAGATGGAGAACTAAATTTCGTTCTAAACCTAAATATCTTTAATTATTTATACAATATATGGGGTGAAACAATTTTGCGGGAGCAAAAGGCCACAAGTACCTACGACGAGCTCTAAAGAGAACCAACTACTCCACGTTTGGCATCTAACTTCTAAATAAATTCTATCATTTCTCGCTCTTCGCACATTTAAAAATCTCAAGTAATGAAATTCGCGAATACTTAGCCGATAATCAGCCACGCATATATAAAGTCAGTTACAGAAACTTGCAAATTCTTGAAAAGAATTCGCGTTTTCTAGCTCCCTATGTAAAAGACTAGCGAAAGCTTTAAAGCCATGCATGTATAAAGTCAAGTACGGGAACACGCAAAAGAGCAGCTCCTTGTGTACAAGACTAGCACAAGCTTTTATGATTATCATTGGTTAAGGGAACAAGCTAGGGCTCAACACGCCCGGTCAAGTCAAAATTTTATTCCTACTCTACCCAGCGGAAAATCAACAAAAATGTCAAAACTTATTATATTTTTGCACAAAAATTTTTAAATTTTCTCATTTTTTTTTTTTTTTTTTTTTTCAATTTTGGAGGAAAAACGGGATTGCACGAGACAATAGCAAAAATGCAAGGCAAAAATCAAATCGCAAGATTACCCCCCCAGACTAGAATGAGACATTGTCCTCAATGTCTTAAAGGTACGGGTATCCCTACAAAAATCTAAGGCCGTTTATTAATTATGCCAAAAGATAGATGTAAACGATAAGATTTTAGGATATCGGATAAGCAGCGGATGATGAAACTCGAGTAGCGAGAAGGAAACTACGAGCACGAGAGTCTTCATCATCAGCATTCCTGGACACATCACAGAAAAACAACGAGGCACAAGATATGGAAGAGGATCCCCTCCTCTTTATTAAGAAAATAGAAAGAAGATAGATGGATAAGCATGGGGTGCCTCCCACGAAGCGCTTGTTTTTGGTAACCGAGTCACATGAGCTTGACTCGACCCCGAATTTAGTTGTCCATGGGGAAAGTTTGGAGATCCGGGACAACCATGGATGGTACGTCCCCTCCAAAATAGTGCTTTAACCTATGACCATTCACCTTAAAGTTTGGACCGTCATTTTGAGCTAACTCGACGGTTCCATATGGAAAAACTTGAGTGATGGTAAATGGCCCAGACCAGCGGGTTTTGAGTTTGCCCGAGAAAATCTTTAGCCGAGAATTGAAAAGGAGGACTCGATCACCAACATTGAAAATGCGATTTTTAATCTTTGAGTCATGAATCCTTTTTGTTTTCTCTTTGTAGATCAAAGAGTTCTCGTAGGCCTGATCCCGAAGCTCATTTAATTCATTAATTTGGAGCTTACGGTGATCACCCGCGGTCTTAAGGTCAAAATTGGCATGTTTCAAGGCCCAATATGCCTTATGTTCGAGCTCGATGGGCAGATGGCAGGCTTTTCCGTAAACCAGCTTGTAAGGAGTACACCCGATGGGTGTCTTGAAAGCGGTTCGGAAAGCCCATAATGCATCATCCAATTTGTCGGCCCACGAGGCTCGATTTTCTCCAATGGTTCTTTCAAGGATACGTTTCAATCCACGATTCGAAACCTCAACTTGTCCGCTTGTTTGCGGGTGATACGCGGTAGAAAGTCGGTGAGTGACACCATACTTGAGCATAACTTTTGCAAATTGATCATTGCAGAAGTGAGTACCGCGATCACTGATTATAGCACGAGGAGTTCCGAACCGGGAGAAGAGATTTTTTAAGAACTTAACAACCACTCGGGCGTCATTAGTGGGGAGCGCTTTAGCTTCAACCCATTTTGACAAGTAGTCGACGGCCACGAGGATATACTTATTCCCTCGTGAAGACGGGAATGGCCCCATGAAATCGATGCCCCACACGTCAAAAATCTCACAGACTTGAATTGCATTTTGAGGCATTTCGTCTTTTTGCGAGATTTTTCCTTGACGTTGGCAAGAGTCACAAGACTTCACCAAGTCGTGGGCATCGCGGTAGATTGTCGGCCAATAGAATCCAGAATCAAAGATTTTTTTAGCGGTGTAGCTGGCACCATGATGTCCCCCTGTGGGTCCATTATGGCAAGCATTGAGGATGTCAACGGCTTCTTGGCCATGCACACACCGTCTTATCACTTGATCGGCACATATCCGGAATAAGTAGGGATCGTCCCAGAAATAATGTTTAACATCTTTGAAAAACTTCTTTTTCTGCTGGGACGACATCCCTTTTACCACAAAATTCCCCGCATGGTAATTTGCGTAATCAGCAAACCATGGGGTACTCGGATCATTTTTTGAAGATATTTTCCCAAGTGTCTCGAGAGGAAATGTCTCGGTAATTTCCTTATTCTCGAGAACACTTTGATGAGGATTTTCCAGTCTGGACAAATGATCAGCGGCTAGATTCTCTGCTCCTTTTTTATCACGAATGATAATATCAAATTCCTGGAGCAGAAGAATCCACCGAAGTAATCTCGGTTTAGCATCTTGTTTTGCTAAGAGATACTTTAGAGCAGAATGGTCCGTATACACTATGCTTTTTGATAAGACAAGATATGGTCTAAATTTTTCAAAAGCGTAGACAACGGCCAACAATTCTTTCTCAGTAGTAGTGTAATGAGATTGAGCATTGGTCATTGTCTTGCTAGCATAGTGTATCGGTTGGAAGTATTTGGACTTGCGTTGCCCCAGGACTGCACCGATAGCATAATCGCTTGCATCACACATTAGCTCAAAGGGCAAGTCCCAGTCGGGGCAACCAAGATCGGTGCTTCGGTTAACTTCTTTTTGAGAACCTCGAATGCTTCAATGCATTCGGGAGAGAAGATGAACGGAGCATCTTTTTCAAGAAGATGGGTCAGGGGCCGGGCGATTTTTGAGAAGTCTTGAATAAATCGTCTGTAGAAACCGGCATGACCAAGGAAACTTCGGATTCCTTTGACGGTAGTGGGATGAGGTAGCTTAGCGATAACATCGACTTTAGCTCGATCGACCTCAATCCCAGATTTGGAAATCTTATGGCCGAGGACTATGCCCTCTTTAACCATGAAGTGGTAATTCTCCCAATTTAGAACGAGATTGGTGCTTTCACACCGTTCAAGCATTTTCTCTAAATGGGAGAGGCACGAGGAGAAAGAATTTCCATAAACCGAGAAGTCATCCATAAAGACCTCCATTGTCGTCTCGATCATGTCATGAAATATGGCCATCATGCACCTTTGAAACGTGCCCGGAGCATTGCACAAGCCGAAAGGCATGCGTCGGTAGGCAAATGTTCCATAAGGACACGTGAAGGTGGTCTTTTCCTGATCTTGGGGATCAATTGGTATTTGAAAATACCCGGAAAAGCCATCGAGAAAACAATAGAACTCATTTCCCGCCAAACGCTCAAGCATTTGGTCCATAAATGGTAGAGGGAAATGGTCTTTACGGGTAGCATCGTTGAGTTTTCGGTAATCAATACACACTCTCCATCCGGTGACGAGACGTGTGGGAATTAACTCATTTTCTTCGTTTGTTATCACGGTCATTCCACCCTTTTTAGGCACACAGTGGACCGGACTAACCCATGAGCTATCCGAGATTGGATAAATCATCCCTGCGTCGAGGAGTTTAATAACTTCCTTTTTTATGACATCATGGATTTTTGGGTTAACCCGTCTCTGTTGCTGAACAGCGGGTTTGAAATTATCTTCCAATAAGATCTTATGGGTGCAGAATTTAGGGTCGATACCCTTTATATCAGAGATTTGCCAAGCAATGGCACTTTTATGCTTTTTAAGCACGTCTAAGAGTTTTGTCTTCTCCTCATCTTTGAGAGCTTTTGAAATAATGACGGGAAATGTATCGGAATCTCCCAAGAAAGCATATTCAAGATGAGGAGGTAAATCCTTGAGCTCAAGCTCCGGAGGATTTTCAATAGACGGCTTAATTTCCTTAACATCGGCCATTTTAAGGTCCATCGGAGGGGAAAAAAGGGTAGGGTCTTCATTCAAAAGTTGTTCAAGCATAAGAATATCCCCCTCCGGATCATAATAAGAATCATCATCTTCCGGATCATAATAAGAATCATCATCTTCCGGTGAAGAAGATGTGTCGGTAGCAAGAAACTCATTGACCTCTTCCAAAAAAAAATCACCTCCCTCAAACGGAGTGAGGGACGGGGAAGAGTCGGAGATGATCGGTGAAGAAATAGTAGACGAAGAAGAATCATCAATAGAGGTAGAAGAAGAATCCAAAGTGGAATTGCCACTAGCAAAACCGAGAATCTCTTGAGCATACTCCTCCGTAGTGACGTCAATAATATCAATACGGTTCACGGACATGCAATTATCGTTGGAGGAGTATCTCGCGTTTTGATCCAAATCGAAAGTCACGGCTTCATTACCAACTCGCAAGGTAATCTCTTCATCATAAACATCAATCAACGCACGCCCGGTTCTTAAGAATCCTCTCCCGAGAATGAGAGGAACTCGGGGATCGGCATCAAATTCGACAATCACAAAGTCTGCCGGAAAATGAAACTTTCCCACATTAACGTAGACATCTTCGGCTATGCCAATTGGACGAGTGATTGATCGATCTGCGAGCTCGAGAGTCATGCGGGTCGGAGTAAGAGCGGGGAGAGATAATTTTTCCCAGACGGACTTAGGCATTAGGTTAATGCTAGCGCCAAGATCGGCCAAGGCGAAACATTGAACCATCCCCGGAAAATTGCACGGAATAAGGAACTTTCCGGGATCTCCTAGCTTTTCCGGAAGCTTTTTAAGGAGAACCGCGGAACATTGTTCATTCAACGGGGTTGTTTTTGCCATCTCAAACAATTTATCTTTGTTGCTCAGCAAATTCTTCACCATCGATGCAAACTTCGGCATTAAGAGAGCAGCATCCGCAAAGCTAATTTCGAAACTCATATCTTGAAAGATTTGATAGAATTTCTCCATCTGATGCGTATTCTTATCATGGTGCTTTTGTTCATCAAGTCGCGACGGATACGGAAGTTTTATCTTAACGGGAACCTCTTGTTCAAAATCAACTTTTCCTTTTCCTTTTGACGATTGGACAACCGGAGGTTGGATGTCTTCGGTCCTTCCGTTATTAGTAGGAAGTGCCGTATCCGTTGTCTCCTCGGTTTCACGGGCGACTACCTTGGGAGGAAGAGAAGAAGAGGTAGTCGGAGCCGTAGGTCCATCATAACAAACACCACTACGTGTTGTGATCGCTTTAACGTCTCCCCTCGGGTTTGCGATCGTGTTGCTGGGAAGAGAAGTAGTACCCGAACCCGAGGGTTGATCATTTAAACGTTTCTTA
The DNA here is from genome assembly GCA_021014915.2 of Artemisia tridentata subsp. tridentata. Classification (NCBI taxonomy): domain Eukaryota; kingdom Viridiplantae; phylum Streptophyta; class Magnoliopsida; order Asterales; family Asteraceae; genus Artemisia; species Artemisia tridentata. The sequence goes on along the minus strand of CP139506.1, from coordinate 133,117,627 downwards.
ATCTCACTCATTTCCTTAGTTAACAACTCTTGAGTTCTCATCAAATTTTGATTTTGAAGCATTAATTGTCGAAGAATCTCATCCGAGGGTGGCGGATTTGGAACAACATTTTGATTTTGATTAAAATTTTGCCCTCGGTTGTTGTTGTTGAAACCTTGATTATGAAAATTCCCTTGATTTTGATTCAAATTTCCTTGATTAGCATTGAAATTCCCATAAAAATTCCCTTGATTTTGATTTCCTTGAAAACCCCGGTTTTGATTTTGATTAAAACCATTGTTTTGAAAACCATTATTTGCACGATTTTGATTATTGTTCACTTGATTGCGGTTTTGACCTTGATTTTGATTTTGATTGTTGAATCCCGGTGGTGGTCCAAGGTAATTATTCGAACGGTAGCTAAGGAGATTATGGTCTCCTTGGGGTTGGTAACCGTTACCACCCTGATTTGCAGCATACACATTCTCGTGAGGAAAGGCACCGGTGGCCGGACACTCATAATACGGGTGTGGACCACCACATGTTTCACAAATCTGGTTCACAACATTAATTTGTTGAGTAGGTCTTTCCTTCATTAAAAGTCCCATTTGTTTAGTAAGAGTTAAAATAGCCTCATTGGTTTTGCTATTTTGATCAAGAACATGAGCCAAAACTTCGTCATTTGATTTGCTACTAGCACTCGAGACTTGAGTTTTGCTCCTAGAAGTCCTTACTCTAGCTTTATTCTCGATGATCGTAAAAGCTTCTTGCTGGTTCCGGGTCAACAAGTTTCCACCCGCAGCAGAATTGAGTGAATCTTGATCAGCATGACACAACCCATTATAGAAAGTATCAATCTGATGCAAGAGTGAAAACCCGTGATTTGGACATTTTTCCAACAACTCCTTAAATCTATCCCAAGCTTCGCTGAACGATTCATCGAAAGCTTGTTGGAATCGAAAGATTTGAGTGCGGAGATTAGAAGTTTTAGACGGAGGATAGAAATGATTCACAAACTTTGAAGCTAGATCACCCCAAGTGTAGATGGAATTTGGAGGTTCCTTTTCTAGCCAAGTCCGGGCCGCTCCTTTGAGGGAGAAAGGAAACAATTTCATTTTGATCACATCATACGGCACTTGGTTGATCTTTATTGTTTCAGTGATATCGGTGAAATTTCTGATATGAGAATGAGGATCTTCATTCTCAAATCCGTGAAATGAGATACTCGTGATAAGATTGAGTAACCCGTGATTGATTTCAAATTGATTAGCAAGTATGTCGGGAATCACAATGGCCCTTCGCACACCATTAAATGGTGTTTGAAGTTGTTCCTCCATCGGACGGAGGTCGGGGCCCGGTTGTGCTCCTTGATTAGGCCCCACCGGAGGAGCTTGATTGTCGTTCATTTCCTCAACGTTTGGAAAATGAATACGGTGTGTGTGTCGAATTACCCTTTCGGGATTTGATAATGGAGAAATAAGATTTTGAGAAGATGAGCGGGTGTTCATACACCAAAAAGAAAACAAAAATAAAAATCAAAAATCTTTTTGTATTTTTGGTTGGGAATTATTTTTGGCTTTTTTAATATATTGAAAAACAAAAGATTTTATTTTCTTTTTGGTAACCGTTACGTTAACCGTAACCGTTTCCTTTAAAACTACGCGCAGCGTGGCGGGAAGGCAAAGGTAGCTCCGAAGATGCTTAAAAACCCGCCTTCTTCAGCTCGACAATTTAATGTCAAGCTTCCTTAAACCCCGTGATTAGGTTGTAGTAATAAAGTAATCCGATAACGATTAATTTCACGATTTGTTTTGTTGTTATTTGGAATGGTTTACAACCGCCCTCCTTCAACGGAAGACCGAGGATTTATTATTAATGGTGAAAACACTTTAGGAAAAGTGTTTTTTAATTATTATATTTTTGTATTTTTATTTTTTATAAAAAAAAACAATAACTTCCAAGGAAGGATCTTCAAATCACAAAAACAACGGACGAAATCGACGCACTCGTTTCAAGCCTTCCCCGGCAGCGGCGCCATTTTATTGATGTGTTTATTTGTTTTTGTTTATTTTTTTTTTTCCAAAGAAATATTCGTGAAAATATTTCCCCGGGTCGTTCTCCCAACGAAGGTTTGACGGCGAATTTGTCGAATCGGAGTCGTGAATATGTGAAGTGAATAAGTGATGTGAAAGATATTTTTTTTAGAATTGATTACACTATAATGAGAAAAATTAAAAACAATCTACGCTATTAAAATAAATGCACACAAAGAAAATTCAAATAAATGCAAATCCCGGGCTAATCCCGAGATTTATAAATCTATTAGTGAAATTATACTAAAATAAAAAAATAAAAATCTAAAGGGCGAAAATATTACTTATCGAAACTACTTTTATAGAAGAAAATTAAAGAAAACAAGAGATTTAAAAGTTAAGGGACTAAAAGCGTCAAAACTGAAACTATTTTATTACTTAAAACGATTTATACTAAGACAGGGACTGATTTGTATTTTTTTGAAACTTGATTTAAACTAAAACTTTTTTTTAAAACAAAGACGAGGACTAAACTGTAATTTTTGAAACTCTAATAAAGCTAAAATCAATTTGAAACAAAGACAAGGACCAAACTCGCAAAAAATGAAACTCAAGGACTGAATTGAAAAATTTTAAAAACTAAAAACGTTTTACACTTTCAAACAAACCCAGGTTCGAATCCTGGTTGATACAAATCATTCAAACTATTTTTTTTTATATTTTTCTTCTTTCAAAACTCAACTAACAACTAACAAATCTAATTTTTAGAAAAGAAGAGAGTTTAAAAGAAGCAAGAATAACAAGAACATTGCTTAGTAACTACTCAGTAACTCAAAATTCAAAACAAAAAAGAACACTACAAAACTAAATAAGAAGCTTAACTAGATTAAATAAGCTTGAAAGCAGCTTATTAACAAAACAGCCAACCCAAACAACCCTTAATAAAACTTTGAAACTACAAATTGCATATTCCTACACCTAGATACTTAACCACTGATGCAATAACACTACTTAAGCACTAATTAAGCAATCTAAATACTCATCATAACAAGAACACCACAGATTCAAACTACAACATCAACTAACTATTAGACAAGCTGAAACAGTATAAGATCTAACAAGTTAACATCCAATCAACCAAATACAAACAGAAACTTAAACTAGTAGCAGCCGTTCTAAACTATTAAAGTTGAGTAGAAATGTGAAATTGAATCAAAACTTACAAATTACTCTCAGCAAGAACAGAGAGTTTTCCCATGAGGCCTATCTTTGGATAGGCTAACTGCTTCCATTTTTCAGATAGACTATCAAATTAAACCATGATTCAACATCTGCTTCATTCAGTTTGACTTTCGTTGACCTTTTGTATTTATGAGAGATACTGATTAAAGATCCAAGTTAAGCTTCTCAAAAGCTACTGAGCTAATAAGAGCTTAGCAAAACAGAGAAAGAGCTTGTTGAAGCTTGTTTTTGAACTAACATTTTGATTTATATAAAAAAAAATTTATTTCTTTTTTTTTTTTTTTTTTTTTGTGATGATCAGGTTTTAAAACAAAGTAAATAATCTAAATACTGAAATCAATTTTAACTAACTGAGAATTCGTGATGATCAGATGTTAAATCAAAATGAATAAACAAAAACTAAAAACTGAAATCAATTATAATCTAAATGAGAATTCGGATTCAACATAACCTCAAATTTAAACTTCCATTAGAACTTAAAATTTACAATCCTCAAATCAAACAAACTAACATAAACAGAAAATTACAATCCGAATTAAAAGACTAAAATTCTAAATCTACTTTGACAGCATAACGTTGCTAAAGGAAAATTACATATCAAAATGGGGAAGAACCCTCCTCTATTTATAGGCTTATTCCGAACCTTCGGGTCTCGCCACGCTGGCGATCCGCGTGAATATGTGCTTCTTTTAGAGCCCTCCATCACCCTTAGATCACGTCCCATCAATCATAGCCTTTGGATTACTCAATTGTGACGTGTTGCATCCAATGGAATGCTGCCACATCAGCCATCCGTGTGCTTCTTTGGTTCTGACACCTCCTGACATTCTAGAAGCCCTTTGATTTGACTAATAAACCCTTAATTGTAGTAATTTTGAAGGTCGGTAAATTAGGGTTCATGGTGGGTGAATTTGGGGATCGGATAAAATGAAAGAGCGGGTGTGAGAGAATGGTAAAGTGAGGTGTGTTTATTTTTTTCTTATTCTTTTGACCGAATATATTTTGACCGAGGGAGTTTATTATTTTGAGGATGGATCGGGTTTAAGTATTTTGTGGATGGGCCGGATAGGGTTTTATTAGTGAAAAGGGGTTGGGCTCGGTTTAATATTGAGGTGAGTGGGCTTGTGAGTTAGAATGGTGGATTGGGTTATGTATTTAAGTGGGATGGTTTTTGATTAATAAAGGTGTAGGTTTTTTTATTAGAACCGGGTATAGAAAGATTTTAAAGTTTAAGGGTTTTAACTTCAAGGGACCAAATGTGTAAATTTCTGAAATTCTAGGGACTGTGGCTGCCATATTTTAAAAGATGATCTAAGGGTTGGAGTTGACAATCTTTGATAGTTGGAGGACCATGGATGCCTTTTTGACCATTTTCTTTGTTCCCGGTTCCGGTTCTGAGCCTTTTCGTATCTCGTGCTCGTTTTCTTGATTTGCTTGTGTCTTTTGTCAATTTTCACGATATCCATTCCTGCACATGCAAAAACACAAAAACACAATATCTTTTGGCATTTTGGTCGGGTTTTTGGTTATTTTGGTCCGGTTTTGGTCTAGAAATGGTATGTGTTTTAGCACATACCAATGTGAATACCAAATTCTCATTACAAGCCGACACTACGACGATGCTCATCAATCATATACAGAATCTCACATCGTCCAAATCACCCACTCAAACGTGCCCCCCATGCCACCACCAATCACAACATACTCCAAACCGACCACTCAAACGGTGCCTCCTATGCCACCACCGATCACAGCACACTCGTCCCCGCAAACATCACAACCAATCCGTCCAATAACCTCGCCTTTCACCTCCCTGCCGCTTATGTTTACCGGTCACACGAACCCGCATAACTCATCTTCAGCATACATGTCACAGCAGCCTCCAAATGTGGCTGACACCGGGTTCTACATGTCATCTCTACCACCACCTCCACCACTATTTCACGACAACACCATGCTGTACCCACCAGGTACTGTTCCAATTCGACCACCTGGCCACACCATGCAGCATCCCATGCAGCCTCGTACACCAAAAATCACCCTACCCCTATTTGACGGCTCAAACCCGTTGGACTGGATCTTTCAAGCAGAAATTTTTTTGATTTTTATCAGACCCCAGTTGTGAATAGGACGGCCTATTCCGTCTTTTACTTTACGGGTGAAGCGCTCTCATGGTATAAACATCTCGCCATAAACGGGATGTTGGGCACGTGGGACACATTCACACGTAAACTAGAAATCCGATTTGGACCATCTTCATACGAGAATCATGAAGCCACATTATTCAAGTTAAAACAAACCACCATGGTTCCTCTGTACCAAGCCGAGTTTGAGCGATTGAGTAATCGCGTTAATGGATTATCGGGTCAGACTTTAAAAAACATCTTTATCTCGGGCCTAAAAAAAGAAATTCAAAACGAAATAGCGTTACTCAAGCCCATATCACTTCATCAAGCGTATGGAGAGGCTCGCTTACTTGAAGAAAAGTTAGCACAACCCAAGCCCAAGTTATCCTACTCCAACAAAACATCCTATTTCTCTCGCAACTCCATGACGTCAACATCTCCCTCTACAAACCTACCTGCACCTACTTCCACCTCCACCAACACAACATCGTCCCTTCCGATGACTCGCCTCTCTCCTGAAGCCATGCAAAAACGAAAAAAAGATGGTCTCTGTTTCCATTGTCCGGAAAAATATACACCAGGCCACAAATGTTCTCCACCTCAATTCTTGTTGGTTGTGGATTATGACGATGATGAGAGTCTCGCCATCACCAGTGTTCCGGATGCAAACGTGACCACGGACCCCAATACTATGCGTTGTCCGACGCTGCTTTTTTTGGTCTCTCTTCGAGCCAAACCTTACGTGTTACGGGATTTATTTCGGGGAAACCAGTATCCATACTTATTGATTGTGGTAGTACACATAACATCATACAGCCGCGTGTCGCCACTGCACTTCAACTTACCTCACAGCCTATCGTTCCATTCTCCGTCATGGTCGGTAACGGCCAAAGTATCCAGTGTCGTGGGGTTTGTCCCAACGTGCAGCTTCAACTCAAAAAGGCCAATTTTGATCTTCCCTTCTACATTATACCCGTCGAAGGAGCAGACCTCGTGTTGGGCGTATCTTGGCTCGGTTCATTGGGTAGACTCTCCGCTGATTTTTCTATACCAGAAATCTCTTTCAAACAAAATGGGGTAGACCACACCTTAGTGGGTGAACCGATGTCACACCAAATCTCTTCAAGTTCGGTTTTCTCCATCCTCAGACATGGTACTGTAGCCTCCCTTCATACCATCACTTATCAACCACCTATGCCTTCCACCGAAGAAACACCAACTCACAAGAACCCAGACATCAACCATCTCCTGTACCTTTTTTCTAACCTTTTCAAGAAACCCACAGGCCTACCACCACCACGACCGCATGATCACACCATTCCCATAATAGACAACAAAGCCGTAAACGTGAAACCGTATCGTTATCCACACTACCAAAAGCAAGTTATGACTCAATTGATTGAAGAGATGTTACGTGATGGCATCATACGACCAAGCCAAAGTGCCTTCTCTTCTCCGGTTCTTTTAGTCAAAAAGAAAGATGGTACGTGGCAGTTTTGTGTCGACTACCGAGCACTCAACAAGGCTACCATAAAGGATCGTTTTCCTATACCAACGATCGATGAACTATTAGACGAATTACATGGTGCAACGATTTTTTCAAAAATCGACTTACGATCTGGCTACCACCAAATCCGAGTGGCTAAAGAAGATGTCCACAAAACAGCCTTCCGAACGACTGATGGTCACTATGAATTTCTTGTCATGCCATTTGGGCTTACAAACGCACCATCCACTTTTCAATCCGCTATGAACGACATCTTCCGACCCGTCCTCCGCAAGTTTGTTTTGGCCTTCTTTGACGATATACTTGTCTACAGCCCCACTGAAGAAGCCCACTTTAAGCATTTACAACACGTACTAGATACGTTGCACAAGCATGCATTCCACGCCAAACCATCTAAGTGCCACTTCGGGGTTCCGCGACTTGCATTCTTAGGCCACATTATTTCAGCACAAGGGGTGGAACCCGAGCCAGAGAAAACCGAAGCTATACAATCATGGCCGAAACCGCGTTCCATGACCACTCTACGTGCGTTTCTAGGGTTAACGGGTTATTACCGACGCTTCGTTCAAGGTTATGTAAAAGTGGCTAGCCCACTCACCGACATTCTAAGGCAAGACAAATTTTCTTGGTCGGATGCCGCCCACAACGCATTCCTTCAACTCAAAAGCAACATGGCCAACATGATCACACTCGCTTTACCGAATTTCAAAGAAGCATTCGAAGTCACCACTGATGCGTCTAGTACAACAATAGGGGCTGTGCTATCCCAAAAAAATAACCCCATTGCTTTCTTTAGTAAAAAGTTGTGCCCAACAATGCAAAACCAATCCACTTATACTAAAGAATTGTTCGCAATCACGGAAGCGGTAAAAAAATGGCGACAAAATTTGTTGGGTCACCATTTTTACGTCTATACCGACCATCACAGTTTGAAACACATTTTAACACAAGCCATTCAGACTCCGGAGCAACAAAAATGGTTAACAAAACTGATGGGATATGATTTTGAAGTTCGTTTCAAACCAGGCAAGGAGAACATCGTAGCCGACTCATTGAGCCGTATCGAAAACCCGTCTCTTTTCGCCATCTCCTTCCCTCAAGCTACTTGGCTTTCGGAAATAAAAACTTATTTTGCTGAACACAAAGATGGAAAAGAACTGGTGCACTCCATTCAGACCGACAAGTCTTCATTCCCATATCATGAGGTTCGAAATGGTCTAGTTTTCGTCAAAGGTCGGATATTCATTCCACCACTCACTGATATCCGGCAACGGCTGCTGGGGGAATATCACGCCACACCTCTTGGGGGACACGGGGGTATAACAGCAACCATTAAAAGAATAGCAGCCGATTTTGCATGGCTGGGACTTAAACGTGATGTCACAAAATTTGTTCGGGAATGCACCGTATGTCAAACAACCAAAGCCGATAATCACAAACCATATGGCCTCATCCAACCCTTGCCGATTCCTGAAGGTCCTTGGATGGATATTTCGATGGACTTCATTACCAATTTACAGACATCAAAAGGAAAGGTCGCCATTTGGGTAATAGTAGACAGGTTTACAAAGTATGCTCACTTCCTTGCTTTATCTCCGGGCTACACCGCAGTTTCATTGGCAAAACTTTTTTTGAAGGAGATATATCGTTTACATGGCCTTCCTAATACCATCGTTTCGGATCGCGACCCGCTGTTTTTAAGTCGCTTTTGGAAAGAGTTATTCAAGCAAGTGGATACTAAACTATTACATTCCAGCGCGTACCACCCACAAACCGATGGCCAGGCCGAGGTCGTTAATCGATGCCTGGAAGCGTATTTACGAGCTTTCGTTTTTAATGAACCGGCTACCTGGGAACGCTACTTATATTTGGCCGAGTTTTCTTATAACACTTCACACCATAGCACCATCAACATGACACCATTCAAGGCTCTTTATGGTCGAAACGTTACGTCCATCCATAATTATGTTCAAGGCAACTCTACCACACACTCTATTGATCAGACCTTATTGGAACATGCTAGAGTCATTGACCTTCTCAAGGCGGCAATCTCAAAGTCACAAGAACGTATGATCAAGCAAGCTAATAAGAAAAGGATTGACAAACAGTTTGCTGTTGGCGATATGGTATACTTGAAACTACAACCATACCGCCAAAAATCGGTAGTTGCTAGACGTTATCGGAAGCTATCAAAACGTTACTTTGGCCCATTTAAGGTACTCGAGAAAGTGGGGAAAGTCGCCTATCGTTTGGAGTTGCCAGTCGGGTCCCGTATTCACCCAGTTTTCCATGTTTCCTTGTTGAAGCAAAGTTACGAAACCACGGCACTGGTGGAAGCAATCGATTGGCAGGATCATGGTATGCCCGACTATCTGCCAAGAGCTATCCTTCAAACTCGTGTTAATGCTGCAGGAACGGAGGAATTATTGGTTCAATGGGAGTCTAAAACACTAGAGGAAGCTACCTGGGAAACACGCGAGACTATGAGTATTGATTATCCATTTTTTAATCTCGACAATGAGGACCTTGTCGGTTCTTCAGGACGAGGTGATGATACGAGCAGCCCAGCTACTACCCATGTCGAGCCCTACAAGGAAGTCCAAGACCCAAGTACCATAGCTAGGCCCAAGAGGAAGATTACAAGGCCTAGCAGATTTGATGAATAAACAAGTCTGTAGGAGAAGAAGTCAACCTGCATGTTTGCAACTGCTCCTATTTTTTCTTATTTTTGTTACCAGAATTTCCTAGTCAAATTGCTAGTTGATTGGTTTCCTTAAACTTAGCTACTAGTTGTTATTTGTTTTGTTATTTAAACCACTTTTGGGTTATGAATAAAGCATGCAAAAGTTGATCAATTTCCTTCAATTTTATTCATATAATAGCAGCTTAACTATTGCCCAATTGGGTTGCATCAAAGGCTTTTACCAAAGACTTGAGGTTTATCAACCTTTCGTAAAAAGTTTTTCAAAAAGTTAAAATTGCAATGCAAAAAACCTTATCAATAAACTAACTTTTTGAAATAGTGAAAAGTCTTTCACAACTTTACCAATTGCGGATGCTATAAAGTCTACCTCCGTCCTAAAATAAATGTCACCTTTGATTTTTTTGAGTCTTTTTTATTCAACTTTGACCTTAAATATTTTTATTTGTGTTACATAATATTTGATGCGAAGTATAAGAATGGATTGGGTTTCAAATGTACTTTCATTGGTATAATTTTCATCAAGTATTATATAACACAAATAAAAATATTTAAGGTCAAAGTTGAATAAACAAGACTCGCAAAAATCAAATGTGACATTTATTTTAGGATGGATGGAGTAATATTCAGCTTCTGGCAGCATACCCGAACACTTGCTAATGCCAAGAGTTAAATTAAGCAAGAAAAGAATACCAATTGTTTTTTGTTTGAAGTCCTTTCCATTGCGACTAAATTAAATTTTATTTTATAAACCAACTTGATCTGTTAAAAATTATATCTGTATAGATTAGCCCCACATGAATTTACATGAAGTTTCAAAAATTTGTACTTTCACAGAAATTTCTATTTGCTATCTTAAGTTAAATTAGACACAAATTAAATGCCTCATTGCTCTTTTTTTAAGTTTCTACGTTACAACACGGAGGCACCCTATATATCGAGTGAGTTGAGCAATTCGCAAGTGTTTTGATGAAGATTAGTCGCTCGAAAAATCAAGAGGGATAACGTAGAAGTTTTCTTTTAAACATTTTAATATCGTCATGTAGTTTCATTTTCGTTCGAAATGCATGCTCGGTTCATGATTTGATTAATTAACTTCATGGTCGACGTCTCCTTTTTACTAGTCAGATAGTTTGATTTAATTCAGTTTAATTTTTAGTTAGCCAATACGAGTAGCTTTTTCTTTGGTGGGGACTTATATTTGAACTTTCTTGACGTTTTATAAAAATCCTCTCAAATTTATTACTGTATTTTGTTGTTATAATTTAAGTCAGATTTATTTTAGTCTAATGGATTCACATAGTTTTGTTTTTGGATAATTCAGTTTTTATTTTTGGGTAATATGGAATTGGTCTTAAAGTTGATGTAACAAAAAGCTAATTAGATAATAAATATAGAGTTGGTCAATTGTTAATTAATCAATAACTTCTATTATTAGCCTACCCCAAGCGACAATCTTTGGACAATTAATCATTGTTGTAATAAACTATTACGTGTAGTCTATTACGGAGTATTTTAGAAAGCTAACACGCAACGTATGGGGAGAAACATTATGGCAACTCATCTCAACCCTCCAGCCCTCCCAACCAGTCCTCCTAACCAATTTCACTCGTGCCCATGATTTTTCAGCTCTCCCAAATTTTTTATTTTTCCCCCCTAAACTATTAAACTACACAATTTATAACTAATCACAAAACGTTTTTGGAAAAAAGTTGTGTAAAAAAAATCACAAACATTAATTAGAAAAAAAATTGAGGCTCAGATCTGTTTAAACGATGGGAACATGCGGATAAATCAGTCATGGCTGCAAATATTCAAAAGGTTGCAATATTTTACCATCCTTTGAATTTATTTGCCCCGCCAAGATGCAAGATCATCTCTAAATCATATTCTAATTTCACAATTTTGATCAATAAGAAAAATATCATCACAGCCTCTAATTAATAATAAATAAATAAAATTCCGGCCAAATTTTCAATATCCGGCCAAGATCTTTTTAACAGCCAAGATCCGGCCAAACATCACAGCCAAGATCACAGCCAAGATCACAGCCAACATCACAGCTAGGGGTGGCAATTTCCGACACGACACGAAACCCGACCTGAGACCGACACGAAAATTAGCAGGTTAGGTTGAGGATAAATAAGTTTCGGGTCATTTTTGGGTCGACCTGATTGACCCGTTTATTAAACGGGTCAGGTTCAGTTCGAGTATAAGTAAATCGGGTCGACCTGATAACCCGTTTAACTTTTTTTAAAAATATAAAAAAAGTAAATACACATTACTTGAAAACTGAAAAAGTCAAATCTTGAGAACTAAGAAGCCTGCAAATCTTGAAAACTGAAAAAGGCAAATTAGTATATTACTTTTGTCGGTCATAAACTCATAATGTCGGAGTATTACTTTACTTTTGTATATTACTCCCTCCGTCCCTAAATAAATGTCCAACATTGAATTTTAAAGTCTTTTCTTTTAACTTTGACCTTGAATTATTTCATTTGTGTCATGAAATACTTAATAAAAAGTATACCAATGAAAATACATTTAAAACTCAATCCAATTATATATTTTGCATCAAGTATTACATAATACAGGTAAAATAATTTAAGGTCAATGTTAAAAAAGGAAGACTTTAAGGTCAATGTATATCCATAGGTACTAAATGCATTATTTTGTGTTTCTATGGTCTGATTTTTTCTTTTCACCGATCAGTCACTTCAACTCTTCGGGTTATATGGGTCGGTTCAGGTTGACCCGAATCAGGTTAGGGTCGAGATTACTGACCCATTTATATAATCAGGTCAGGTTCGGGTTGAAGGTTTCTGACCCACGAACCCACGAACCCGAACACGCGAACCCGGACCCGACCCGAATTGCCACCCTTAATCACAGCCAACATCACAGCCAAGATCACAGCCAAGATCCGGCCAAACAATCCGGCCAGTAAATCAATGCCCAACGCTCCATATTGACAATTTCAAAAGAAATAAATGTTACATTAAACACCCTTTAACGTTCAAAACAACGGGTTCATCAACGAGTAAAATACCCGGTCACCAAACCGATCAACCAAACCGATAGGCAAAGGAGTGGTCATACCGGCGTTATGGGCAAACTGCTGGCCAACCCGCCAGCCGCTCCTTCTCCCCTAAGTCATCATTAGTCATGTGAAATATCAACTACGCAAGGGCCTAGATTTTCAGTCCTTATTATATCAAAATATTCAACTTAGCTAATCATCATCGATGTTTTTAAACTATCCCAAATCACACGATTAGTATGTGTTTACGATATTTCCCTTCTTAGACCAAGTTTATTCCGGAGTCTGTAAATATTTACAGCAAACTTTATACCATATGTGTTATATATAATTAGGGGTGTAAATGAGCAGAGTTGTGCCCAAGCTTGCCAGAGCTCGAGATCGGCTCATTTAAGTTTTATAAAGCTCGAGCTCATCTCTGTTCGAGTCTTGTCCTTAAGCTCGAGCTCTGCTCGTTTTTACGATGCGTTAATGAAATATTAAAGATTGGCTCGATATCAGCTCATAATATATCTATATTGAATCCGTCAATAAGCTTGTAATTGAGCTTGTTAAATAAGCTCGCCTATATGCAAATGTATAACGTATTATGTATGTTTAATATTTAAATTATCCTAGTATCGTATAGGCCTGTTTAGGCTTGTGAGCATAATCAAGCTTTGTTTATAAAGCTCATGCTCGATCTTGATTAATAAATGAGCCACAAATTAGGCTCGAGCTCGGGTTCAAGGTCGTTTAGACTCGGCTCATCGAGTTTTTTAACGATTCAATCCCGAGTTTTTCACAAACAACTCGGCTCATTTCTTATAAGTAGCAATAAGTTACATATTTATATTTGGAATCTTTGTGGAGTAACACTGTGTCTACTTTTATTTATAAAATACTCATGACACTTAGGCCGTGCATAGTGGTGACCTGGGTCATCTCCTGTCTCATCAATTTTCTCTCTCCGGTGACCAGATATGACCAAGTTGTCACAGTCGATGACCAAGTTATCAAAAAAAAAAAAATGTGTAAAATCAGTCAATATTTCGACCGATTGTTTTTTTTATAAAGCTCGACCGATTTTTTACTATGATCCCACATTGGATGTGACCGACTTCAAAGTCGGCCGACCTCAGACCGATATTAAGACGGAGGGAGTATTTAAGATCCATTGTGCATAGCCTTATAACTGCCATTTAATTGGCAATATCTAGCTATGTTGTTGCTTCATGACTACTTGCTTAATATGGTGTATGTGTCCAATATTATAAGATTTGCTATCAGACGTCTTATTAATTCGTGAATATAATTTCTTGTAGGACATAAAAAATATAAATTACTGTCTAGGGTTTTGTCTATGATGAATGTAATAGTTAAAAGATTTGGATGTAGGTTTATATTATGTAATGTACAAATTTGGTTCATGTCTCGTGACACATATATGAGTCATGAGACCCCTAGGCAAGCAACGAGACATTCGTGACTTGTAGAGGCACGAGATCCACTTATGTATGTAGGGGTATATAATCCTCAAGACTTCACTTGTTGAACGGTGTCGCACAATAAACAAGTTATCATTTTCTCTCTTTAGTTTGTGCGCGCAGTATTTATCTCTCTCTAGACTATATCATTGTTTAGCTTGATTTTTTGGACAACACTTCTGACTTTGTATAAATATAACTGTAAGACCAAGAGTAGTGGTAAGTAGTGTGGGTTGGGCAAATTGCGACACGTGGCATGTCTTGATAATGAAAGTTTGTAAAAAAATGGGAGTAATAGGATGGGGCATTGAAGCTTTGGGTTTTTTTTTTTTTTTTATTTAACTCTTTTCTTTTATGACGTTAAAGCTTTAAAATTACATAAGTTAACGTTAAATCTTTAAAAATTGTTTTAAAATACTTAAAAATATAAAAAAAATTTAAAAATCTTATCTTTAACGCTGGCGTTAAAGATAAGATTTACATACTGTTAACGCTCAGTGAATTGAATGTTAACATTCAATTTTTACCACTTTTCACGTTAACGTTCAACTTCCTAAAACGTTAACGTGGACTTTGACCACCGTTAAAGCCCATTTTTACCTATAAAAACCACACGTTTTTTACCTTTAACGTCACAAAACTAAACCTAAAACTTTAACTTTGCCGTCAACGTTCACAAAAACTAAAAAAAAAAAAAATGGCTAGCGGGAGTGATGCACGAGTTCCATGGGAAGAAAGCGAAGAAATTGTTTTGGTGAACTCGTATTTGACTGTCTCCGACGTTCGGGCGGAGACAAATGATACGAAAAAAGATTTTTGGATAAGGGTGAAGCAAGACTTTCACATCTCGCTTGGTAGGGAGCGGGAATACCGTAACATGGACAAGATCACGTCCAAGTGGCATTCACTTCGGGCGGAGTTGTTCGAGTTCGAACGGTGTTACCGTGAGTGCACCAACGAGCTGGATGATGAGGATCAGCAGCTCGAGGACGCGCTCAGGCTGTGGAGGGAGCGACACGGCGGGGTCTCGTTCAAGCACCTCACCAGTTGGGCCTTAGCAAAGAACTACGTGGGAACAAACATTTTTAATTTTTAGGTTTTTTTTTTTTTTTTAATGGAATTTTTTTTTTTTTAATGTAATGAATGTTTTTTTTTTTTATGAATGTTTTTTTTGGTTTAACGTAACGTTAACGTGAAAGAAAGTAAAAAAAAAAAAAAAAAAAAAAAAAAAAAAAACTTAATAATTATATTTAAAATTAATAAAAGTAAGTTAAAAAAATCAAAAACAAGCTTCAACGCCCGTTGATGCATCAACGCTCGTTGGATTTTTATAGCATTCTACGGGCTTCAACGCCCCAAGGGGGTGGGCCAACGGGCATTGAAGGGGCAACTAAGCCCACTTCAACGCCCATTACTCTTAGTCTAACACTTTCTTGAAAAGTGAACACTATTTTACAATCATTAATATACTGTTATTTAAATTCAACTACAATATGATCAAAACTATGTACGCCATAAAGTGTAAATTAATTAAGGTTCATCACAATAATATCAATATAGTAACAAACAATTTATTCTCAAAACTATACATGAACAAATGTTCAAACAGATTATAGCAACAACAAACAAGGCAAGATCCAGTGGCGGAGCCAGAAAATGTGCTCACGGGGGGCATCGAGCGAGGGGTTAAACAACATGGTAGGAGATGTTATTTTTTACATAATTTGAAATAAATCGGGTCGCCGGGTCGGCTAAAATTAAATACTAAAAAGTTGTTTTACTACGATGCCATTAACACTAATTATAAGTTTAGGTGTTGATAAATAGAATTTTGTTGGTGATTTCAACTAATTTATAGCTGATGAGTGTCTAAATACTCATCATTTCTGTCACATTTTACCTGCAAAAGCATTTAAAAACATGCAGATATGCTTCATAATACAGAAAATATCATAAAATGTGTTTTTATATGATTCAGGAACAAAAAGATTGAAAACAAGTGAAAAACGAACAAAGTTTGCATAATTGTCATTTTCAGTCCCTGAAGTTTCACAAATTGGCAGAATTAGTCCCTGAAGGTTTAAAATAAAAGAAAAGTCAACATCAGTCCTTGGGAAATCAAACATATTCACTATTAGTCCCTGGATGAAAGTTTTCTATAAATTGGCAATTTTTACCCCTCAAGTTTCATAATTGGCAAAATTAGTCCTCGGGTTTTAAAAATTGTAATTTATCAAATAAAACCCTTGTGCTATTTATAATTGGCAAAATAGACCCTTTTGATAAACTTTTGGGAAATTACAAGTCCAACCCTTCACAAATCAGAAATTACAAAATTGGTCCTTGTGCTTAAATATCTACAAACCAACCGGACCATGTTTTATTTACTAAACCCAACCCTTATTATAAACCCAGCCCACTACACTACCCCAAAGCCCAAAACATAACCCAAGCCCAACCCTTTTATTAATAAAAGCCCAACCCGGTATTTAATACCAGGTTTGACTTCGGTCAAACCTGTCTCCTTCCTCACAACCCCGCCAAAACCAATACCACCCCATAGCCCATGGTTTCTCTGCCACCTCTCCCCTCCTCCTCAAGCACGCTACCTAACAAACCAAAAGGCTTTAATTGCTTCTTCCTTCTCCCCAAGTAACCAGAACAAGTGGTGTTAACCACTTTTCCATTTTTCCCGCCAAAAAGAAGAATGAGCGTATGAGATTGATTGAAGAGAATTCAAAGGCCAAGATGTGTTCAGAGGGAGATAAGAAGACAATCCCACTTTATTTTTGTATATATAGATAGCAATGTAAGCCTTTTATGGCAAGTAGTTAACCTAGTGTAATCGTATTTCATATTTAGTAATCTTAGTTTGTAATTTCTCACTTTCAGTTGTAAGTTTATGTTATAATCAATCAAAGTAATCTTGTTTTAATCACTTTTGTTCTAAATTTCAAGTATTGCTAAGTTTCAAGTTATATGTTAATTCGAATAAGCTCTAAGTACCTTTAAGATATAATCACAAACTCTAAATACCCTGCTATAAGCTTATGAAAGCTTTTCATAGCTTTGTGTAAGTTTATTTAGTGTAACTCAGTTCTTAATTTCAAACTATGAAGAAAGTCAACAAAAGTCAACCTGGAAGCCAATAAGCTGTTCTGGAGTGTATAAGCTGTTCAGGAAACTTGTTTGGGTTTTCTAGCTTGTGTTAACAAGCTAGGGATTGTTCTGTTCTAGTTCCTGCTATCCCTATAGCCCATTTTAAGTTGTAAGCTTTTTCTAAATTTTTGCAAAATTCCATTTTACTGTACTATAGCTTATTTTTAGCTTATTATTATAATTTCCTGCTTATTGATAGTTTTTAAGTATACTTGATCTATTTTATCAGTAGTTAATATCATTTTCTTCATTTTGCTTAAAAATCACTTAAAAAGCCAAAAATAGACCTTAAATAGACATAGCTTAATTATTAGCTTATATCAGTTCTTAGATGTCAATTAGTACTTAAATAAGTTAGTTAAAATCAGTTTCTTAAAAATCTTAGCTTAAATAAGCCAATTTCAGTTCAAAACCACAACAGACCCTTAACAAAGGGGTGTTTGGTTCATAGTCAAATAAGTCAATTAAGCTTGTTACTGTTTATGTGCCATTAGCTCAGATTTGATCTTGCTTAAATTAGTCCTGATAAGTTGTTTTTAAGAGCTTTTAAGCTTTCTTGGTTGGATTTGCAGTTTTGAGCCCTCTGTGCAATTTTTAGAACCTAAAAAGTCCAAATAAGCCATTTTAAGCTATAAGCTCTTCTTGGCCTTTTTCTTGGCTCAACTGAGGTCTTTTGGATTCATTTAGAGTAATCACAAAATTTGGTTTAAGGTCCTTTTGCTTGTGCACCTCTGCACACCAACTCTGCATACTCAGTATACACTGAGTAGTATTAGCAGACATAGCCCTTTTTCTCAGCTCATTTGTAGCTTATCTAGATAAGCTGAGACTTTGATTTTTGATTTACAAGTAGCCCACCTAGTAGGCTTTAAGATTCTGTGCTTGGATTCCATTTCCTAGCTTATTTCATAGCTTAAATCAAGCCTGCAAATTCCCTTTTTTCTTGCCCTGAGCCTGCACTTAGCTTAATCAGTGTTTCATCACCTGTTCTAGGGCTTAATTGGACTTCAATTAGCCTGTTTGAGATAGGGCTTTTTGGTTTTTAAGATAGCCAGTAGTACTGAGGAGCTTTTGCCCCCATTAGTTTGCATCTCAATAGCTTATTGGAATTGCTTAAATTGCTCTGCTAGTTAGCTATTTGCCTGCCATTTCTGCATAAATCTTGCTACTGCCCTAAGTGCTTATCTTGCTTATTAATTGTGCTTATTTGTAGTTTTAAGTTGTTTTATGCTTAATATAGTGGTTTAATCTTATTCTGAGCTTTTGGTAATTTTTCTAGCTTTTTAGCTTATTTTTGGGCTTATTTGCTAACTGCTTATCTGCCCAAATCAGCTCATTAGGCTTAGATAACTTCTGCTTTCATTTTTCCTAGCTTTTAATATATATTTTAGACTTATCCTAAATTTTTCAGATTTTTTCTAAGTCATTTAATATTTTTAATCTTTTTAATTAGTTTTTAATAGTAATTAAATCATAATAAATAGAATATTAATCAGAAAAATATAATTTTAATTTTCAAAATTTTCTTTTATTAAGTAGAATCTAGGAAAAATATAATAATCTTTTTAGACCTTAAGAAAAATAAAATAGAAAATAAGTGATAGCTTCTATTTAATAGATTTTATCTTTTTAAATTTTTAATTAAGCACTTTTCATTTTTATAATTTTCTTAGCTTCTTTTCATCTTATAATATTTATAGAAAAAGTTTTAGATTTTTCTTTGTTCATTTAGTATTTATTATAAATTTAAATAGTTTAAAAAGTAATTAAATAATAAATAATTAATAATAATATAATATAAAGTGTAAAAAATATAATTTTAGTTTTAAAATAAGTTTTAAGTAATTTTACACTTTTAGGTTTTAATTTTATAGATTTCACTTTTTAGTCCCATTTTAGATTTCCCGTTACGCGTTTTTTTAGTTTATTAATTCGTGTTTAATTTTCTTGTGTATATTTGTTTAATTTGATAATTAGATATAAAAAAGCAAAATCCAAAATATCTAATCATCAGTCACTCTAATCCTAACTTTCCACAGTTTGCCCATTCATACCTCGTTGGGAAATGATCCGGGTAATCACTTACCTGGTTTCACACTACACACGAACGTGAGTTTTTGCAAGTATCCTTTTTCACAAAGGGGTGATTTGTATTTATTCACGTGTATCCGTCGTTGCATAATATTTATATATCTATTTAGCACGGATCAAATTTTGGCGCCGTTGTCGGGGAGGTTGTGTTGCGACTATTGTGTAAAGTTTAAGCGATTAGTGATTTGAGATCCTTCTTCCAGAAGTTCCTATTTCCCATAAAACCATATAAAATACAAAAATATTTTCCTTTTCTTTTATATATAATATCATATAAAAAATAAAAACACCAAAAACATTTTCCGTTTTCTTTGTTTAATAATAACAACAATAAAATTTACCATCGAGAACCAAGACAGAGTACTACCTAACTGGGGGTACGACCATAATAAGTTCCCAAACATCAGATTTAAAACTTGCCTCTGTATCACTTGCGAATATCGGCTCACCTTTGATTGATAAACAAACTATAAAGGAGGTTTAAGGATAGTTTGACATTAAATTGTCGGACTGAAAGAAGCGGGTTTTTAAGGAGCATTAATTGCCCACCTTTGCTTCTCCGCCACTCTGTGCGTTTATCTTTTAGAGAGCTATCGTACGCTTGTTGATTGTTGGTTTAAGTTCAATTGTGTTTTGCTTCGATCTTGATTTAATTGAAATATTTTATTTAGTGCATGCGCACTCGTTCTTCCACGTCATCAAGCCCTTTACGTGAACTCGTAGATATTCCGAGAAGACGTAATCGTAGACGTGCTGCCCAAATAGTCGAACCCGAGATTCGTACTGTTCTCACTGATAATATGGCAGACAAACGCACAATGGCTGAGATGCTCCAAGCACCCACCGAGGGTTACGGAGATGCCATCGTTTTACCACCCATCGATTCTGATCATTTTGAACTGAAAACACATTTGATTCAGCTCGTTTCCACAAACCAATTCCACGGGTTTGAACGAGAGGATCCATATGCACACATTCGTTGGTTCAATAAGTTGACCTCTACAATCAATTACAAGAATGTGCCGCAAACAGTTATCAAATTGATGCTATTTCCATTCTCACTCGAAGGGGCAGCCCGGATTTGGCTGGATAAAGAACCCCCTCGATCCATTGAAACCTAGGAAGATCTCGTAAAGAAATTTGTCAATTACTTCTTCCCTCCATCAAAGACGACTAATCTAAAAAATGAAATTGCTGGATTTCGTCAAGGTTTTGATGAAAACTTCGGAGAGGCATGGGACAGATTTAAAGATCTCCTAAGAAAATGCCCGCATCACGATTTCACGGAGTTACAACAGATAAATACGTTTTATAATGGGTTGACCCAAAACGATCAAGATTCACTTAACGCAGCCGCCGGTGGCAATATCTTGAATCGTAAACCTAAAGAGGTGATTGAAATTTGTGAAAATAAATCAAAAGTTCCTATTTCTCGAAACAAAGTGAATGTTCCTGTCACTCCTGCTTCTTCATCCGGTAACTCATCAGAGTTAGCCTTTCTAACGGACGCAATGCGTTGTGAAATTCATAAACCGGAACAAATCAAAGCCATAAACAAAGTGTGTGAAACTTGTGGTGGCCCGCATGCGTATTATGATTGTCAAGCAACCGATGCTTCTCTTTACCCAGCTCCCGTAGCTGCAGTAAACCAAAATCAATACCGACCGCATGCTGAAACTCAGTACCGAGCACCGAATGCTATGGTACCACCTGGTTTTCCACCCGTGCCAAATCAGAATAATCAAAATCGCTTTGTTCAAAATCAGGGACAAAATTTCAACAATTCCCAAAATTTCAATCAAAACCGAGGTCAGAATCAGGGTAATTTTAACCAAAAACCATGGAATGTCCAAAACCAAAATCAGACGTCCTCAGATGAGTTGCTTAAGCAATTCATAAAATCTCAAGAGGAGACAAATAGAACTCAATATAAGACAAACCAGTTATTGGTTACCCAAATAAATGACATAAAAAAATCTTTAAATGATCTACCTTCTACCTCGGGAGGTCTCCCAAGTAACACTGTTGTCAACCCAAGGGGTGAACTCAAAGCTGTCACTACACGTAGTGGTAAAGCTCATGTTGGACTCAAGGTGATAAAGGACCCGGTACTTCCCTCTAACAATGGAAGTGCTAAATACGTCCAACCTATGGTTGTCCAAAATTCTACACCCACAATTGCTCCTCAACCGTCAAGAGTAGATCCTACTCTATCACGATTTACGGTTAAAAGTTTGTCAAGCAAACTTAGTGAGCAAAGGACAGCTAGAGCTTATTCCGATATGCTCAATGCTGCTCCTATTAGTGTGCTTGATGACAGTGATGATGATGAAAATACCACTTTCGTCAAAGCTATCACCACTCGGAGTGGGGCTGCTTATGAGGGACCCTCTGATCCTATTCCTCCTCCGTTGTTTGAAATGGAAAAAGAGACGGAGGATACAACGGACAAAGTGCAAATTCCAAGCCCACAAAGTACAGCACAAGTCCATCCTCCGGTTGTCACAAAAAATAAATCCAAACCAGGAGTTGTTTTTGAATCTGTTGAGACTCCTGAAGTCATTGCCCCTAAATCCAAACCTTATATTCCTTACCCATCGCGCTTAAATGAGCAAAAGCTCCGCGAAAAGGCTAGTCAACAAATGGACAAATTCTTTCAAATCTTTAAAGAATTACATTTTGACATAAGTTTTGCGGATGCTATCATTCTGATGCCCAAGTTTGCATCAACAATCAAACACTTGTTAAGTAACAAGGAAAAACTGATTGAAATGGCTAAAACTTCATTAAATGAGAACTGCTCAGCGGTTATCTTGAAAAAGCTTCCGGAGAAGCTTGGAGATCCTGGAAAGTTTCTAATACCTTGTGTCTTTCCAGGAATGGTTGAATGCTATGCCTTGGCCGATCTAGGTGCAAGCATCAACCTGATGCCTCATTCAGTATGGAAGAAACTTTCTCTTCCGGCTCTTACTCCTACCTGCATGACTCTTGAGCTTGCAGATCGAACCATATCTCATCCATGCGGCATTGCCGAGGATGTGTTTGTGAAAGTAGGTAAGTTCCATTTTCCAGCTGACTTTGTGGTTGTTGAATTCGACGCAGATCAAAAGGTTCCTCTCATTCTTGGAAGAGGATTCCTAAAAATGGGCCATGCTCTTATTGATGTATTTAAGCATGAAATCACCTTGCGTGTGGATAATGAAGCTGTTACCTTTAACCATGATCAAACTTCGAGGTACTCCTCAAATTATGATTCTAAATCGGTTAACCGAATCGATGTCATTGATGTTGCTTCAAAGGAGTACTCTCAAGAAAGTGTTGGTTATTTTCATAATTCTGTGAGTGGTGATCCCACCACATCTTCTCTGCCTTTCATTTCCGACTCTTCCCCTTCTCTCACTCCGTTTGAGGGAAGTGATTCCAATTTGGAAGAGATCGAGGCTTTTCTCAAGTGTGATTCATTTCTAGAAGGAATTGATAACGCTGAGATTAATCTGGAGGGAGATATTCTTCTTCTTGAGAAATTGTTGAATCAGGAAAATTCTCCTCCTCTCCCTCCCGTTGAACTTCATAATGAGGAAATCAAGTCAGTTGAGAAAACTGATAAATTTCCTGAGATCAAGTTTAAGGACTTGCCTCCTCCACTTGAATATGCAATTCTTGAGGAGGAAGTTCTTATCTTAATTGCTATTCAGATCTCTCTTCTTCCCTTCACCTACCCGGTGATTTCCCCTATCTTTCACTCATTCGGGAGTGAGGATATTACCTTTGACCCCGGCATTTTCAATTTATCATTCTTTTAAGCCGGATATTTATCTCATCGGTGTGGAATTTTCGCGTACTTCAATGATTACAAACATCTTGAATGAAAGTCCGATGGAGATTTTCTCTTCCACTTACTTCCCCATGAACCAATGAATTCGGGGTCGAGTCAAGCTAGCGACTCGGTTAATAAAAAACAGTAGTAAAACATGGGTTTTCACCCATGTCTCACCCTAGTGTGGGGGAGATGCCCCACATGTTGTAAATATGTATATTTCAAAAAAAAATAAAAAAAAAAAAAAAATGGCTATTAGTAATGTTTCCTTTTCACGTTCTAAGTGTCGGCATAACATCCGGTACTTTGAATATTGAGGGCAATATTCAGTTCTAAGTGTGGGGGGGGGGGATTCTAGCGAATTTGATCATATGTACCATCTAGTACCCCCATTTTTGCCAAAATTTTAAAATTTTTTCTCACTTAGAACGCAATAAATGGTTATCAGTCCGCCATGTCTAACCCACATAAGGATTGGCTAATCCGAGAGCAAACGGCTCTTGGTAAAGATGTCTCAAATCCGTTCATGGCTTACAATTTGCCAAAAATTGTATGGTATTCGACTCACCATATCTTTTATAATGAAGAGTTGGCTAGCCCGCAAGGTTATGGCTTGTGGTAAAGGCAGTGGAAAACCATGATTGGTAATCAGCTCACCAAAGATAATAACTATATTTTATCTAAGAGTTGGCTAGTCCAGAAGCAAACGGCTTTTGGTAAAGACAAATCAAATCCGTTGACAGCTGATGGTTTGCTCAAAATCATTTGGTTATCATTGTACCAAAGTATCACATACTAAAACATTGGCTACTCCAGAAGTAATGGCTTTTGGTAAAGAGATAAAATCCATTAAATTTTCATAAAAGATTGCTAGGGACTAGCAATAGTTTAGTGTGGGGAATTGATGAGTGTCTAAATACTCATCATTTCTGTCACATTTTACCTGCAAAAGCATTTAAAAACATGCAGATATGCTTCATAATACAGAAAATATCATAAAATGTGTTTTTATATGATTCAGGAACAAAAAGATTGAAAACAAGTGAAAAACGAACAAAGTTTGCATAATTGTCATTTTCAGTCCCTGAAGTTTCACAAATTGGCAGAATTAGTCCCTGAAGGTTTAAAATGAAAGAAAAGTCAACATCAGTCCTTGGGAAATCAAACATATTCACTATTAGTCCCTGGATGAAAGTTTTCTATAAATTGGCAATTTTTACCCCTCAAGTTTCATAATTGGCAAAATTAGTCCTCGGGTTTTAAAAATTGTAATTTATCAAATAAAACCCTTGTGCTATTTATAATTGGCAAAATAGACCCTTTTGATAAACTTTTGGGAAATTACAAGTCCAACCCTTCACAAATCAGAAATTACAAAATTGGTCCTTGTGCTTAAATATCTACAAACCAACCGGACCATGTTTTATTTACTAAACCCAACCCTTATTATAAACCCAGCCCACTACACTACCCCAAAGCCCAAAACATAACCCAAGCCCAACCCTTTTATTAATAAAAACCCAACCCGGTATTTAATACCAGGTTTGACTTCGGTCAAACCTGTCTCCTTCCTCACAACCCCGCCAAAACCAATACCACCCCATAGCCCATGGTTTCTCTGCCACCTCTCCCCTCCTCCTCAAGCACGCTACCTAACAAACCAAAAGGCTTTAATTGCTTCTTCCTTCTCCCCAAGTAACCAGAACAAGTGGTGTTAACCACTTTTACATTTTTCCCGCCAAAAAGAAGAATGAGCGTATGAGATTGATTGAAGAGAATTCAAAGGCCAAGATGTGTTCAGAGGGAGATAAGAAGACAATCCCACTTTATTTTTGTATATATAGATAGCAATGTAAGCCTTTTATGGCAAGTAGTTAACCTAGTGTAATCGTATTTCATATTTAGTAATCTTAGTTTGTAATTTCTCACTTTCAGTTGTAAGTTTATGTTATAATCAATCAAAGTAATCTTGTTTTAATCACTTTTGTTCTAAATTTCAAGTATTGCTAAGTTTCAAGTTATATGTTAATTCGAATAAGCTCTAAGTACCTTTAAGATATAATCACAAACTCTAAATACCCTGCTATAAGCTTATGAAAGCTTTTCATAGCTTTGTGTAAGTTTATTTAGTGTAACTCAGTTCTTAATTTCAAACTATGAAGAAAGTCAACAAAAGTCAACCTGGAAGCCAATAAGCTGTTCTGGAGTGTATAAGCTGTTCAGGAAGCTTGTTTGGGTTTTCTAGCTTGTGTTAACAAGCTAGGGATTGTTCTGTTCTAGTTCCTGCTATCCCTATAGCCCATTTTAAGTTGTAAGCTTTTTCTAAATTTTTGCAAAATTCCATTTTACTGTACTATAGCTTATTTTTAGCTTATTATTATAATTTCCTGCTTATTGATAGTTTTTAAGTATACTTGATCTATTTTATCAGTAGTTAATATCATTTTCTTCATTTTGCTTAAAAATCACTTAAAAAGCCAAAAATAGACCTTAAATAGACATAGCTTAATTATTAGCTTATATCAGTTCTTAGATGTCAATTAGTACTTAAATAAGTTAGTTAAAATCAGTTTCTTAAAAATCTTAGCTTAAATAAGCCAATTTCAGTTCAAAACCACAACAGACCCTTAACAAAGGGGTGTTTGGTTCATAGTCAAATAAGTCAATTAAGCTTGTTACTGTTTATGTGCCATTAGCTCAGATTTGATCTTGCTTAAATTAGTCCTGATAAGTTGTTTTTAAGAGCTTTTAAGCTTTCTTGGTTGGATTTGCAGTTTTGAGCCCTCTGTGCAATTTTTAGAACCTAAAAAGTCCAAATAAGCCATTTTAAGCTATAAGCTCTTCTTGGCCTTTTTCTTGGCTCAACTGAGGTCTTTTGGATTCATTTAGAGTAATCACAAAATTTGGTTTAAGGTCCTTTTGCTTGTGCACCTCTGCACACCAACTCTGCATACTCAGTATACACTGAGTAGTATTAGCAGACATAGCCCTTTTTCTCAGCTCATTTGTAGCTTATCTAGATAAGCTGAGACTTTGATTTTTGATTTACAAGTAGCCCACCTAGTAGGCTTTAAGATTCTGTGCTTGGATTCCATTTCCTAGCTTATTTCATAGCTTAAATCAAGCCTGCAAATTCCCCCTTTTTCTTGCCCTGAGCCTGCACTTAGCTTAATCAGTGTTTCATCACCTGTTCTAGGGCTTAATTGGACTTCAATTAGCCTGTTTGAGATAGGGCTTTTTGGTTTTTAAGATAGCCAGTAGTACTGAGGAGCTTTTGCCCCCATTAGTTTGCATCTCAATAGCTTATTGGATTGCTTAAATTGCTCTGCTAGTTGGCTATTTGCCTGCCATTTCTGCATAATTCTTGCTACTGCCCTAAGTGCTTATCTTGCTTATTAATTGTGCTTATTTGTAGTTTTAAGTTGTTTTATGCTTAATATAGTGGTTTAATCTTATTCTGAGCTTTTGGTAATTTTTTTAGCTTTTTAGCTTATTTTTGGGCTTATTTGCTAACTGCTTATCTGCCCAAATCAGCTCATTAGGCTTAGATAACTTCTGCTTTCATTTTTCCTAGCTTTTAATATATATTTTAGACTTATCCTGAATTTTTCAGATTTTTCCTAAGTCATTTAATATTTTTAATCTTTTTAATTAGTTTTTAATAGTAATTAAATCATAATAAATAGAATATTAATCAGAAAAATATAATTTTAATTTTTCAAAATTTTCTTTTATTAAGTAGAATCTAGGAAAAATATAATAATCTTTTTAGACCTTAAGAAAAATAAAATAGAAAATAAGTGATAGCTTCTATTTAATAGATTTTATCTTTTTAAATTTTTAATTAAGCATTTTTCATTCTTATAATTTTCTTAGCTTCTTTTCATCTTATAATATTTATAGAAAAAGTTTTAGATTTTTCTTTGTTCATTTAGTATTTATTATAAATTTAAATAGTTTAAAAAGTAATTAAATAATAAATAATTAATAATAATTATAATATAAAGTGTAAAAAATATAATTTTAGTTTTAAAATAAGTTTTAAGTAATTTTACACATTTAGGTTTTAATTTTGTAGATTTCACTTTTTAGTCCCATTTTAGATTTCCCGTTAAGCGTTTTTTTAGTTTATTAATTCGCGTTTAATTTTCTTGTGTATATTTGTTTTTAATTTGTTAATTAGATATAAAAAAGCAAAATCCAAAATATCTAATCATCAGTCACTCTAATCCTAACTTTCCACAGTTTGCCCATTCATACCTCGTTGGAAAACGATCCGGGTAATCACTTACCTGGTTTCACACTACACACGAACGTGAGTTTTTGCAAGTATCCTTTTTCACAAAGGGGTGATTTGTATTTATTCACGTGTATCCATCGTTGCATAATATTTATATATCTATTTAGCACGGATCAATAGCTGACGTAGGATCAAATACAAATATTAAAGTAAAATTTAACATTACCAAAGGTGACAAAAGTTTATATTCAAGCTATTGTGGTCTTAAGCATTTTAACTAAAAGCATGGGATTATTATGTTGAAACCATAACTAAAATGTTCAATTAAAATTAAATCACATAGGTTAACAAAATCAAGCTAAATGTACTGTACAATGTTAATGGTGATAATATTTCACAATTTGTATATTCCAACTTAGCGCAACCATAAAAGATTGAAAACCCAATTAGTTACTGTATATACCAAATACCAATGCAATATACAATTTAGAAAAGAGATAAATTATAGTGTATAATATTTCCCATTACCCCATTACCCCACTATCCCACTATTCACCATCCCCCACAGCTACTTTTACAATTCCCACAGTCGCCTTTTCTGCATTCTTTTTTATCCAGAGAACCCACCGGAAAAACACAACTTTTTGCATTAGAGAGCACTCTAGTTTTTGGCAGGCTTAGAACGACGAGGGCACAAAGATTTTATGAGAGAGGGCACTGGAACTTTTTCCCACAAAATTTACTAATTTTCTTATATATTCTGTGTACCCGCAAGAGCTTGGTTGGGGGCATCGCCCCCCACTACTACTACAGTGGCTCCGCCCCTGGCAAGATCTACACACAAACACCAAACAGTAACAACCTTTTTTATTCAATAATAGAAAGTACATAGTAAATCAGAACATGTGAGACAGAAAGTACAAACGACATTATATATGTCTACAACACAAATGAAGAGACCAAAACAGAAAGAAGAAAAAAAAAATTACATAAGCATAACAACTTCATGTAATTTCAGAAGAACAGATACTTATGAAAAGTCTAAAAAGCCATTTCATCTTGACCATGTCCATCAATATAATCACCACTAGTCATAGTGGTTATGGGGGGTACGGCAGGGGCGAATACGTCATTCTGCTTCATTATACCGAGAAAAATGACAGCTCTCGAGACTGCAAAAACTAGTGTTACTGCAATCCCTTCAAAAATTTGAGCTTTGATTCTCCCTCTAATATGACGAACATGGGTTGTGGGTTTTTTCACTAGTGGTGCTGTAAAATTAGCCGCCATAGTAACAAAAATCGCACTTTTAATACAAATTTGATTAAACTAATTGTGAAAAGAAAGAGTGGAAAAGAAATGAAAAAAAAAATAATAAATAAAAGAATATTAAGAAGAAGGTGAGTAATTGAGAAAAATTCTAATTAATAGTGAAAAAACAAGATCATTTGTTGAAGTAAAACCTCGTAGGTAGGTCCAACTCCTGTGTAATATCCTTTGGAATGATTCCTCCGGACGTTGCGAATTCCTATACACAAGAAACACGCACATTAGACTCGCCTTGGGTTAACCCAAGGGCAACTTCCAGCGTGAAAGTAAGTATCTGGTAGTTATGAGAGTTTGAACAGTAAATGAAAGTAAATGTTATAGGTGAAAAAGTTAGTTATGAATCATAAATGAGGTGTGGGTATTTATACTACCCACACCTGTTGTACCTATTTACCTTGGGACTAAGCGAGCCACCCTTTCCCTAGTCTAGTAGGTAGGTGTCAGATCACGTGGGGAACACAATCCCGGAAAATATAGGATGGTGGTGTTGGCGGCGATTGATGGGATTGCTCTGTGTAAATTGCGGCGGTCCTGTCAGTAGGCATGTCCGGAGGTGAGATGTTAGTCCGGACGAAATATGACGTCTGGACACGTAAGCATGGTCCGGACGAAGCATGACGTCCGGACACATACGCCAACATGTCCCCCCCCCAGTATTGTAGTATCGGCTTTTGAGTCGATAGTGCAATACTTAAGAATTTGCGTCTTCCGGTGTTCCTCTGTCCTTTCCGCGTAATCGGGTCATATGAGTGTTTATTCGGGTGAACGAGGTGGGGTCTGTTAAATCTTCTTGGGCTGGTTAAGTTCTAGGCCCATGGGCCGAATATAATAATATTTACCTATATGCTAGACAGCTGTATGCCACACATAGTTTCAACCGTAGCATAATTTCTCTCGGCCTCTTGTAATATCCGGCTCACGTAGTGAACAGGCAATTGCTTTCCCCCTCTTTCAGTTAACAGAACCGCGCTGATAGCATCTTTCGCTGCTGTGAGATACAAATATAAAACTTCTTTCGCCTTAGGTGTAGACAAGGATAGGAGATCTAGTATTAGCTTCTTGAGGGATTGGAATGCCTCCTCAGCTTCCTTGGTCCACATGTATTCCTCCTTATTCTCCTTGGTAATGTTTTTCAACGTTTCGAAGAACGGTAAGGATCTCTCGGCAGACCTTGCCAAAAATCTATTGAGGGCTGCCAACTTGCCACTTAGACTTTGCATTTCCTTCAGAGTCGCTAGGGATTTCATTTGCGCAATCACCTTTGTCTTATTTGGATTCGCCCTTATGCCTTCGGAAGTCACCATATAACCTAAGAATTTCCCTTCCTCAACACCGAAAGAGCATTTCTTCGGGTTCAACTTCATGTTAATTTTCCGTAGGTTATAGAAGGTTTCAACAATGTCTGCTATCATCTCTTTTTCTCCCTTGCTTTTGATTACCATATCATCCACATAAGCCTCCAGATTTCTTCCGATTTGGCATTGGAAGGCCGAATCGATTAGCCGCTGGTAAGTAGCTCCAGCGTTTTTCAGGCCAAACGGCATTTTTGTGTAACAATAAGTCCCCTGCTATGTGTAAAATGTCGTCTTTTCTTCGCCTTCTTCTGTCATCTGGACATGATGGTAACCTTTATACGCATCTAAGAAACACTTGTATCTGAACCCTACCACCGACTCAATCTTCCAGTCAATTTCCGGAAGCGGATAATAGTCTTTCGGACAGGAGGAGTTTAAATTCTTGAAGTCGACGCACATGCGCCAACTTCCATCACACTTCTTTACCAGCACATGATTGGAGATCCAAGTGGGGTAACGAATGGGTCTGACAATTCCGGCCTTCAGCCATTCATCCACTTCCTTTCGTACGACCTGATTTTTTTCTGCGGACAAGTTACGTTTCTTTTGGGCTACCGGTGTGTCTGAAATGTTAACATTGAGATGATGCCTGATCAGACGTCGTGGCACTCCGATCATATCTGAAGGCTGCCATGCGAATACATCCTTATTCTTTCTCAACAATTCAGCCAGGTGCCTCTGGCATTCCTTGGAAAACCCTGTTCCTACTGTGACCAACTGTTCGGGATACGCAGGATTTACCAAGATCTCTTCCGTTCTGTCTACTTCCGGATTGACAATTTCCGCTTCATGTGGTACATCTACCATTTGTTTTTCCTCTAGCCTCCTGCACTCCAGTACCATAGCCGATCGTGCTGCCAGAGTTGCCACTCCCTTCGGTGTGGGAAACTTGATCATAGAATGAATTGTCGATGGGATGGCCCTTAGTTCCTTCAGCCCGGTTCGGCCCAATATCACATTGTAAGGTGATGGAGATTGTACCACACAGAATTTCATAGTTGTTCTCCGGAACATACCGTGGTTGCCGAAACATACTTCTAATTCAATTTTACCCAACGGCCTACTTGTTTCCCCGGAGAAACCCACAAGAGAGGTACTTGTCTCCTTGAGCCTGGCTTTTATGTCCGAACTGAGGTTACTAAAGCAGTGTTCATACATTACGTTCACGGAGGATCCTTCGTCAACATATATCATTCGGACAAAATATCCTTCAACGTCGCCTTCAATAATGAGTGGTTCCTCCGATAGATCACCCATCACAACGGGGGGGGGGGGGGAATTATTGGAACATTCATCCACTCTTCATTATATCCGCCGTGCTTTCTCTTTCTATTCTCCGGCCAACCCCTTATCATGTTGAATACTTTGGCCTTCCCAGTATCATTTCTTTTTGGTTGGTCCCTACCTCTCCCAGCGTCCCGCTGTCTAAAGTCTTTCAAAAGATGGTCTAGCTTTTCAGACTCTAATGCAATCTCAAGTTGCTTCTTTAACTGGAGGCAATCGTCAGTGAGATGCCCTTTTCCCCTATGGTACTCACAGTACTTATCCAGATTCTCCTTTCTCGGCCTACCTCCTGTCGGGGGAGGGGCGGGTAGGTTCAGATGATGTTCCATGGCAAGGATCTCCCTGGGGGGTTTTATCAATGACCCTAGACCTGCACGATGATTACCCGGTCTAGGAGCGTCATTTTGGCGGTACTCCGAATGGGGGTGGTCGTTGCGGTTGTAGTTGTTTTTGGGAGCGACATAAGGGTGGTACACATCCCTCTGGCGGTAATCACTCCGGCGTTTCCCTCGTGGCTTATCATTTCTGAAGCTTTGACTCCCCTTCCTGCTTGAATCAAAGCCTTCGCCTTTCGGCAACTCCGTACTACGATATGCCTCTTCTGATCTTATGAAATTGTCTACTCTAGTGAACATTTCTGTAACCGTGCCTGGCACCCCATCGAAAAATTTCTTCGCTAGAGCAGGACACTTGTGTGCACTCATGAAGGCGGAGATCCTCATGATTTCCGGCACACCGCTGATATAGCTAGCTTCGTCCGTCCATCTTTCTTTAAAATCCAGAAGGGATCCAAGAGCTCGTCGGACGATTTTTGTGATCTCCGTCGGATCTTTTCTACACTTCTTACGGAGAGCAAACCTTGTTGAGAATTGCTTCCTCAACTCGTTCCAGCTATCAATACTTCCCGGTTCCAACCGTTCGAACCATCCTCCTGCTGCTCCATCTAGAGTTTGCTGGAACATGCGACACCAGACTGGCATCGGCCATTCCCCCTGGTTAGCTGCCCCCGTAAATCTGGTTAGGTTATAATTCGTCCCTGGATTTTTTATGGACTTAATAAGAACGAACCATTTCGAATATATACCGTCAGTAAGATAAGAACCCATTTTATAAGTCACGTTGTTAGCCACAAATGGAACATCCGGTGCTTTCCCTACTTTGAGATCATTAAAAATAAGGGATTTATGTAAAACGTTCACGTCATTGTTCATCCAGGAGACACCAAAGAACTGATGATATCAAATAAGTACATTTTATTGGCATCATTTATCCTATGTTATTCGCTTGTTTTATATTATTTTACATGAGAATTGATACTTAGTCGCTTACTTTTGTAATTCTCAGTTATAAACAAGCATTTGGTTAAAGTTACCTATTTTGGACGTAAATTGGAGCAAAATGGATCAAGTTAGAGAAGTCTGCTAAACTAAAAGAAGATACGCCGTATCATTCTAGACAGATACGCCGTACATAAAGAATTAGACGAATATGAAGACCATTGCCTGACTTTGAAGCATGCGCCGTATGGAATTATCCCATACGCCGTATATGAAACATTGGTCAACGAGAAGATCTGACTTGTTTTACTCCAGATACGCCATATTGCATTCCATATATGCGGCGTATTAATCTCAAGACTTCACCAAATGATCCAAGATTCTGAAGGACGATGCGCCGTACGAAGACTGAAGTTGCGCCGTATCTTATGACGGTTTACAAATATTTCAGAATATAATAATCTTGGACCCCACGCGAAGTTACCTAGATACGGCGTATCAACTTAATTGATACGCCGTATCGACCCTGTCATCAGAAAATATAAATACCCCATTCGACAGCCACATTCGACACACATATACCAAGGGAGAAAAACCAGACGAATTGGCAGTACAAGACAAAACCTAAAGGACGAATTCAAAGCAGTAAGAAGGTCCTGCTAGTATTTTAATTCATAGGAAAACTCGTTTACTTGTATTAGCAATATGTTAATTGTTGAGTTAGCGTCTTTTTCACTATTTGATCGGACTTAATTGTTTCCAGCTTTTATAAAGAGTATTTGATGTTTATTTGTTTTCTTAATGCATGTGCTTTGATTACATATTGAGTTTATCACGCCTTGTCAACGTAGGCTCGCACAATTACTTCATTAACATCATTTGCATAGTTAATGTAAGCCTATAAAAGGGATAAATAATACATAAACTTAGTAATCATTAGGTGTTTTCACGCCTGTGTTAAGAATTCCACTGAGATAGAATAGATTTTAGCACTCATCTTATACAGCTAAGCAATTAAACGTGTGACAAGTTTTCCTACTATCGGTCAGGCCTCATATCTGTATTTGTTTTCTATCTGTGTACGTGTGTGTCATTCGTTCCCTTATTTAATTTACGGTTTACTCAATCTACACAATTGTGCCAGTCTCTCATGCTGAAAACCCCCTTGCGTTAGATTAGGGCTTAGAACTAGCTTAGGATTAAAATACTGATAGATATCTAGGTGTTAACGTTCCACTCTTAGTGTTCGACACTCTACATACCAACTAGGTACATTGATCGGGTACACTGCTAGCTAGTGTGTGTTATAGGATAAGTCGGATAAATATAAATTTAAAAATTAATAATATAATCTATTCTACAATGATATACGCACGCTTCAAGAACGCATGCCAAATCCATAAGTCTTGAGAGGCAATCGCTTCCAATGAAATGAATGGATCTGGCCTGTGATCCCTCCTACAATATTAAGCGTTAAAAGCAATGGAGCAATTCTCCCACAGCCTTTCTGTACAATCTGTTGACATAAGTAATGCCTAAAAACATTATTCATACTTATTCATATCTCTATGTTTTGATAATCACAAAATGTAAACTCATTAAACATAAACTTATCAAATAAACAAGTATTTAGTTGTAAATATTCATTTCTACAACTTAATCACTTAAGGTATGAATGAACTAATGCTTAATGCATTATATGATCAAAGGAACATTTTCTTAAACACTAGATTTTTTATAAAATGTCAAAAACATTTTATATCTTTTAGAAAAATATTTTTGGTAATAAATAAAAATGTTTAATTCATTATAAATTTATGAATTCAAATTTTCAACCAAAATCAGTAAAAATGTTCCAGAAAAACCTTCCCCACAAAAAGACAAAACTGGGCAACGGCTAGGGAGGGCGGCCCCCTTAATTATACAAGGCGGCCCCCTTAATTTTAAGGGGACCACCCCCCTATTTAAGGGGGCCGGCCACGCTCCAGTAGCCTTCCAGCTGTCCAGTTTTCTGCCTATAAATACCAGCCTTCCCCTGGATTTTTACTCAACCTTTTGCACAAAAACTTTCTGTTGTAGATCTCATTTCATATCTTCAAAAATCCTTTGATCATATAATCTTAAGCATTGATTTCCAAGTGATCCAAGCTTCCACCATCCTTGTACAAAAGAAGAATACTTCTATTAATCAAGACTAGAAGTATTACAACTTAGTATCATCTTGTTACTTAAGTTGTTAGTTTAGTAAAATTTGTAAATCATTCATTTGTGTATAAGGTGTGTATATTAGGGGTGAACATAAGTGACCAGATATGTATAGTGTGTAAGTAGTGAAGAAGGTGTATAAGTAGTTGTGGTGTAAAGAAGTCATGTAGAAGTTGTAAAGCCATGGTGTAGAAGTTGTGAAGTCGTCATGTAGAAGTCGTGAAGCCGTAGCTTAGAAGTTGTGAAGTCGTCATGTAGAAGTCGTGAAGCCATAGCTTAGAAGTTGTGAAGTCGTGGTGTAGAAGTCGTGAAGCCATAGCTTAGAAGTTGTGAAGTCATCATGTAGAATTCGTGTAGCCGCAGCTTAGAAGTTGTGAAGTTGTTGTGTAGAAGTCGTGAAGCCGTAGCTTAGAAGTTGTGAAGTGGTCGTGTAGAAGTCGTGAAGCCGTTGTGTTGATGTCGTGAATCCGTCGTGAAGAAGTCGTGAACAAGTTGTGATTGAAGTCGTGAGATTGGTTCTAGCTACGATTAGAACTCGACATTTAGCTTTGTGTCGTTAAACCAGTGTAAGCCAAAGTTGTGTAAGGTTTTCTCCGCCATAAGGGAGCTTGTTGAAGTAGTGAAGAAAACTCTCGAGCAAGGTGTGCTCGGGGAGTGGAGTAGGGCAAGGAAGGTGTCCTTGTAGCCGAACCACTATAAATCCCTCGTGTCTCGGTTTGATCTTTCCATCTCTTACTTATTTCTTTATATCGTCATTACTTTCATACATATAGGCATATATAACTGTTAGTATAAATTAGAAGTTGATTTCACATAAAGATCAATTTAAAACTCCATTCATGAAAAGAAAACTTTTATAACAAATCTAAAAGGATACACATATAATTAATAATATTGTTCAAGTATAATTTTTCATATAAACTCAAATCTAAGATTTTAAAAGGAAACAAAGTTTTCATAATAAAACAAAAAAATGACGTAAAACTATTCAACCCCCCCCCCCCCCCTTCTAGTTTTCCATAATTGGTATCAAGAGCCACGTCAAACAAGATTTTTAAAATATACTGTATTTTAAAACTTGAATCGATCTATGGAATTCGAAAAATATTTAGAAGGGGAATTTATGCAAAAACCACCGCTATTTGAAAACTATACTTTTCTTGAATGGAAAAATAAATTTGAAAATTATGTGAAATCAATTGATCTAGATCTTTGGCATGTCATTTCGATTGGTGATTTTCAATCAAACAAAAACGGATTTTGAAAGTCAAGCAAAAACGGAGTTTGAAAGTTAAATTAATTATTTGAAAACAAAGAATGACATAAATAATAAAGCTAAAATAATTGTTTACAAAACCTTGCCGAAAGTTGAATATGAAAGAATATCCTTCTGTAAAACGGCAAATGATATTTGGAAAAATTTCTTAAACTTTCATCAAGAAAAATGTCAAGCCAAAGATGAGGATTTTGATCTTGTACATGAATTAGTTATCTTAGAAAATTTAATAGATAAACATTTAGATAAAATAGATACATGTGCTACTAGTTCAAATGTTGTTAATGAAGGTATTAACGACGAAGATGAATCAACTCCAAAGTGAACCCAATCCACAATCATGGAGTGACACAGACGAAGGAGAAGAACATCATCCGATGTGGAAGATTCTACATAAGACGTTATATGCATCAAGGCTAAGATATCAAATGAGTCCAGTACAAGACATGTTCGGGTCAAGCCACTTCGGTTTAAATAAGGTGTTAGAAGCTTGCCATGATATACTTTCACAACTTGGTTATCTTGAAGACTCACCTATCATTCACACGTCAATCATCATCTCAGACATTACGAAGAAAAGCTAGGACGTGAGGTAAGTTCTCCTTTTAAATTTCATAAGTAATTACTTCATGCATATAATCTTATTAATGCCTTAGGATACGCTTAGTCTGATAGGTTGCTTTGCCTTTACACTTTAGTTATATTCATTCTGTGGTTTAATGAACTAGAAACCCTTTAGTTAGCCCCCCCTAAGTATTAGTAAACCAAGCAATCTTCATATTTGGTACTCTTCGATAGGTAAATTTAGGAACTTAATTTCGTCTAAAAAGAGAATGACTACTGGAGAATCTATTGACTAGAAACTCAATTTGACCTAACGGTTGAATTGCTTCTATGTGAGAAGTTGGGTGTGTGTAACCCGTAAAAACGGTCGTGTTTAGCATGAATTGAGCACCACTAGTAATAGTCTCATACTCATTCTCCAACTTGAATACATTATTCTTCCTAAATATACCTGATCCGTGTGTAAGTATATATATAAATATAGTATCGGATCCCCGTGATACTTAGGAATCAACTAGTCAACCTCTTAGGAAAAAGGTCAACGTGGAAAACCCGTGAATACGGTGTGAGATACCTGATAAGTAATTACCCGGGTCGTGTCCCAGCGAGGTGTGAATCGAGGATTTCGTTTTTGGTTCAGAATTAAAATGCTTGATGATTGGATTTTTGATTTTTGGTGTTTGATTAAATATCCTACAATTACGGGAAGCATAAATAGGCTAAGGGAAACCTAAACATATAAATCTACTAAGCAAAACACAAAGAAAGAAAAATTAACGTAATTAAAAACCGGGAAAACGCGCGACTAAAAGTGAAATTTAAGAAATTCTAATCCTAAAATTTCCAAATTATTTTTCCTACCTCCTAAATGACAAAAAAAAATTTGAAAAAAAAAAAAAAAAAAAAAAAAATTTGAAAAAAAAAGAATTTTATTTTTTTGACTTTTTAATTATTTATTA
The DNA here is from genome assembly GCA_021014915.2 of Artemisia tridentata subsp. tridentata. Taxonomy (NCBI): domain Eukaryota; kingdom Viridiplantae; phylum Streptophyta; class Magnoliopsida; order Asterales; family Asteraceae; genus Artemisia; species Artemisia tridentata. The sequence continues at coordinate 133,079,977 of CP139506.1, read as the reverse complement.
TGAATTAAAAACTAAAATAAAAGATTTAAATGATTTAAAAATAACAAAAGACTTGGGAAAAATCTGAAAAATTCAAGGTAAATCTAAAATTAAATTCTTAATCTAGGAAAAATAAAATAAGAACTTAATTCACCCTAAATAAGCAGAACAGTTAAATAAGCAGTTTGCAATAAGCTCAAAAATAAGCTATTGATCACTAAAAATTACCAAAGGCTCAGAAGTAGATCAAACAACTTATTTAAGCATAAAACTACTTAATTCAATCAGCTAAATCCACAGAATAAGCCAAATAAGCACTTATGCATATTCAAGATAAGGACAGAAAAAGCAGCAAACACCCCTACTTGCAGATCACATTAAGCACTCCAATAAGCTGTTTCATGGCAACCTTATGGGGGAAAAAGTTACCTAGGACTACAATCTACACAAAAATACCAAAAGCCCCAAATTTAATAAACCAATTGACCCTCAAATCAGGTCTAGATCAGGTGGCTTAGGGGACAAAACTGCTGATGCAGTTCAGGGCAGTCTAAGGGCCTGATTTGCAGACTGAAAATAAGCCAACAAATAAGCTAAACAGTGGAATCCCAGATCATACCTTAAAAGCTAGCACTACTATGATATACTCAGAACTCAATGTTCACAAATTAAATGCAAAAGAATAAGCTAGAAATCAGCTGAAATCAGCAGTCATTTGGGCTGCTAATGCCTCAGTATATACTGATGCAGACAGGTTTGGGGATTTTTGGACCTCAGATTATTCAAGGCTTAAGGACACTAAAAACAAGTTAATTGAACAAAAAGGCAGTACCAAAAAGTGGAAAAATAAGCTTAGCTTATCATGGGCTTATGGGAGCAGTTGAGGTCCCAAGTTTCTTAACATTCATAGCAAAGAGCTCAAAAGGTTCAAACAAAAACTTTAATATACTGAAAAGAGCTTGTATGGAATTCAATAAGCTCAACTGAACTTAAGGTAATGGTAATGCTACAGTACCTAAGCTAGATAACCTAAAATGAGCTACAACCAAACACCCCCTTAAATTCTGAGATTTCAGTTTTTAAGTTAAAACAAGTTCAAATGGCTCAGGTTCTGAGTCAATAATACTTAATTGAATACTAATACTTATAAAAAGCTATCCTTAAGACCAGATAAGCTCTAAATAAGCAATAAGCAGTTTAGGAGTTTTTGGAACATTTCTAACTTTTTTAAGGGAAACTGACCTCAAGCTAACATCAATTAACAATTTAACTCATAGTATCATCAATAAGCTCATACAACATGAAAATGACAAAATAAGCAGAAATTAAGCACGTGTACAGTAACAGTTGACTTTGGTTGACCAATTAAGAAACTCATAATTTCATTAAATAAAAACAAGGATTACAATACTGAAAGGATAAAAATACAAGTACCTTAGAAATTTTTAGCTAAATAAAACTTGCCATAAAAGGCTACTATCACTACCTATTTATACTACATTCTAAAAAAACTAAAGTCTTGCACGTTTGTGTTTCTTCTGTGAGGGAAAGTAGTGTAAATCTTCATCTGTGCTTCTTGGGAGCAATTCCCACCATTGGATTAATCTTGGAAATGATCTCAGCCATATATTCAGTTTTGGCGCCCATTGTGAGGTGTGGATTGCCAGCTTGGCAATGGTCACACGTGAAGATGGCAACATGTGAAGGGTAGCTGGAGGGGAGATGGAGTGTGGCAGAGGAGATGGTAGGTGGTGTAGGTGTGATGATGGTGTAAGGGGAGGGTGGTTTTGTCAGAAGCATGGTATTGTTTTGGCGGGTTTTGTGGGAAAGGAGAAAGGGTTGACCGAGTCAACTCTTATCTAAGATAAGAAAAACCGGATCATGGGTTTAATATTTGGGCTGGGTTGGGTTATGTTTAGTGATGGGTTGTAGCTGGGTTTATAGGATTAGGATTTAGTGGTTTGGGTTAAAATGGTTTAAGGATGGGCTGGTAAGGTTTTAAGGATGGAATGTTATTGAACTTTGAGGACCAAAATTGCCAAAGCTGAAAATCCACGGACTGAGGCTGCCAATTCTGAAAATAAATTCCAAGGACCATTTGTGTTATTTTGATATTTTGGGGTTGACTGTGACTTTAACTTTGATTCTTCTTGGCCAAATGCACAATCGCTGTCGAATTGCTCCAAAAATGCCCGTTTTCACTCCGTTTTCAATCCTTTGTACCTGAAACACATGAAAACAAAAAACCAAGGATATCTGCAATATATTTGGGTGTTTTTGGTTATTTTTGTGTCTTAAATGGGTGTAAAATGATGAGTATTTACACACTCATCAATCCCCCACACTAAGCTATTGCTAGTCCCTAGCAATCCGATCATATGAAGTAATGAAAGGAACCAAGTATACCCCGTTTCGACTTTTTATTCAATGCGAGAAATTTAAACTAGAACAAAATAGATAAAATGCTTTATTTTCAAAAATGGTATCATGGAACGGGATTCACACAAACTGGGTGTCTCCAGGGAATTGATATCTTCATCCTCTTTTTAATACTCCCAACTAAGCTTAAACTCAATGTGCAAATGTTTTTTGTAAAATGCTAACACTACTTATACTAATAATCTATGTAAGTCGAGACTTAAGTTTTCACTCCCACATTTATTTAAGTTAGGTGAATGTGCTTGATTTTCAAAATTTTGATCACAAAAATCGACGTTTTTATAAAACTTTGACTAATACTAGCTGAAAGATAGATTTAAAATTCACAACAAGCAAGCTTCAAAATTAATTGCATTTTGCAATATCATTCCATTTTATTTCCTTTTTATTTTCTCAATTTTTCATTTTTTCATTTTTTATTTTTTTTACTTGTGCAACATAAACTAACGGAGTTTCACGGGAACCAAGACCTTAAACCTTCCTGGAATAAAGGATCCAAGGGCCGTTACAACGGAGAGTTCCAAGACCTTAACGCCTTTCAGAATTAAGGGTCCAAGGGCCGGTGTAAGAGGGTAGCCAAGACCTAAACGCTTTCCGGAAATAAGGATCCAAGGGCCGATCTTGAACCTTAGCTTTTTAGCACATTTATTTATTACTTAACTTTTTGCAACTTTCAAGCAACGTCTCACTTTCATATTGCATTATTCTGACATATGCTTGTTCCGAAGTTTAAATAAAGCCTTGAACTAGTATTTTTCAAAATTGTATGAAAAAATGATTTTGTGTGTTCAAATGTTTGAAAATAAGCACTTATTAAATCAGATTAGTTATCTTCTGGGAGGAAAAGCCATAGATTACTTTTATAAGCTCTAAAGAAAGCCAACTATTCTACGCTTAGCATTTTCATTTGCACAAATCGTAAAAACTTAGTCTAAACGTTAAGGAAGCAGCTAGATCAACACTCTAGCAGAGTAGGGATTCCCCTTATTCTAACCTAATCAAGACTAACACACTTTTATTGATGACATTTTTTATTATTTTTTTTTATGACAAAAATTTTAAAATTTTGGTCAAAAACAGGGGTACTAGGGAACTAGAAGGTACAAATGTGACAAAATTCGAGAGAATTCCCCCCCACACTTAGAATTGAATATTGCCCTCAATATTCAAAGTACCGGCTATTATGCCGACACTTAGAATGTAAAAAGGTAATACCACTAGCCAAGTGTGGAATAGAAATCTCCATTTTCACAAACAGGATTAAAAAGATATCCCTAGATAAACGTTAGCTACAAGATAGGATATTGGGCGGCTGGATTGAAAACAGGCGCGTCAATCAACACTATCCAAGGGAAACCTGAAAATCAGAGCAAACAACACAAAAGCCAAGCACAGTGGGACTCCCCCACACTTAGTTGTTAGAAAATAGAAAGAAGTCAGAAACATGGGTTGTCACCCATGTGGTGCTAATGTTTTTGTTAACCGAGTCACTAGCTTGACTCGACCCCGAATTCATTGGTCCATGGGGAAAGTTTGGAGATCCGGGACAACCATGGATGGTATGTCCCCTCCAAAGTAATGCTTCAACCTATGACCGTTCACCTTGAAGTTTGGTCCGTCGTTTTGAGATAACTCGACGGTGCCATAAGGAAAAACTTTGGCAACGGTGAATGGTCCAGTCCAACGGGTTTTAAGCTTACCCGAGAATATCTTCAATCTAGAGTTAAAAAGAAGGACTCGATCACCAACGTTAAAAACGCGGTTCTTGATTTTGGAGTCATGGATCTTCTTTGTCTTTTCTTTGTAGATCAAAGAGTTCTCGTAGGCTTGATCACGAAGTTCATTTAATTCATTGAGTTGAACTTTGCGGTGATCACCCGCGGACTTTAGGTCGAAGTTTGCATGCTTCAAGGCCCAATAAGCTTTGTGCTCGAGCTCGATCGGTAGATGGCACGCCTTTCCGTACACAAGCTTGTAAGGAGTACACCCGATGGGTGTTTTATAAGCTGTACGGAAGGCCCAAAGTGCATCATCTAATTTATCCGACCAAGATGCACGGTTTTCACCTACGGTCCTTTCCAAAATTCTTTTTAGACCACGGTTTGAAACTTCCACTTGTCCACCTGTTTGTGGGTGATACGCGGTAGAAAGACGGTGAGTAATACCATACTTAAGCATGACTTTTGCAAATTGGTCATTGCAAAAGTGCGTACCGCGATCACTAATGATAGCACGGGGAGTTCCAAACCGAGCAAAGAGAGTTTTAAAAAATTTACAAACTACTCGGGCGTCGTTGGTGGGGAGTGCTTTCGCTTCCACCCATTTAGACAAATAATCGACGGCCACGAGTATATACTTGTTCCCTCGTGAAGACGGGAACGGGCCCATAAAGTCAATGCCCCAAACGTCAAAGATTTCACAAACTTGAACGACGTTTTATGGCATTTCATCTTTTTGAGAGATCTTCCCTTGACGTTGACAAGAGTCGCAAGATTTGACTAAGTCATGGGCATCACGGTAGATTGTGGGCCAAAAGAAATCGGAATCAAACACTTTCTTGGCGGTGTAGTTGGCACCATGATGTCCCCCCGTGGGTCCATTGTGGCAAGCTTTAAGAATTTCAATGGCTTCTTGGCCGTGAACACTCCGCCGGATGACTTGATCCGCACACACTTTAAACAAGTAGGGGTCGTCCCAAAAGTAATGCTTCACATCTTTGAAGAATTTGTTCTTTTGTTGGGACGACATCCCTTTCACAACAAAGTTACCCGCATGGTAATTTGTAAAATCGGCAAACCATGGGGTACTAGAATCACCACGAAAAGATACCACGTTAAGTGTCTCGAGAGGAAATGTTTCATTTATTTCCTTTTTCTCGAGCACACTTTGGTGAGGATTCTCTAATCGGGACAAATGATCAGCAGCAAGGTTCTCGGCTCCTTTTTTATCACGGATGGTGATATCAAATTCTTGTAGGAGGAGAACCCAACGGAGCAATCTCGGCTTTGCATCTTGTTTTGCAAAGAGATATTTGAGAGCCGAGTGATCCGTATACACTATGCTTTTAGACAAGATTAAGTATGGCCGAAACTTTTCGAAAGCATACACCACGGCTAATAATTCTTTTTCCGTCGTGGTGTAATGTGCTTGAGCTTCGGTCATAGTTTTGCTAGCATAGTGTATAGGCTGTAAATGTTTTGCTTTTCGTTGCCCCAAGACTGCACCTATGGCAAAATCACTTGCATCACACATAAGTTCAAAAGGTAGGTCCCAATCGGGGGCAACCAAGATTGGTGCTTCAGTAAGATTTTTCTTTAGAGTTTGAAAAGCTTCAATGCACTCTTGTGAGAAAATGAACGGAGTTTCCTTTTCAAGGAGACGAGTCATCGACCGGGCGATTTTGGAAAAATCTTGTATGAATCTACGATAGAAACCGGCGTGACCAAGGAAACTCCGTATACCCTTGACGGTACTGGGATGAGGTAGTTTAGCAATAACATCAACTTTGGCTTTATTGACCTTAATCCCACTCTTAGAAATCTTATGGCCGAGGACAATGCCCTCTTTGACCATGAAATGACTTTTCTCCCAATTTAGACAAAGATTAGTGTCTTCACAACGTTGAAGCATTTTGTCCAAATGGGAGAGACATGTGGTGAAAGAATCTCCAAAGACCGAGAAATCATCCATAAAGACTTCCATAGTTTTCTCGATCATGTCGTGAAAAATGGCCAACATACACCTTTGGAACGTGCCCGGAGCATTACATAAGCCAAAAGGCATGCGTCGGTAGGCAAACGTTCCATAAGGGCACGTGAAAGTGGTCTTTTCTTGATCTTGCGGGTCAATGGGAATTTGGAAGTAACCCGAGAAACCGTCGAGGAAACAATAGTACTCGTTTCCCGCTAGTCTTTCGAGCATTTGGTCCATAAATGGAAGAGGGAAGTGGTCTTTATGGGTGGCGTCATTTAACTTTCGGTAGTCAATGCATACACGCCATCCCGTCACCAATCGAGTGGGAATCAACTCGTTCTCATCATTTGTAACAACAGTAATGCCACCTTTTTTAGGCACGCAATGAACGGGGCTCACCCAAGGACTATCCGAGATAGGGTAAATCAAACCGGCATCAAGGAGTTTAAGAACTTACTTTTTGATAACCTCATGAATTTTAGGATTAACCCTTCTTTGATGTTGAACCGCTGGTTTAAAGTCATCTTCCATTAAAATCTTGTGTGTACAAAATTCTGGGTTAACACCCTTAATGTCGGAAAGTTTCCAAGCGATGGCTCGCTTGTGTGACTTTAAAACCTTTATGAGAGCGGTTTTCTCCTCATCATTTAAATCTTTAACAATTATGACGGGTAATTTATCGGTACCCTCCAAAAATGCATATTCGAGATGAGGCGGTAAGTCCTTAAGTTCGACCACCGGAGGATCATCAGAATTTTCAACAGATTTGATTTCCTCATTATGAAGTTCTATCGGAGGGAGGGATGATGGATCTTCATTAAGTAACTTCTCAGTTAGAAGAATGTCTCCCTCCATGTCAAATACACCATCTTCAAATGGAGTTGAATCACAAGACAACCAAGCTTCAATCTCTTCCAAGATGAAGTCACCTCCCTCAAACAGAGTGAGAGAGGGGGAAGAGAGAGCAACGGTATGGTCAGATGAAGTGGGATTGCCATTTAGCACTTCTTGAAAGTATTCCTCGCATGTAGAATCAAGGACATCAATTTGGTTAATTGACTCGCTTTTATGCTTGAGAAGATCTTTTGAAGTGCTTTCAATATTAATGACCAGTTTTTCATCTCCGACCCTAAGAGTCATCTCACCTTCGTAGACATCAATTAATGCATGAGCCGTTTTCAAAAATGGTCTTCCCAAAATAAGGGGGACACGGGGATCGGCATCAAAATCGACTACTACGAAGTCAGCAGGAAAATGGAACTTGCCAACCTTCACAAAGACATCTTCGGCAATACCTTTCGGAACAGTAACCGTTCGGTTTGCAAGTTCGAGAGTCATTCGTGTAGAAGTAAGTTCCGGTAGAGAAAGCTTTGCCCATACAGAAAGAGGCATTAGATTGATTCTTGTGCCAAGATCGGCCAAGGCTAAGCATTCATCAAGCTTTTGGAAGTCACAAGGAATGAGAAATTTGCCGGGGTCTCCTAGTTTTTCGGGTAACTTCTTAAGAATCACCGCTGAACAATTCTCATTCAATGGAGTCTTTGTCAATTCCAACAATTTTTCCTTATTGCTAAGGAGACTCTTGAATGTTGAAGCAAACTTTGGCATGTAGAGAAGAGCATCCGCAAAACTAATATCGAAGTGTATCTTTTGAAAGATTTCAAGAAACTTCATTATTTGACTATTAGTTTTGTCACGGAGCTTTTGTTCATTAAGCCTCGAAGGATAAGAATCGAGGCTTAGGATTGGTCTTCGGAACATCGGGTTCCGGAATTGGAGATTGGACGACCGGAGGTTGGACGTGTGCGGTACTTTGTGGGCTTGTATTTTGCACTTTGTCCTTTGTCACCTCGGTCTCTCGATTCACTTCCCCCGGTGGAGGGGGCATAGGAGTCGAGGGTCCATCAATCGTCTTACCACTACGAGTGGTAATAGCTTTCAACTCACCTTCGGGTTTGGAATGGTGTTTCCCGGGAGACCTCCCGAAGTTGAAGCTTGATTCAATTGACACATGAGACTAGAAAACATGTTCTCAATTTTACTTTGAGATTGATCAATCTTTTGATTTGTATTCTTAAGTTCATGACCTTGCTTCGACATTGAGGTTTGAAAATCATTTTTTATAGTGGTGATTTGATTTTGCATTGACCTCAAGTTAGCCTCATTTGACTTGATGTAGTTAGAAAGTTCATTTGAGGGACCAACGGGGGCTTGGTAATTAGAAGCTTGAAAGCCTTGATTGAAATTACCCCCTTGGTTTGGGTAGTGATTTACCGGGGCTTGAAATTGGTTTCGAACATTTGCCCTCTCGTTGGTTTTGGTTGAATCTATTTGGATTGTTGGGTTGAGAAAACCCGGGTGGTCCATTTTGATTGCTAGCACGATAGTTCGGGTCAACTTGAGGACGGTATTGATTACCTCCTTGGTTGTAAGACCCGACTACCGCATTAACTTCACATCGACTACCATCGGTGGCAGTACAATTGTAGTATGCATGAGGACCACCACAAGTGACACAAGTTTCTTCAAACCGCCTTGACTTGAGTGGGTGAAGAAGTTTGTGGGGAAGATGTTTCTTGCTTGGAAAGAACCAAAGCTTGAATAGCCTCCGTGAGTTTGTCAATCTTAGCATCGGTGCTAGAAGAACTCACGGGAGATGAAGTAGAAGGTGAAGCATTCACTTGAGAAACAACTTGCTTGCTTCGTGAAGTACGAACCTTAGACTTATTTTCAATGATGGCTAAAGCATCTTTAGTCGTCCGATACAAGAGATTACCACCGGCGGCGGCATTTAGAGAGTCTTGATCGGAGTGGTTCAAACCATTATAGAAGGTATCGAGTTGATGTAACTCGGAGAAACCATGGTGAGGACATTTGCGAAGTATTCTTAAAACGTCCCACGCTTCACTAAAGGATTCATCAAATTTTTGAGTGAATTTGGTGAATTCATTTTTAAGGCTTGTGGTTTTTGATGGAGGAAAGAATTCATTCACAAATTTCGACACCAAATCTTCCCATGTTTCAATAGAACGAGGGGGTTGTTTTTCGAGCCAAATTCGGGCGGCCCCCTCGAGAGAAAAAGGAAAAAGAAGCAATTTGATTGCCTCTTGAGGAACATTTCGGTATTTGATGGTAGAGGTGATCTTGTTAAACCATCGAATGTGGGAATGAGGATCGTCCCTCTCAAATCAGAAATATTGACTCGCGGTTACTAAGGATAGCAACCCGGTCTTAAGCTCAAAGCTATCGGCAACGATTGCCAGAACAACAATAGCATCTCCGTAACCCTCGGTGGGTGCTTGGAGAAGCTCACACATGGTACGTTCCTCCGCCATTGTGACAATGGGTGGAACGGGGTTAGGAATAGCACGAACTTCGGGTTCGGCTATTGAGGCGGAATGCCTTCGATTACGTCTTCCCGTAGTATGTACGAGTTCACGTAAAGGACTTGTTGACGGAGAAGAACGAGTGCTCATGCACTAACAAAAACAATTCAATTAAAACAAGACCGAGGCAAAACACAAGTGAACTTAAACCTTAAATCAAACAAGCGTACGGTACTCTTGAAGAAAAACGCACAGGTGGCGAGAAAGCAAAGGTGGCAATAAATGCTCCTTAAAACCCGCTCCTTTCGTTCGTCAATTTAATGACAAACCTCCTGAAACCTCCTTATAGTTTGTTAATCAATCAAAGGTGAGCCGAATTCGCAAGCGACATAAAGGCAAGTTTTATATCTTTTGTTTGGGAACTTAATATGATAATACTCCAAGTTGAGGAATATTATATTGACATTGCTTTTATCTTTTATTTTAACACAATAAAACGGAAAATGTTTTTGTATTTTTTGTTTTATATGATAATATATATACAAAAGAAAAGGAAAAATATTTTTGTATTTTATGGGGTTTATGTGAAATGGGAACTTCACAAGGAAGGATCTCAAGTCACTAATCGTTAAAACCTTTAACAATATTGTCACAACACAACCTCCCCGGCAGCGGCGCCAAAATTTTGATCCGTGTGTAAGTATATATATAAATATAGTATCGGATCCCCGTGATACTTGGGAATCAACTAGTCAACCTCTTAGGAAAAAGGTCAACGTGCAAAACCCGTGAATACGGTGTGAGATACCGGATAAGTAATTACCCGGGTCGTGTCCCAGCGAGGTGTGAATCGAGGATTTCGTTTTTGGTTCGGAATTAAAATGCTTGATGATTGGATTTTTGATTTTTGGTGTTTGATTAAATATCCTACAATTACGGGAAGCATAAATAGGCTAAGGGAAACCTAAACATATAAATCTACTAAGCAAAACACAAAGAAAGAAAAATTAACGTAATTAAAAACCGGGAAAACGCGCGACTAAAAGTGAAATTTAAGAAATTCTAATCCTACAAGTTCCAAATTATTTTTCCTAACTCCTAAATGACAAAAAAAAATTTTGAAAAAAAAAGAATTTTATTTTTTTGACTTTTTAATTATTTATTATGAATTAAAAACTAAAATAAAAGATTTAAATGATTTAAAAATAACAAAAGACTTGGGAAAAATCTAAAAAATTCAAGGTAAATCTAAAATTAAATTCTTAATCTAGGAAAAATAAAATAAGAACTTAATTCACCCTAAATAAGCAGAACAGTTAAATAAGCAGTTTGCAATAAGCTCAAAAATAAGCTATTGATCACTAAAAATTACCAAAGGCTCAGAAGTAGATCAAACAACTTATTTAAGCATAAAACTACTTAATTCAATCAGCTAAACCCACAGAATAAGCCAAATAAGCACTTATGCAGATTCAAGATAAGGACAGAAAAAGCAGCAAACACCCCTACTTGCAGATCACATTAAGCACTCCAATAAGCTGTTTCATGGCAACCTTATGGGGGAAAAAGTTACCTAGGACTACAATCTACACAAAAATACCAAAAGCCCCAAATTTAATAAACCAATTGACCCTCAAATCAGGTCTAGATCAGGTGGCTTAGGGGACAAAACTGCTGATGCAGTTCAGGGCAGTCTAAGGGCCTGATTTGCAGACTGAAAATAAGCCAACAAATAAGCTAAACAGTGGAATCCCAGATCATACCTTAAAAGCTAGCACTACTATGATATACTCAGAACTCAATGTTCACAAATTAAATGCAAAAGAATAAGCTAGAAATCAGCTGAAATCAGCAGTCATTTGGGCTGCTAATGCCTCAGTATATACTGCTGCAGACAAGTTTGGGGATTTTTGGACCTCAGATTATTCAAGGCTTAAGGACACTAAAAATAAGTTAATTGAACAAGAAGGCAGTACCAAAAAGTGGAAAAATAAGCTTAGCTTATCATGGGCTTATAGGAGTAGTTGAGGTCCCAAGTTTCTTAACATTCATAGCAAAGAGCTCAAAAGGTTTAAACAAAAACTTTAATATACTGAAAAGAGCTTGTATGGACTTCAATAAGCTCAACTGAACTTAAGGTAATGGTAATGCTACAGTACCTAAGCTAGATAACCTAAAATGAGCTACAACCAAACACCCCCTTAAATTCTGAGATTTCAGTTTTTAAGTTAAAACAAGTTCAAATGGCTCAGGTTCTGAGTCAATAATACTTAATTGACTACTAATACTTATAAAAAGCTATCCTTAAGACCAGATAAGCTCTAAATAAGCAATAAGCAGTTTAGGAGTTTTTGGAACATTTCTAACTTTTTTAAGGGCAACTGACCTCAAGCTAACATCAATTAACAATTTAACTCATAGTATCATCAATAAGCTCATACAACATAAAAATGACAAAATAAGCAGAAATTAAGCACGTGTACAGTAACAGTTGACTTTGGTTGACCAATTAAGAAACTCAGAATTTCATTAAATAAAAAAAGGATTACAATACTGAATACCTTAGAAATTTTTAGCTAAATAAAACCTGCCATAAAAGGCTACTATCACTACCTATTTATACTACATTCTAAAAAAACTAAAGTCTTGCACGTTTGTGTTTCTTCTGTGAGGGAAAGTAGTGTAAATGTTCATCTGTGCTTCTTGGGAGCAATTCCCACCATTGGACTAATCTTGGAAATGATCTCAGCCATATATTCAGTTTTGGCGCCCATTGTGAGGTGTGGATTGCCAGCTTGGCAATGGTCACACGTGAAGATGGCAACATGTGAAGGGTAGCTGGAGGGGAGATGGAGTGTGGCAGAGGAGATGGTAGGTGTTGTAGGTGTGATGATGGTGTTAGGGGAGGGTGGTTTTGTCAGAAGCATGGTATTGTTTTGGCGGGTTTTGTGGGAAAGGAGAAAGGGTTGACCGGGTCAACTCTTATCTAAGATAAGAAAAACCGGATCATGGGTTTAATATTTGGGCTGGGTTGGGTTATGTTTAGTAATGGGTTGTAGCTGGGTTTATAGGATTAGGATTTAGTGGTTTGGGTTAAAATGGTTTAAGGATGGCCTGGTAAGGTTTTAAGGATGGAATGTTATTGAACTTTGAGGACTAAAATTGACAAAGCTGAAAATCCACGGACTGAGGCTGCCAATTCTGAAAATAAATTCCAATGACCATTTTTGTTATTTTGATATTTTGGGCTTGACTGTGACTTTAACTTTGACTCTTCTTGACCAAATGCACAATCGCTGTCGAATTGCTCCAAAAATGCCCATTTTCACTCCGTTTTCAATCATTTGTACCTGAAACACATGAAAACACAAAACCAAGGATATCTGCAATATATTTGGGTGTTTTTGGTTATTTTTGTGTCTTAAATGGGTGTAAAATGATGAGAATTTACACACTCATCAATACCTAACGATAGTTTACTGTTATGAACTTTGCTTTTCACTAAAGCTTTTCATTCCTAGATTTATGTCATCTTGCATATATAAAATTTCTAGATGTTTACTTGCTCCTATGTGATTTGACTGCATGCCTTCGTAATTATTTGTTTAGTTGTTGAATGCATTGTCATTATAATAGCTTTTGTTTTTCTCTAACTGCTCTGATATGATGTATTTTTGTATTTAGTCATAATACATGCTTAAATCCCATAGGATATGTAGAAAGAGGTAGTATGTGACAATAGACTTAACCAATACCCTTGAGCATGAGATCTTTTATAAACCACTATTTTTAAACCTATAATTAATGGGACTTGTTTTTAAATTTGCAAAAACTTCACATTTTGGAAAAATGATTTTTCAAAAGATTATGACACATTTCTATTAAACATGTTTCACCATCCTACCTTTCTTCCAAACTTGTGTCCATAATTACGTGTTTATCAAAAACCAAAGATTGGAAAAATATGTTTTCTTTCCTCATAAAAACATTTTGAAATAAAGCCAAAACTATTTCATTAATATATTTTTCACATCCACATAAACCTACTCGCAAACATTGTTGAATAATGCTAAAAACATTTATTTAAATCATGCATGGTGATCTCATATCTGTCATCTATATTTGTGTATGTGACATTTATAAGTGAACTAAATTTGAAAAACCATGATTTATCCACTAAGACCTCACTTGGTACAAGTCTAGAAGTCCATGCTATCACAACTCCCCGTTCCCTTGCACATAGATATTCATTAGGATTAATTAACTGGCATCTTCCAAAATATGATACTATGAATTACTAGGTGCTATGTATTATTGTCTTGTCTAATATATATATATATATATATATATATATATATGTATATGCTTAATGAGTAGGTTGCTTGCTAGATAAAAATGCTTAATGAATATGCTTAGCATACATAAGTTATTAAATTCTAAATTGCCTCAAAATAAGTTGGACTTGCTTGAAACTAAACCAAAAAACACAACCTTTTCTACAAATTTTTGCCAAAAACCCATTTCTGGTAATCTGGAAATCAGCAGATGGGCGGCCCCCTTAAATACATAGGCGGCCCCCTTAATTTTAAGGGGACCGGCCCCTATTTAAGGGGACCGGCCATCTGGAGTGACGGATTACTATTTTTCTTTTCAATTTCCAACCCATTTTATCCTATACTTCCCAAAATTCACAAACACATTTTGTCACAAACCACCCACCAAAATTTACCTTCCACAATCACATCATCACTACACCATAAATACCCAACTTCATCATAAATGCTCATCCATATCATCCATCCAAACATGTCATCATCTAACCACCCAAGATCCAAGCCTTCAAGAGTTGCTAAAATCTCAGTGAGGCCCATTTGGAGGAGGAAGCTTGACATTTGCCATAACCCAACAAATGATGTTGTTCAAACTCAACCAACACCTAAACCTCATCCTAATGAACCCTTTCACACACATAACCAATCATCCATATGTCCACCTTCATTCACTCATAATTACCCAAGTTCACAAATGTCTCCACCACCAAGAGTGTCACCACCACTTCCACCAAATAACAACCACTCTCCATCATCATCACCTTCCACTCAACACTTGAAGTTCATTGAAGAACTCAAGGAAGCCCATGAGCTTAATGCTCTCCTTGCTTTGCACCTTGCTCAAAGCAACTTAGACCCATCACCATCCATCTCACCATCATTACCATCATCACCACATCACTTGAGTCAAATTGAGATACATGTCAACAATTGTCCTTGCTGCATCTTTCTCCAAAATCAAACCATCGCCTTAAATGAGCGTCTCACTTGGATTGAGTATCTTCTCACTAGATCTAATCCAACACCACCACTTGAACAATATCAAAACCCTCATTCAACATGGTCAAGTCCAAGCTCTCCACCTCCAATTCCTCCATCAACACTCTCTCCAACATCCATACACCCAAACTTACAACCCCATTAATCCAACATTTTTACCCCCTCTTTACCATCATCCATCCAAAATAATTCAAGTTTTTTATGTCTCAAGCAATTCAAATAGATCTCTTAGGCAATTTAAAATTTTCTACTTATTGTATGCTATAAGCAAAATATGTGTTGTATCAATAATTATGTTTTTAACATAATTATTTTCAACTAATGAATGCTTTATTTCTTGTCTTTAATATATGACTATTATGCTTATTGCTTGTATACTTGATATCATGATATATATACATGCTTGATGATTAATAACATGCTTATTCCATAATATGTTTTAAATGTATGCATGCGTATTTAACATGTTTATGCCACTATTTAATCATTCTTGATGTACATGATTCAAATGGAGCTTGCTGCAAAAACACCCTAAAAATGACCCTTTTCTGGAAATTTTTCAAATTTGGTCGCCTGGGAAAACACCAGATGGGCGGTCCCCTTAATTCCCTAGGCGGTCCCCTTAATTTTAAGGGGGCCGGCCTACAATTAAGGGGACCGGCCATCTGGGCAGTAAAATTTACTGTTTTCTTTTGCATCTTGTGACCCCTTTTATCTAGCTCCAGCTACCATTTCTCTTAAAGGAAGAACTGGTATTGGAATTTTACCACAAAACCTCCAAACCTTACCTAAATCAACCATCACCTCCATCAAACACCCATTTTCATTCACCATGCTATCACCAAAATCATCCATCTCTAAGACATCCAAGAAACACAAAATTCTCATCATACCACCAAAACAACTCTTCATTGACTTAACCCAAGAAGACACCAAAACTCCATCACCACCACCTCAATGTTCATCCCCAAGTGCACCAAATGCACCATCAAAAACACCCTCCACTCATGGCACATCATCTTCATCCATACCTTCCACTTCATCCATCAATAACTACATCAACTCACACCTATCATCACCACCATCAAGAGCATCAACTCCACCTCCTACTCAAGAACCTCCATTCACCCAACTTGTCATTTCCATATCACCAATAACACCTCTTGATGCTCATTTCTCATCATCACCAATACCACCACCATGCTTTCCCATCCCTTGGGCTTTACTTGAAGCCCATGGAGACAATTGCCTTTGTTGCATCCACAACCGAACCATCATCTTTGGTCTTAGAGATGAGATACCACAACCTCCACCATTTTCACCCACAACACCACCACCACCTCCATTCTCACCAAATTAAGCATATGCAATGCTTAATCAAAAATAATTTTTCAAACCATTTTGTGTGCAAGCCCCATGGAAGATCATGTACTCCTAGAATGATTATGTAGATTGCATTACTTACTAGCTAATGTAGGATTGAATATAATCTTGGATGGTTGTGTATTTATACACAACATTTTTAATGAATGTCTTTATATGCATGCTTATTTTTGCTATATATATGCTTGTGCTTCTAATATTTTTCTTGCAAGTATTCCATATATCGATTCCTTGGTGCCCTCAAACGAGGGGGAGCACACATCAAGGGGGAATTCTTGTCCCGACAAATTTTGTCTCAAAAACTTGTCGGCATAACCTTTTTGATTCTACAAAAAGGGGGAGAAGTGAATATAAACTCACTAAATACTTGTCCAAAAATAACTTTTTGGATTTAATGAGTTTTAGTTTTGTAATCATCAAAAAGGGGGAGATTGTTGACATAAGTAATGCCTAAAAACATTATTCATACTTATTCATATCTCTATGTTTTGATAATCACAAAATGTAAACTCATTAAACATAAACTTATCAAATAAACAAGTATTTAGTTGTAAATATTCATTTCTACAACTTAATCACTTAAGCTATGAATGAACTAATGCTTAATGCATTATATGATCAAAGGAACATTTTCTTAAACACAAGATTTTTTATAAAATGTCAAAAACATTTTATATCTTTAAGAAAAACATTTTTGGTAATAAATAAAATGGTTTAATTCATTATAAATTTATGAATTCAAATTTTCAACCAAAATCAGTAAAAATGTTCCAGAAAAACCTTCCCCACAAAAAGACAAAACTGGGCAACGGCTAGGGAGGGCAGCCCCCTTAATTATACAAGGCGGCCCCCTTAATTTTAAGGGGACCGCCCCCCTATTTAAGGGGGCCAGCCACGCTCCAGTAGCCTTCCAGCTGTCCAGTTTTCTGCCTATAAATACCAGCCTTCCCCTGGATTTTTACTCAACCTTTTGCACAAAAACTTTCTGTTGTAGATCTCATTTCATATCTTCAAAAATTCTTTGATCATATAATCTTAAGCATTGGTTTCCAAGTGATCCAAGCTTCCACCATCCTTGTGCAAAAGAAGAATACTTCTATCAATCAAGACTAGAAGTATTACAACTTAGTATCATCTTGTTACTTAAGTTGTTAGTTTAGTAAAATTTGTAAATCATTCATTTGTGTATAAGGTGTGTATATTAGGGGTGAACATAAGTGACTAGATATGTATAGTGTGTAAGTAGTGAAGAAGGTGTATAAGTAGTTGTGGTGTAAAGAAGTCATGTAGAAGTTGTAAAGCCATGGTGTAGAAGTTGTGAAGTCGTCATGTAGAAGTCGTGAAGCCGTAGCTTAGAAGTTGTGAAGTCGTCATGTAGAAGTCGTGAAGCCATAGCTTAGAAGTTGTGAAGTCGTGGTGTAGAAGTCGTGAAGCCATAGCTTAGAAGTTGTGAAGTCATCATGTAGAAGTCGTGAAGCCGCAGCTTAGAAGTTGTGAAGTTGTTGTGTAGAAGTCGTGAAGCCGTAGCTTAGAAGTTGTGAAGTGGTCGTGTAGAAGTCGTGAAGCCGTTGTGTTGATGTCGTGAAGCCGTCGTGAAGAAGTCGTGAATAAGTCGTGAACAAGTTGTGATTGAAGTCGTGAGATTGGTTCTAGCTACGATTAGAACTCGACATTTAGCTTTGTGTCGTTAAACCAGTGTAAGCCAAAGTTGTGTAAGGTTTTCTCCGCCATAGGGGAGCTTGTTGAAGTAGTGAAGAAAACTCTCGAGCAAGGTGTGCTCGGGGAGTGGAGTAGGGCAAGGAAGGTGTCCTTGTAGCCGAACCGCTATAAATCCCTCGTGTCTCGGTTTGATCTTTCCATCTCTTACTTATTTCTTTATATCGTCATTACTTTCATACATATAGGCATATATAACTGTTAGTATAAATTAGAAGTTGATTTCACATAAAGATCAATTTAAAACTCCATTCATGAAAAGAAAACTTTTATAACAAATCTAAAAGGATACACATATAATTAATAATATTGTTCAAGTATAATTTTTCATATAAAATCAAATTTAAGATTTTAAAAGGAAACAAAGTTTTCATAATAAAACAAAAAAATGACGTAAAACTATTCAACCTCCCATTTTAGTTTTTCACACAATCAATGTTTCCTATCATCCCAGGAAACCATGCTTTTCCTCGTGATGAGCATAGAGTTTTTCAAGGTCCGTATATGACGACTTTCGCAAAAAATCTTCTCCATATAACTCCATGATGGCGTCACAAAAATATATGACACTCACGGGCTGTTGTCGCACCCATTTGCATATATTCGTCGAGAGCATCAGGAACGGCTCCGTATTCCATTTTCCGAATTGCGAAAGTACACTTCATCATTGGGGAAATCTCAACTCTCCCGAACAATAAGATCTTTGTTGAAAATAACGGGAATGATCGGTTACCTCTCGAACAATTTGTGTGAATAGTTTTCGGCTCATTCGGAACCGCGTACGGAATGTTGCTTCGTCATACACTAGGTGTTCGGAGAAGTAAGCCGCCACTAAACGATCAGGAGCACCGTAACGATCCCTGTCTATTTGGGTTCATTGGATTTTGGCTTTAACGCTTCAATAACCGCACTACAGGCCTCCGTAAAAAACGCAAGCTTACTATTAATTTCATCTTCATCGTTCGAAGATGTATAAAAGAATAGATCGGAAAATATTTTGTAGATTAAATGTGTTAGTGTATACAGAGAATGTGTTTGAATGTATATAAAGAAAAATGGTTTGAATTTGTGTATAAAATGGTCAAATGAATGGGGTATTTATAAGGTAAAGGATTAAATTTAAAGTTAAATATTATTATATATATATTAAATATATATTATATATATATATATATATATATATATATACACACACGTTCCAAATTTTTGTTTGTTTGTGGATTTGATACCGGTCGAGAGGTCGACCCGTTCGTCCATTTCCCTGCGACGACCGTGAGCGACCGACTCCCCCACAACAAGGCCGACCCATAGCGACCGAGTGTCGACCTTGCTATTGTGTCTAACCTAAAGGGACTGAAATGTAAAAATGAGTTTTATAGTGTGTCATGTAATTACTGCTCACTATTGTTATGGTATCAGCTTTTAAGGCCTGTTTGATTTGTAGATGGGTTTAGGATTAAGATTTAGATTTGGATTATAATCTAGATTTGGATTTAATGTAGGAGAGACAAATTATTAATAAAATATAGAGTAAACTGCAAAATACATCATTGTAGTTTGCAATTTCTGACACCTTACATCCCTGTCAGAAACTATTGGCACCTTACATCCTTCGTTAGACAAACGTTTAACATCATACATCCCCCATTTACAATGAGGACTAACGGTGCAAATAATTTCTCCGTTATCTCTTAATGAGATAGAAAATATTACACCGTTAGCCTTCATGACTAATGGTATTTGCACGTTAGTCATCTTCTTACGTTTTGATCCGTTTTTTTTACATTTTATCCGTTTTTTGAACGTTTTGATCCGTTTTTTTTACATTTTATACGTTTTGATCCGTTAGCCTTCATGACTAACGGTATTTGCACGTTAGTCATCTTCTTACGTTTTGATCCGGTTTTTTTTTTTTACATTTTATCGGTTTTTTGAACATTTTATCTACCTTTTACGTTTTATCCGTTTTGTCCATTTTTAACGTTTTATCTGTTTTTTGTACTTTTTTTTTTTTTTTTTTTACATTTTATCCGTTTTTCGTACGTTTTATCAGTTATTTGTACGTTTTATCAGTTTTTTGTACGCTTTATCCATCTTTTATGTTTTTATCTGTTTTTTGTATGTTTTGACAATTTTTTTGTACATTTTATCCGTTTTTATGTTTTTATCTGTTTTTTTACGTTTTATCCAATTTTTTTGCGTTTTTATCCATTTTTTGTATGTTTTTATCAGGTTTTATCCGTTTTTTACGTTCTTTTCAGTTTTTTTTTTTTACCTTTTATCCGTTTTTTACGATTTTATCATTTTTTTTACGTTTTTATCCGTTTTTGTACGTTTTTATCCGTTTATTTTACATTTGTATCTGTTTTTTGTTAGTTTTATCCGTTTTTTGTTTATACGTTTTCTTACGTTTATTCATTTTTGTATGTTTTATTCAATTTTATACGTTTTTATACGTTTTCATCACTTTTTTTTTTTTAGTTTTATCCCTTTTTTATGGTTTTATCAGTTCATTACGTTTTATCCGCTTTCTATGATTTTATCCGTCTTTTTACGTTTTTGTACGTTTTTTTACGTTTTTTTTATTTCTTTATCCATTTTTTACGTTCTTTATCCATTTTTTTATCCCTTTTTTTTCTTTCTTGTACGTTTTATTCATTTTTTGTATGTTTTATCCATTTTTTGTACGTAAAAAAACTGTTAAAACGTACAAAAAACGGATAAAAACGTAAATAAAAAAAGGGAAAATTGTAAAAACGGATAAAACGTAAAAAAAAAAAAGGAATAAAAACGTATAAAAAATAGATACTTCGTACAAAAAACGGATTAAAAAGTAAAAAAAATGGATAAAGAGTACAAAAAATGGATAAGACGTACAAAAAACTGATAAAAACAGATAAAACGTACAAAAAAGGATAAAAACGTAAAAAAGCTGATAAAATTTACAAAAAAAGGGATAAAAACGTAAAAAATTGATAAAACGTACAAAAACCGAAAAGAATATAAAAAGAAACGGAAAACGTACAAAAAAAGGGATAAAACGTACAAAAAACGGATAAAACGTACAAAAAAGGGATAATAACGTAAAAAAAATGGAAAAAACGTAAAAAAACGGATAGAAAAGTAAAAAAAATAGAAAAAAACGTACAAAAAAGGAATAATAACGTAAAAAACGGACAAAACGTAGAAAAAATGGATAAAATCGTTAAAAAACTGATAAAACGTACAAAAAACCAATAATAACGTAAAAAAAGGATAAAACGTACAAAAATTGGACAAAAATGTAAAAAAAAACGGATAAAACATACAAAAAAAGGGATAAAACGTACAAAAAACGGATAAGAACGTACAAAAAACGGTTAAAACGTACAAAAAACACATAAAAGGTAAAAAAATGTTAAATGGTACAAAAAAGGGATAAGATATAAAAAAGAAAACTGATAAAAAATTACAAAAAACTAAGAAAACATAAAAAAAAAAAAAAAAAAAAAAAAAAAAAAAAAAAAGGTGGACAAAACCGGATAAAACGTACGAAAAACGTTCAAAAATTGGATAAAACGGATAAAAACGTAAGAAAAATGATAAAACGTACAAAAAAATTGATAAAAACGTAAAAAGATGACTAACGGTGCAAATACCATTAGTCCTGAAGGCTAACGGTGTAATATTTTCTATCTCGTTAAGAGATAACGGTGAAATATTTTGCACCGCTAGTCCTCATTGTAAACGAGAGATGTATGATGTTAAAAGTTTGGCTAACGAAGAATGTAAGGTGGCATTAGTTTCTGACAGGGATGTAAGATGTCAGAAATTGCAAACCACATGGATGTATTTTGCAGTTTAATCTAAAATATATAAAGTTATTACTGTTTATAAAGTTACATATTATTATTTTAAATTTTAAAAATAATATAAATTCAACACTCATATTAACAAAACGGAAGTGATTGGCACACGTCAAAAATTTATTGGGACACTCTAAGGTATGCGGTAGCCAGCTGTACTTTAAGTATAATATGTTTTAACTGCTTGTATATTGAGTGTCCCAAAAATCTGAAAACATGTGAAAAGACCAAAATGCCCTACGATCTAAAACTTTGATTTATGAGCTTATAAAATACCAAATAAATTCCAAACTTTGAGAGATGATCAAGATATGAAGTAAATTATTTTTCCTCTACCACAATTGACATTTGGGAAGTACAAAAATTAATTATACACAATATGTATGCCGAAAATCCATATGTATATTATTATAAATATTATTTAACCTATAACTAATTCAAAATGCATTTAAATGGCAAAATAATTAAGGAAACTAATTTTGTTGATTGGGTCTTTGATTCACACGTTTTTGGCCAGCCCATATTCCCTAAATCATGGCAATTTACCCCTATTAGCTAACAATCACATTAAACCCTAACAAACACATTGCCGCCTAGACCAAAAACACACCATAATTCCTCTCCTTGCTCATACGAAATTTCTGGAGTCCAAGCATATTTTTCTGGTGTTGTACATGATCTAAGGAGGCCTATAAAATTTGGTTTAGGTCGTGGGAGTTGGTCTTTTGATCGCTAGCTTTTATTCTTGTCGCAAAATCAAATCCGAAGGTAAATTCACAAACAATTCATTCGTTCACCATAAAATTCGTTTTCCATTTTTCTCATGATCCTCACATGATTTATACTCTGTGAAAAATATCTACAAGGGGGTTTGGTCGCGTTTTTGGGCGTGGTGATTTATTTGGTTCGAATGATTCTAGCGAGTAACACAAATTCAAAATCGTCCATCCGTTCGTTCCATAATTATTCTGGTATTTTTCTAAGCTTCTACTGATCCTATATAACGTTGGAAAAATGATTAAAACAGGCCATGCATCATATTCTAGCCGTATGATAATTTATGTGTTTTGGAACCCTAAAATCGAATTAAATCTCAAATACACCTATGCGATTTTTTTGGACCTGGTTATTATTTTTCGTGGCTTATATAATCACCATATAACATCACAAAAATGTTCTTTCGAATTGTTGAGGCCTAAAATCATCGTGGTCGAATTTAGTTTAAAACCGTATAAAAGAAAAATAAAGAAGAATAGAAATAAAATATGGTTTGAGCTAGGGTTTAGATTTAGGGCTTGTTTTGAGTCATTAAATGATGATATAATGATAATATATTTATTGGGTAATGATTGATAATTTTAAGGTTAGGGTTTTGTAAATAAAAGTGTTATGCGGTTTGTTTTTAAATTATAAGGGGGTGTTTTGTAAATTATAAAACTTTTGGGTTATTTTTAGAATATTATTTGGGACAGGTATAAATCGTATAAAATATAAAAGGAGGGCCTCTTGTGTAAATTTTATATTTAAAGGGTTTAATTTGTTAATTAATTAAAGTTTAAATCAATTTTGTAAATAATTAAAAGAGAGGGACTAATTATGTAATTTCTGGAAATTTAAGGTTGATTTGAGTAATAAATTATATTCAGGGGGTTATGTGCAATTTTGGTAATTTAATGGCTTAATATGTAACTATTAATAATTAAAAGTGGAAATTGTAAATTAAAGGGCTTAATATGTAACTTTGGTAACTTGAGGGACTTGATGTGTAAATTATGAATATTTAAGGGTACATTCATATAACATGTGAAAATAAGTACTCATTGTGTAAATTTGGTTAATTAAGGGTTTAATGTGTAATTATGGATATAAAAAGGTTTAAAGTGTAACTTAATAAAATAAAGGGTGTAATTTGTAAATTATGAAACCGTGAGGACCAAATGTGTAAATCTGATCAAGTATACCCTATTTCCACTTAATAATGATTTAATTAAATTATATGACACAATCTTACTAAATATGAAAACTTGCTAATTTGGAAACCTGCTAAAAATGGAAAGTTACTTAAAATGGAAAGACAAGCTAAAATGAGTAATTCTCTTCTACTCCTCTAGGTGTGAAGAAGAAGGTTTTGATCCGCTTCTGTGTCTTCTATTTCTTGTTCGTATGTGCATTCGTGACAAGGTACAGATATTCTGCTCTTTGATAAGGAGCCTTCGGTCTCTATTCTGATTTGTATTAGGGATTCCTAAGCCATTGCTATGTTCCCTACACTGTGATATGAACCTTTGATATTGAACCTGTGACATATGAACCTTTGATGTGAACCTGGAGATTTGGACTATGATTATGACCATGTGAACCTTTGCTTTGATATGAACCTTTGACCTTAACCCCAGTTTGATACCCGAGCCAAATGTGTTCCCTAGCCATGAAGGTAACATGGCCATGTCTGTGATGCACCACTGGCATGACTAGTGTGTAGCCCTAGTGATTTGGTTACACCGTCCCCCATTGTGATATGTGATATGAGCTCAATATGATATTATTATTATTATGGCCAATGTGATTTGTGGGGGGGGCGAATGGATGCATCCTAGGTACGTTGTGATATGTGATTTGTGATATGATATGTGCTATGTGGTGACTGATGATGGGTGCAATCCACGTCTTTCACAAAATGTGGGAGCTGATCACTCCATTGGATACATGAGGACACCCCTCATATTATCTGGTTACTAAGAGGTATCCCCTCTAGATTATGCAGGCTTATGTGATGTGATATATGTGGGCTCGTGGTGGATTACTGTCCTAAACCTTACTCTTTATTTCCTTTTCCTATATTTCTTCATTATGATATGTCTGTTCATCTCCATTAAATTTTGTTTCCGTTTATTATATATCTGTTCACTGGGCTTTTTAAGCTCAGCCGCGTTTCTTTTCCCGCGGCAGGTTTTAGTTGGAAGCTGGGTTAAGAGTGGAGTGCTTTGGGCTTAGATTGCTTTCCTGGACTTAGTGATGACTAGAAGAGACATGCATTTTGGACTTAGTATCATATATTGTTTTCACTTGTAACCTTGTAGTTTCAGTATTTAAATTGTAACCTTTGGAATTCTATTGTATTATTTAAGTCGTATGTTATGCTTGCCTTTGATATGTCACCATTTACGTGACACTTCTACCCTTGCCGGGTTGGGGTGTTACAATTATGGTATCAGAGCCAGGTTTGCGACTTGTAGTACATCTACCCTTGGCCTGTGTAAGTTAGGACCCCTAAGTTTCCACTGTAGGCGCTCGTAGGATAACCTTTGCGAAGTTGCGTAAGATATTCCCATAGGAACATAAGTCATAACCGGCGAGGAATGGGTAGTCTAGGACATCCATGTGAGTAGTTTTTGCTTCCGCATCACTCTGAATCTTGCCTTTTCCTTAGTCATGCCTTATAAGAACGTTTGTCTCAGAAGACGAGGAAGTCTTACCTCCCTTCATTTTCATGATGAACTTATTATGTTAACCAATTCCCTTTGGAAGGATTTGATGTTGACATTTGTCCAGTACGGAATTGTTATCTGAGCATGCCGATGTTAATAACTGATATTCCTTACATCCCAACTCAGACAGTTAAACGATGTTCGTGTTACTATCGGTGCACACCCTACCATTCCTATGCTATAAGCTAAACAAGATTCCAATCCTTTGAACTGTTCACTATTCTAACCTTCAATTTGATATATTTGACTTTGATATATTCTAATACTCTCCCATCCCACACTTTGATGAACCATGTACCTAAATTTGACATGTGAACTATCCGTATGTTTTGACAACCACATTCGCTCTAAGAATCGTTTGCCTTTGGATGCATTTGACCTTGAGGTCTTTTGATTTTGGATTGGTGACTTTTGTGAAGCTACCGTAGACTGCCATATTTGAAACGTGACCTTTCATAATCTGTTCCACCATATTTGGATATGATATTCTAAATCATTTGGATCTGTTAAAATTATTGTGCTTTTGAAGCACATACTCAGATCTCCTTGATTTCCAATTTTCTCCTAACGCCTGTTAATATCCACTCTTGAAAACTCCAGCATTTGAAAGTTTTGTTGTACGAATTTCTGGTGTTCCGATGAACCTTTTGAGATCCGTTGGGAAGTGAAGTTTGCATTGACCTGAAGAAGTTAAGAGATTGTAGGAACTGATGGAATATGAGTTTGTTCACTCCAGTGATCTCTGTGAATGCTCCTGTTCGTTTATGAAGAAGAAAGAGAGAAGTATACGGCGGCGCACCGACTATTGTGAATTTTAACCGTAATCATTATTCATTTCCGCGTATCAGTATTTGATTCGATTTGTTCCATCTTTGTGAAGAGAAAGATCTGTGATATGAAGCTTTTCCCTAAGAAGATTTCTTGAAGCTGTTTTAGTACTCGTGTGACCACTATGAGTTTGAATGATGTCAATTGTATTGGCTGGAAGAAGCATATTTTCGCAAGTAGCTGGACAATTGTCATAGTATGACAGTGTGTTTATGCTCAGAGACGAACGAGGAACTCGTAGACCATTTGTTTGTATTTTGTGAACCGACCCTTTGTTCTGGAAGAATAGTTTTGATTTGCGTTCAGAGATTGCAGCAGACAACACCACCAGGTATCCGATGACGACAGAGCTTCCACAAGAAGGACCAAGATTGAAGACCGTTGTCAGAGTTAGAGGCCTTGAAGAAGATCAGTAGAAGATGTTAGTGACAGGTGTTACCAAGAGAGAAGCATGTGAGGAGAAGGCAGACTGATATGGGGCTCGACTATACCTCAAGCAGCACGTGGAGATTTCAGTTGGGCATCAAGACGACTGGACCGTAGAAGATGAGCTTTCAGCACATAAACCAGGAAGTCCACAGCAGTTTGAGTTGGTGAATTTTGAATCATGCTAGAAGACCTGTAGGAGACACGCAACCTTGTTTCTCTAGTCATTTTAGTTGTACTAAGATGAATTGAGAGCTGAAGCAGACTCGCAAATGGAGGAATGCACGGTGATCACGTCAGAGATTCACGCTACCGCACCGAAGTGTCCAGAAGAAGTGTCGAAGACTTGAGGAACCAGACTCAAGTTTATGATTTCCTTTTTACCCTATGATCGTATGATTAGACAAGAGAGCGACTACTTGGAATTTGAAAAGATTCGAGATCATGAAATTGAATGGATGAAATTTTGTAGTAAACGTTTGGATTTGGAAGATTTGATTGTTGTAAAGGATGAAGATATTGAAGACGTAATTCATTTCCTCTTAGACCACTTAAGTTTCCGTTACCTTTCGATGGATCTTTTGAATGAGCCTTACCCTATTAGAAATTCCGTTCTGTGTTCGTTATGCATTTGTTTGGATGATGGTTTCGTTATGAGAAGGATGATGAATTGTGGAAGACCTAACGTTTCGACGACGAGTTTCATTTTGAGATTACACATTCCGTTACGCTAATTGTACGTTCAAATTCCTCCGATTTAGAATCCGTAGTGATGTTTGTTTTGGACCAACCTTAGGAGGTAGAAAGACTGATAGGTGGTTAAGATAAGTAGTTCTGTTCGCGACTTGAGATAAAGTATGACCATCATGATGGTATACTCATATGATGCTGGTATTATGAAGAGTAGCTAACGTGATAATACTTACGTCATATGACGTACCCTCATTGTGTTCATAGGATATTTCGAGGAGTACTTTAGAAACCTTATAATGTTGATAGGAGATGTGAGAATTTTTGCATCTGTAAGATTTAGGTTCATTCCACCTATACGCTAAATCTGTTCGCCGTTATACGATCTGATACATTCGATTCTTGACACGCATTTGTTGATCCATATATTTCTGACAAGAATCATAAGATCTGCTGTGAAGTTTTCTGCCATTTGATGTCACCAAAAATCTATGTTCTGTACGATCTCATGTGATTTGCTTAACCAAATTCTATGGACGGCATATCCGTCAAAATCCTATGTATTCCTTGTATCTCTTCCGAGAGAACGCGATAATCATTTGTCATGTTGGATATGATCTTTGCAATCTGAAATTCACTATAGTATGTCTTTTTGAGAAACCCGAAGCTATCTTAGATCGACAACGAAGAGTCATGAGAAACAAGTCTTTTACATTTCTGTTCGCTGTCCGTTGTGTCTTTTGTTTCGTTCATTTCCGATCGTTAGGATTTTTCTTTTCCATTCGTAAAGATTCTTGGGAAGAACCACCCAGAGCGGGAGGCTACCTGGGAGACCGAAGAGTCGATACGAGCTAGTTATCCGCATTTTGTATTCTGATCTGGTACGTCCCTATTTTGTTTTCGATCCTTTCACTTCTGATTCTTTGCAAATTTCGAGGACGAAATTTTTCTGTTAGAGGGGAAGAGTTGTAAAACCCAAAAATCTGAAAACATGTGAAAAGACCAAAATGCCCCTACGATCTAAAACTTTGATTTATGAGCTTATAAAATACCAAATAAATTCCAAACTTTGAGAGATGATCAAGATATGAAGTAAATTATTTTTCCTCTACCACAATTGACATTTGGGAAGTACAAAAATTAATTATACACAATATGTATGCCGAAAATCCATATGTATATTATTATAAATATTATTTAACCTATAACTAATTCAAAATGCATTTAAATGGCAAAATAATTAAGGAAACTAATTTTGTTGATTGGGTCTTTGATTCACACGTTTTTGGCCAGCCCATATTCCCTAAATCACTGCAATTTACCCCTATTAGCTAACAATCACATTAACCCTAACAAACACATTGCCGCCTAGACCAAAAACACACCATAATTCCTCTCCTTGCTCATACGAATTTTCTGGAGTCCAAGCATATTTTTCTGGTGTTGTACATGATCTAAGGAGGCCTATAAAATTTGGTTTAGGTCGTGGGAGTTGGTCTTTTGATCGCTAGCTTTTATTCTTGTCGCAAAATCAAATCCGAAGGTAAATTCACAAACAATTCATTCGATCACCATAAAATTCGTTTTCCATTTTTCTCATGATCCTCACATGATGTATACTCTGTGAAAAATATCTACAAGGTGGTTTGGTCGCGTTTTTGGGCGTGGTGATTTATTTGGTTCGAAGGATTCTAGCGAGTAACACAAATTCAAAATCGTCCATCCGTTCGTTCCATAATTATTCTGGTATTTTTCTAAGCTTCTACTGATCCTATATAACGTGGGAAAAATGATTAAAATAGGCCATGCATCATATTCTAGCCGTATGATAATTTATGTGTTTTGGAACCCTAAAATCGAATTAAATCTCAAATACACCTATGCGATTTTTCTGGACCTGGTTATTATTTTTCGTGGCTTATATAATCACCATATAACATCACAAAAATGTTCTTTCGAATTGTTGAGGCCTAAAATCATCGTGGTCGAATTTAGTTTAAAACCGTATAAAAGAAAAATAAAGAAGAAAAAGAAATAAAATATGGTTCGAGCTAGGGTTTAGATTTAGGGCTTGTTTTGAGTCATTAAATGATGATATAATGATAATATATTTATTGGGTAATGATTGATAATTTTAAGGTTAGGGTTTTGTAAATAAAAGTGTTATGCGGTTTGTTTTTAAATTATAAGGGGGTGTTTTGTAAATTATAAAACTTGTGGGTTATTTTTAGAATATTATTTGGGACAGGTATAAATCGTATAAAATATAAAAGGAGGGCCTCTTGTGTAAATTTTATATTTAAAGGGTTTAATTTGTTAATTAATTAAAGTTTAAATCGATTTTGTAAATAATTAAAAGAGAGGGACTAATTATGTAATTTCTGGAAATTTAAGGTTGATTTGAGTAATAAATTATATTCAGGGGGTTATGTGCAATTTTGGTAATTTAATGGCTTAATATGTAACTATTAATAATTAAAAGTGGAAATTGTAAATTAAAGGGCTTAATATGTAACTTTGGTAACTTGAGGGACTTGATGTGTAAATTATGAATATTTAAGGGTACATTCATATAACATGTGAAAATAAGTACTCATTGTGTAAATTTGGTTAATTAAGGGTTTAATGTGTAATTATGGATATAAAAAGGTTTAAAGTGTAACTTAATAAAATAAAGGGTGTAATTTGTAAATTATGAAACCGTGAGGACCAAATGTGTAAATCTGATCAAGTATACCCTATTTCCACTTAATAATGATTTAATTAAATTATATGACACAATCTTACTAAATATGGAAACTTGCTAATTTTGGAAACCTGCTAAAAATGGAAAGTTACTTAAAATGGAAAGACAAGCTAAAATGAGTAATTCTCTTCTACTCCTCTAGGTGTGAAGAAGAAGGTTTTGATCCGCTTCTGTGTCTTCTATTTCTTGTTCGTATGTGCATTCGTGACAAGGTACAGATATTCTGCTCTTTGATAAGGAGCCTTCGGTCTCTATTCTGATTTGTATTAGGGATTCCTAAGCCATTGCTATGTTCCCTACACTGTGATATGAACCTTTGATATTGAACCTGTGACATATGAACCTTTGATGTGAACCTGGAGATTTGGACTATGATTATGACCATGTGAACCTTTGCTTTGATATGAACCTTTGACCTTAACCCCAGTTTGATACCCGAGCCAAATGTGTTCCCTAGCCATGAAGGTAACATGGCCATGTCTGTGATGCACCACTGGCATGACTAGTGTGTAGCCCTAGTGATTTGGTTACACCGTCCCCCATTGTGATATGTGATATGAGCTCAATATGATATTATTATTATTATGGCCAATGTGATTTGTGGGGGGGCGAATGGATGCATCCTAGGTACGTTGTGATATGTGATATGTGATATGATATGTGCTATGTGGTGACTGATGATGGGTGCAATCCACGTCTTTCACAAAATGTGGGAGCTGATCACTCCATTGGATACATGAGGACACCCCTCATATTATCTGGCTACTAAGAGGTATCCCCTCTAGATTATGCAGGCTTATGTGATGTGATATATGTAGGCTCGTGGTGGATTACTGTCCTAAACCTTACTCTTTATTTCCTTTTCCTATATCTCTTCATTATGATATGTCTGTTCATCTCCATTAAATTTTGTTTCCGTTTCATTATATATCTGTTCACTGGGCTTTTTAAGCTCAGCCGCGTTTCTTTTCCCGCGGCAGGTTTTAGTTGGAAGCTGGATTAAGAGTGGAGTGCTTTGGGCTTAGATTGCTTTCCTGGACTTAGTGATGACTAGAAGAGACATGCATTTTGGACTTAGTATCATATATTGTTTTCACTTGTAACCTTGTAGTTTCAGTATTTAAATTGTAACCTTTGGAATTCTATTGTATTATTTAAGTCGTATGTTATGTTTGCCTTTGATATGTCACCATTTACGTGACACTTCTATCCTTGCCGGGTTGGGGTGTTACTGCTTGTATATTGAGTGTCCCAATATAGTCATTTCAGGGTCATATTGGTGAAGTCGGAACAAAATTTGATAGTTCGTTGATAAAGTAAGGTAATAAAAAATTAAGTGGTTCTAGACAGACAATTTCGGAAAGTACGTTGCTATTTTATAACTTTTACCCCAATCTTAATGATGGTCGACAAATATAGATAGAAATACTAGGCCTGATGGATTAAATATGCAATTGAAATAAACAATTACATTGTGGAACTAAATGAACTTTTTAGTTGAAAAATCAATTAGGCGAGCGTGATGTGAAAAATTGCTTCCATGAATGGTTGTTAGAAAAGATGGGAAATCTCATATGACAACTTAAAAGAAGATTTTGTCAAAATGATGTAGTTTATAAAGGTTTTGCATGTAAGGTGAGATACATAACAACCTCATATTCACTTTTCTTATAAAATTAATAAAAGTTTAATATATAATGGCCAAGTGGGGTAATGTTCGGTGAGATAGTGCGATGTCAGGTGAGAGAGTGTGTAATCCTAGCTTTATATGTAGGTCCCCGTATACTTGGAGTCCATCACTGTTCAGATTTCTACATATGTAAACCAAACAAAGAATTTGACTCAAAAGCCAATCTTTTGGGTTGAAACCCTCAGGGCATGTTTGGTAAAGAGAAATAAGAGTGGAAAAATGAAAATGAAGCCAATTCTCTTGTTTGGTATGTTAGAGAAATAAAAAGGTGAAGAATTGTGAGAAATTGGTGAAGAATTGGTAGTGCAATTTTTTGAGTTTGATTTCCACTAGTTTTAGTAAATAAATGGGAGAAATGAAAGGGAACTTTGTAAGTTGTTTTTTTTTTTTTTTTTTTTTTTTTTTTTTTTTTTTTTTTTTTTTTTAAGTTGCAAACCGATTTACGTAAATGTATTTTTTATAAAAAAAAAATTAATAATTTTTTTAAAATAAATTTTTTATAAAATAAGTTTTAAAAAAAATTTTAAATAATTTTTTTATAAAAAATAATTTAAAAAAATATATTTTTTTATAGAATTGTTATTTAGAAAAAATAATTTTTTTTAAATAATTTTTTTAATTAGTTTTATAAAAAATAAATTTTAAAATAAATTAAAAAAAATATTTTTTTTTAAATAAGTTAAAAAAAATAATAATAATAATAATTTAATTTTTTTTTTTAAATATATATTTTTTAGAATTGTTATTTAGAAAAAATATATATTTTTTTTAAATAAACAAACAAAAGTTCTAATTCTTTCAATAAAAAGTTTTTTTTTTTTTTTTTTTTTTTTTTTTTTTTTTTTTTTTTTTTTTTTTTCTAATTCTTTCAATAAAAAGTTCCAATTCTCGAGTTTATTTCTCATGTTACCAAACACTAGAATTGACTTTCAATTTCTCTAATTTCTATTCTCTGAATTCTATTCTCTACTTCATTTCTAATCTCTAAAATTCTCTCTACCAAACGTGCCCTCAAAATAAATGGGCCCTTATTTCTAACTATTTTTTTTTTTTTTTTTTTTTTAATGAGAAAATAAGTGACTAGGATTCACTCATTTGATCTTTAGAAAAAAATGATCTTTGTTGATCTCACATCTAATGTTAAATTTCTCAACTAAATACAGTAATACTTTGAACTTGCATTAAACGAGGTTTTAAAGCTCGCACGTTGCGGCGGGCGTTTTTATACGAGTAATTCTCATACACATGTAAAGATTGAAATATGTTGTACCATCATCTTATAACACCTCTAGATAAAAAATGATTCTCTCTACATTCATAAAGCTTCATATAAAGGATTGAGCGTTTTGTATAGAGTTATATATGTGGTAACATATAAACGGTTTTTCATAGTTGCAATATGAACCTAAACATGAGACTACAGTACATTTAAAAAAAAAAAAAAAAAAAAAAAAAAAAAAACACTCCGACTGTTGTCATAGGAAAGCAAATCGAAAAGCAATCCAATTAGTCGACCCAACTTGAATTAGGCAGACAACTTTCATTATTGCCTCGACATGAATTATACACAATCTTGAACTCACGAAACTAACAACTTTCATCAAAGCCGCTCATATTCATCATCGCCTGTTATATCTACATCATATTCGCAAACATCTGTTTTTAGTTAAGTTACACATAAAAAGGATTAGGTCGTCGATCATGGAAGTGGTACCCAAAACCCGCCATGGCTGCAATCATCTTGTCGCTATGCCAAGATACGGGTTTTGGAAAACTACACTTACCAAATTAGCCAATACTAACAAATCTCATCATTGCCTAAGTTATACTCCATGCACTACAAAACGCCAACATTTAATATACATTTACCAGGATGTAACATTTGCAAAACAATTGTCCATACAGTTTGGGCTGGTCCACACTCGAGTTCAAAACTTTATCAGACTAAGGCTCAGATGGGTGACCAATAGACAACACATGACCTGACAATAGTGGCTGCAAGCAGATTATGTTGCCTCGCCTACATACTACGAACCAACATTGTGTGTCAACATTTTTGATTTCATCATTGCCTGCTGATAAGAAAACACATATACAAGAACCGATCTGTCACACCACTTGCCCGATTATTCATTCCAACCCGCTCCACAACATCCCGCTAAGGGGGGAGGGAGTGGACTCGGTGAACCACTCGGCAAGGCTCGGTGCCGATCGGGCACACCGCCGCCGGGGCTCGGTGCCGAGCAAAGGTTGATTGAATTCGGTGAACTTCACCGATGAGAAGAGTGGGTTTGTGTATATAAATAATTATATGTCTCGCTTTATGTTTTTGTCAAGAATATGAAAGATAGTATGGTTGAAATGTCTTCAGGAAAAGAGTGTGGATGAATCTTCTTTTACTTGAAATGGGGTGCTTTAGATGGAAGTTTAGTTAAAGAGTGTAGAAGAAGGGCTCACCTATAAACAAGAAGGATATGTTTGGTAATACGTACTGTATTAAAAATAAATAAAGAAGGATATGTTTGGCTACCATACTTTATAAAGCAAATGAATCGAATTAGCGTTCCTTCTTTTTCTTTTTTTTTTTTAAATGTTATGTGTTTTATTAATAAGTTTGTGGTTTTATGTATTAATTTTATGTAGTTTGGGTATTAAAAATAATTGGAAATAAAAAGATGATGTGGAAAATGTGGGAGTTCACCAAATTGGTGACCACTCCCTCCATTTTGGTGTGGGTTTGGGGTGATTTGGGACTTGTGAGTTGGAAGGTTTTTATTGGTTGTTGGTGACGTGGCACATTCGGGGAAGTTCACCAAACGGTGACGACTCCCTCCACAACATCCCCTAAGTATTACCCAAAATCCGGTATGGCTGCCACCATGCAGTCGCTATACCAAGATACGGGTTTTGTCAAACTAATCTCCCCAAAATACCGGAGCCTGACAAATCTTATTCTACCTAAAGTACATAAAGTGGGATACCCAAAGAATTAACCCATACTGTTTGGGGTTGTGCATTCCCGAGTCCAAAACTGAGTATCCATAGTGCATGATTCTCATCTGTATAATAAGGCTCAGGTCAGCGATCATGGAAGTTGTACCAAAAAACCCGCCATGGCTGCAACCATGTGGTCGCCATGCCAAGATACAGGTTTTGGCAAACAAAACTTACCAAAATGGCGAATATTGACAAATCTAATCATTGCATAAGCTATACTCCACGCACTATATAGATACCCTGCCAACAGAAGAAATTCAACACAGGATCGTTCGGCTGAGATCAGAGCCTAAAGCTTGGAAAAAGTGGAAGTCTGTCATGGCTGCACACCTAATAGGTTGCCAAGCCAAGTTGCAGACATTAACTACTTCCATCAAGAATGCCCATATTCATCATCGCCTGTTATATCCAACATATGCAGTGTTCAAAATCAAAGGCACAACTATCAAACAATTCTTTAAGGAACCAATAACATTCGACTGCGCGTGATTTTTAGAATTACTAAAGGCAAACACATGTATTACAACAGGTTCGATTGGTTTTCTTTCTAAATCTCAAAGAGCTAATCTTTCCCTCACCCGAGCAAGGTAAAATACACAATTTCAGAGATGTAAATATCGACACATTCCCGGGTCTATTCGAGATATACTTGATCTTTAATGGGTCTTGTTAGGAAAACAAAAAAGCCATCTAAAAATGAAACGAGTCAAATGGCTTGTGAGTAGCTCAAAGTGTATTACCAATCGCTTAAGGTAAAAAAATAATTACTAATTTGTTATGCTGTTGCTTAGGCCGATGGTCTGAAAATACTTATTACCTGGATGCAAAGTACGATAACTTTCTCCAGCTTCTGTTTTCGAGTTCGCCACTGCTAATGACCCATCTACTCTTGCAAGGCAATCTTTGTCTCCCTCTGGTCATAAACTGAAATCACCATCTTCACCGTTTAAGCTTCAGTTAACACTGCCTGTAGATTTGGAGTAGCATTTATTTCCGAACTGTAATAAAAGAACATAAAATGACTCCTTTACCAATGAGCTTCAAATAAAAAGAACACACCTTTCTCTTGAACTGAATGTCGCAAATATATATAGAAATCCCGACCGATGGGCGGGCATGTCTTATAAGTATCGTGGGCTAGACTTGTGAATAACATTGAAAAAAAATATGTTAAAGAAAAATAAGATATAAATACACCAACACATATATTTAATGAATTAAGGGCAAAGAGAAATAAATGTAAATGTTCTACCAATGAGAAAATAAAATTAATAAGTTGTAAGCAAGAACAAATTTAATGCTGCCAATTCAAATGCGAAACAGAACTCATTTGTAAACAACGTTGATTGTTGATCAGATAACTTTATGAGAAAACAACACACTCACTCATAGAAAAACTCTCGCTAAAAAAATAAAGTTAGTTTAAGTTCAGAGCATCGGGAAATTTAGATCAGTAACTAAGACCGAGGACAAAGTCGATGAGCTCTTCAATCATTTAATGGCTATTTGTAATGATGCAAATTTAGATGACAATGGCAGATATTTGGAAGAATGTTTGAATGCCAAACCTCCTGAAATAACCGAATTAAACCTTCCTGACCTGCAAAATACCATAATAACAAACTTTTTAAGCAATATACCAGCCCAGTTTTTAAGCAATATATAGTTTAATCCTACATTGCATACATCATTTGGACTATATGGATTCTTTCTATCCACCACATTTCCAAGTGGGCGGGGTGCTTGATATTGCTTATTAGAACTGCTTGTTTGCTTATTCTTATGTAAAATGAAATAAAGAGTTTGGAAAGAGGGTGTTTGGGATTGCTAATTATAGTATTTCTCTGCTTATGTGCTTATATATCTGTTCAATTTTTTAGCAGATAACAACTTTGAGTGTATAGGTAAAATTGCTTATGTACTATGCCATAGCAACTTGATTAGGTAAAATAAACCCTTAAAAGAAGGACATAAGCAACTTGAAAGAAGCAATCCCACACACCCCCTAAAGTAACTCCAAACTTTTTATTTAAAAAACATTATGTCTCTTAACCATTTGTATAAGGAATCACAGACACTTTCATGGCTGCCTATTTGTGTTAAAAGCATAATAAACTAATAAATGGTTATAAGAAGCAGTCCAAACCACCCTCTTCAATTTTGTAATGCGCATAAAAAGATTTGTCATCGTAAACAAAATAACGCAAAACTTACCAATTAAGATGAAGGTCTTGATCTAATTTGTTCCTCACATTGACAGCAACATTGTTGTTGGTGGTTGAATTAATAGTAGGACCAGAAAATTTCACATAAATTGCATTAACCTATAACATTAAAAAAAAGTTTAGCGATGTTAATTAGGTACTATATATAAAAGTCAAAGTAAAAGTAAAAGTCAACACGCAGTTGTTGTATAACATCCTTTTCTGTAGATGATTATTACATCAACAAAACAACCTTTTAAAAGTCCATTTTCGCACAAATATTACAACAGCCAAACACCCTTTTAAGATTCCGCTTCTGTAGAAATGCTTGATAGAGCTATATAACTTTTGAAGGACCCACGATGACTATCACTTATTATGTGTCACAATGACTATCTCTTATCATGTGTTTGAGCATTTAGTCAAATCAGAAGTTCTGTGAGCATGGATGGGGCTAAACTGCTCTACTGCTATCAAATGTTTCCTACTTCTCTTCTTATTTCAGGCCACTTATTATCTCACATTCTACTACTAATTATTATTATCTGTGAATGAACAACCTATGATGATGAAAAATGTTCATCAAGTGCACACGAAGTTGTGGGTATAAATAGTAAACATGATATAGTGGATGCCATTTAGGCTAAAAAGTGAGCAAGAAATACTGCATTTAACTGAACTACAAAGTACTTTAGGAAGAAGTACAAAAATGTTTTAAGTACTTGCTGCACTTTTTAGTGACATCAATAATAATGAGGAAAAACCATCACAAAGTCATTTTGTGTACAGGTATGAGTAAAATTATGACTGAAAACTGATGGATTGGCCATAGAACCTCTTTTTCTCTGGCGGTGACCAGACTTATAGGACATTCCTGACACTTCATAATCTCCAGTTACTTGATATTTACCCGCCTCCTTTTTAACCCTGTACAGAGATCATAAGCCATGTCTGGGTTTAGTGGTTATTTAAGGGAGAGGTTAGAAAACTTGTACCAAACAATTAAAGATCAATCATCAATCAAATGTCAGTACATACTTTTATCAGTGATCCAATAATTGATGGTATTTCACGTATTTCTGATGAGATAGAATAAAGCGTAATTCCATCAGCCAACTTTTGGTCTGAATCACCCACCTACAATGAAAATATTTGCATCAGTATGATCTAAAAGACACATTATAATAACAATCCCATATACTGAAGTTAACTTTCATAATAATATGACATGTTCAGAAGCTACTCACAAGATCAATAGTCAATGGCGTTTTTAAATACTTGTGCGTAAGCTTCACAATCCAACTTGGCATGCTAGCAGAAAACATCATGGTTTGATGCTGTTTCGGCAAATATTCCAAGATTGTGTCAACATCTTTAGCAAAACCAACATTAAGCATCTGATCAGCTTCATCCAGAATAGCAAACTTAACTTTCAGATAAATTCAAAGCCCCTATTTTGAGCAAATCAATAAAACGTCCAGGGGTGCCCACAATCACATCAACACCGCGATCAAGAGTACTCATCTGGCGTTGAATAGGTGAACCACCATATACACAAAGAGTATCCAATTGGGTGCAGACTCGTAGAACTCCTTGTCAACTTGGCGAGCAAGCTCTCTAGTAGGAGCCATAACAATCGCTAACGGATTCCTTCCCCTTCTGTTATAATTCACCCAAACATGTAAATACATAAAATTTTAGAACCAATTAAAGTAGAAGCAATTAAAGTACTACTGATTGGCCCAGAAACAGTCAACTAAAATCAACCACGGATGTGGTCAAACAAAGTCAAACCAATTGAGAACACAATGCAATTATCCAAGGAGTATAGTTTTATTCCCGGGTCGTTTAAGTCCCAGCGAGATGTGAAATTGTGCTTAAAAACGGATCGTGATCAAGTGTTATTGAACAGAAAAGGGATTATGGTTTTGATTACACTAAGGAGATAAGAAAATAGCTTTAACCAAGCTATATAAACAAGAATGTAAAAACAAGTTAACTAGAAACGTATAAAAACCTAAAAGCGTACGTTTAAATTTAAATAAACGTAAACGTATGAAATAAAAAGTGAGTTTTAAGAAATAAAAAGCCTACGGATATGAAAATTATATTTTTACAACCCTAATAATAAAAGAAAATTATTGGAAAAAGAAAATTATTTATTTGACTTATTAATTAATTATTATTAATTAAAAACTATTTAATAATTATTTAAACTAATTAAAATTCTAATAAATACTAAAAGATCAAAGAAAAATCTGAAAATTTTTATATAAATACTTTAAAGTGATAAGAAGATAAGAAAATTATAAAAATAAAAATTACTTAATTAAAATTTAAAAAGATAAATTCTATTAAATAGAAGCTATCACTATATTTCTATTTTTGATTTTCTTAAGGACTAAAAATAAAATTATATTTTTCCTAGATTAAAAATGACAAAAGAAAATTATGAAAATTGGATTTATATTTTTCTGATTATTTTTCTATTTATTATGATTTAATTACTATTTTAAACTAATTAAAAATATTAAAAATATTAAATAACTTAGGAAAAATCTGAAAAATTTAAGTTAAGTCTAAATTAATATTAAAAGGCTAGGAAAATTAAAATCACAAGTTTAATAAGCCCTGAGAGTTGATTTGGGTAGATAAGCAGTTGGCAAATAAGCCAATAATAAGCTAAAAAGCACTAAACTCAACCAAATTCTCAGGGAAGGTTTAACAAACTTATTTAAGCTTAAAGTAACTTGAAACACACAGATAAGCACTAAGGATTAACAAATTAAGCACTTGACTGCTTGAATACTTACACAGAAAAATTCAGAAAACAAGCAAACTTGCAGACCAAATTAAGCTAGGCAATAAGCAGATAAGTGAGAGATTATGGGGGCAAAAGTAAGGTTACACTACTGGCTATCTAAAAACATGAAAAGCCCCATCAGAATCTAGCCAATTGAAGTCCAATTTGATCAAAGATCAGCAACCCAGAACACAAGGTCTGCTGATGAATTGACTTTTTCAGAAAAACACAAAGACTGACTTTAGTGAGTTTTGATCTTAAACTACTGACTGATTATGATAAATTATGACATACTGAGATTAGATTAAGCTCTTTCAACAAGTAATGAACTAGTATGATGAGATTTGGAATCCAAAATCCTAACAGTGAAACAGTTAAGGGAGATTAAATATGATGTTTGACTTTTAAGCAAATGAACACTAACTTTTAAGCTTTGACTGACCTATTGGAACCTAATGAGACTTGCTTTGACCAATACTAACAACAATAAACAACTAGAACACAAACAATCTTACAAATCCAAACACCCCTGATCAGGACAGGTTTACAAGATTTTCAAAGCAACTCTAAATTTTAAAACACAACACTTGTTTCCAACACTTTCTTGTGATTATATAAGACCAATTAAACTAGAAAATCCAAATATAGCAGCAAGAAACACAGAACTTGACAAATTGCTATGTTGACTGTTAAAATGAGATTTAAGCAAAAGGCAAATTTAATGAACAAGCACCTTATTTTAAGTTATATTATAACTTAATAACACCACAAAGACTGGAAAACACAAATATTTAAGTACTAAACTAGCTTACACAGTGAAATGCAAATATTGACTTAAAAGGCTTACAATTGTGATCTAGCTTGAAACCAAGAACAAGGACTTAAAATCACTCCTATGGGCTTTCCACAAAACCACTAACCCAAGGGCAATCCAAAATACCCCTTGCTCCAGCCATCTTCATCATAAAACATGAGCTTTGACTTTTGTTGACCTGTTTTTGTATTTTTGAATTTTTTTTATTACTAACTGATTTTAAGGATTACTAATAGCTTTTATAAGCTATATAGGAGCTTATGTGATCTTATGAGTCCAGAAAAAATGCTAACAACAACATTCAACAAACATGAGATTTTTGAAATTAAGAAAAATGCATAAACTGAGATTGAACTGAAAACTTGAAATTAATTATTGGAAAAGATTTATATTACACTGGAACAACTAAATTCAACACTTGAAAGATTAAAATTACTGATGAACTCAAATAAGTACATTTTATTACTATCATTTATCCTATTAATTTGACTTGTTTTACTATATTATGTATGAGGATTGATACTTAATCGTTTGCTTTTGTAATTCTCAGGTAAAAACAAGCATTTGGTGAAACTTGGCGATTTTGGACTAATAATGGAGCAAAACGTGCATAAAGTGAAGAGTCTACTGAAATGAAGAAGATCAAGACTAATCTGCTCCAGATGCGCCGCATCTCACTATCAACATGCGCCGCATCTCTATCAAGATGTCACCAGATACGATCCAAGATACAAGAAGACATGCGCCGCATCTAATAAAGAGTTACGCCGCATCTTCTGGCGGTGTACGAATATTCCTGAATATTATAATCTTGGACCCCACGCGAAGTTAAGTACATGCGCCGCATCTACTTAAGTAGATGCGCCGCATCTTCCCTCAGACACAAACTATAAATACCCCGTAGACCAGACGCATTAAAGAGATTCGGAAGTTCGAAAACCTAAAGACCGAACAGAAGAGAAGGACGAATTCAGTCAAGAGGCAGCACAAGACACACCCAAATCGAAGATACAAGAGCTGTAAGAAGGTGCTGCATGTATTTAATTCATTAAGTAGTTTTGTTTTATTGTTTTAGCAAACTTTAATTCATCAGGATTGGTGGCTTGTGTAATGTGACAACGGAAAGATTGCACTCCCTTTAATACTTGCTTTCCCATCAATTAAAGTTTATATGTTGATGTCTTTGGTTACTACTTATTAGTGCATTGACCACCTCTGTGTTTATTAGTGGCTTGCGGGCACCCGACTGCGGGACAAGGTGTGGCTCCCACGGTTGTTTCTAAATTGATCACTTAGGAATAACTTTTAGACATAAGTCGTCATTAAGGGTTTACTCGCCGATAAGAATAGGACCAACGAGAAAGGGTTAATTACATACACTTCATATAAAGCTATCAATAAAACAAGTGACAAACTACTTAATCATAAGGACAGCCCTCTTATTGTCTCTAGTATCTATCTGTGTACGTGTGTGCTACTTGCTGATTCGTGCCTATTTGTTTATTTTATTATTTAATTGCAAACAAAACTGTGCCAGTCTCTCAGGCTGAAACCCCCTTGCGTTAGGATATTAAAATACTGATTAGATTAACGAGATTATACGTTCCACTCTTAGTGATCGACACTCTACTTACCATTATCTTCATACTGACCGGGTACACTGCTCGTTAAGTGTGTGTGTTATTGATAAGTCGGCTAAATATAAATTTAAAACTTGAGTAGGCATTAAAACTGCTAAACCGCAACGACACATCACGCGCATCAAGTTTTTGGCGCCGCTGC
This sequence comes from Artemisia tridentata subsp. tridentata, assembly GCA_021014915.2. Classification (NCBI taxonomy): domain Eukaryota; kingdom Viridiplantae; phylum Streptophyta; class Magnoliopsida; order Asterales; family Asteraceae; genus Artemisia; species Artemisia tridentata. The sequence goes on along the minus strand of CP139506.1, from coordinate 133,037,798 downwards.
CGGGGAGTGAATTGTTATTATCTGTTAATTTGATTTAGTATTTTAATAGAAAAACCTAATTAAAATACTCGTGGTGTATCTTGATTTGTTTTTCTTTTTATTAGATAAATTGCATCATTGTACTATTTTGCATATTTGTTGTATTGTGTGTTATTTGTTTGCTTTTGTTTTTATTTTTGTGTGTTTTATTTTTGTTTCGTGTGTTTAATTTTTATTTTTATTTTTCGTATTTTTCTGTTCTGCTATCGTTGTACTGTGCTAAATCAAACGATACGGCGCATCTGATCTCTCAGATACGGCGTATTGCGTTTAATTTTTATATACAACGCGTTTAATTAATTCGATACGACGCATCTTTTCCCCAAGATACGGCGTATCTGTTTTTAACAAGAAAATTTTTCTAAGCGATAAAGTAATACGACGCATCTGCTTTTGTAGATACGGCGTATCTGTTTTGATAAAAATTTTTTCTAAACGTTAACGCCATACGACGCATCTGCTTTCGCAGATACGGCGTATCTATTATTTTAATTAAAAACAGTTTGCGAATTATTAAACAAATACGGCGTATCGATTTCTGTCGATACGGCGCATCTTACTGAATCAAAAATCTTTTATTTTTAAACGTAACGAAAATACGGCGCATTAACTTTTGTTAATACGACGAATATAATTTGATAAATATAGTTGATTTTTGATATTTACTTTGATCGGTCCGCTACTCTCGTGTGCAAGTTGTTTATTTTCAGGATAAATGATGACTCAAGCATCACCAAGAAGGATTACATTCTGAACCAAACCAAGAGACGCTAGCTGAAGTTACCGAACATAAGACGACACGAGTGGAGGATAACTCAGTACTGGTAACATTGAACTTCTTAAATTCTTGAAATAGAATCCCAGGTAAACTCTACGATAATTCAACTGCCCAAAGGAAAGTTCTCTACACTATGATCTCAGTTTTATTATCCTTATTATACGTCTGATTCAATTCGTAATCTTAATTTTGTATGCTCAAAAACGATATTTGTTCCTAACCTCGGAATAAATCCTTATCCACTAAACAATAAGATTACGATTATTAATGAAACGTTTATGCCTATTACTCTTATTTTGAATTCATCTATATGGTGTGCCGTTTTTACCCAAATTTGATGTATAAGGAACTGTGTTGCGGAGGCCAAGGTACGTTCTTCATTTAAATTTCGTTAACTAACATAGAGATACGGCGGATCTAAATATCCGAAGCGTCGTATCCCTGACCAACTAGGACTTATTGACTAGTCAACGGAATTAACTAGATACGGCGCATCCCAATTTTCTAATACGGCGCATCGTGTCGCCTTATAAATACGACGGGAATACGCCGCATAAATACACACAGTTAAGAACACGCACTAAAATTATACTCAAAATCCGATCATCTTTCTTCAATCCGCCTTTAATCCGAGCATTAAAACGTTCTCCTAATCACAAATACTATGGTAATTGTTACATTTCGATTTAATTTTGATTAATACAAAAATTAGGGTTTATAGGATTGAATCGATTCGCGCTTAAACGATATAGGGATATGATTAGAACCTGGAATTAATTATTTCCCCTAAGTTAATTTTAGATTTGGACATCGAATTTGGCACTAATTGAATCGACCGAAAATTTAGGTTTTGGGTTTGATTTTGAATATTTAGCGGGAAGGTAAATTAGCTGTGGTTGATTGAGATATTTGAACTGATATAAGAAGAATATTATACTGTGATATTTAGTGGAAGTTTACGTCACGGATACGGATTCTTGAAAAACGTGCCTAACCCTTTATTTTATACTGATATGCTTTTAGATGCGGCGCATCTAGGTTGATTAATGCGGCGTAACGACCTATTTCAAAATTGCTAAAATTTTAGATACGCCGTATTGATTAATCTAGATACGACGCATCTCAATACGCCGTATTCCTTTTATTGCCCCGCATCCCTTATACTTTATACAGATACGCCGCATTGATTTAATCAATGCGCCGCATTTACCTGACTTACAGACTGTTTTCTGACTGTGAATGTTTATTGCAGATGGAGTTACCTGAGCCTGCACGTAGACACCCGTGGCTTCGTTTTGAAACGATGGGACTAGCACAGGGTGTTGTTGATGATTATATGACTAAGCTCAGAAAGTTTTACCAGAGGAAAGTATTCAGTGTTCCGGTTTTGAATTTTGATAGCATCAACAATATTGACGAGGGTAACGCTGCTGAAAGGTTGAGAACTAGGTTGGAAATGATATACAAAGATGGGGAGGGGCAGATTTTGTTCAGGTCCTACGCCTGGGAAAGATTGTTCAGGATAGAGGAACCGTTAATTAAGGTTTTGATGTTGGAGTTTTTCTGCACTTTACACTATAGGGAGACTGATCTCGGTCTCGACACGTTTGACACTCTAGTATTCAGATTGGGTGGTTTTGAGAGAAGGATGTCTATGGGACAGTTTATACTTGCTCTTGGGTTGCATACTACAGCAGAGATGGCATCTCCTGGTTTTACTGATTATTGGGCTAACAGCTTAAGAGTTGTTTCAGATCGTGGGGAGTTGGGAGATTACTGGGTTGAGATTTCATCTGGAGGTGATTCTACCTCCACCACTCCCTCGTACACACTGATTAGAGAGCCGATGAGGAGGCTTTGTCATCGCCTGATTGCCCTGACTATTGCCGGAAGGGGACAATCCCCTGAGAAGGTAACTACTTTGGATCTTTTTCTCTTGCGGAGCATGGACGGGGGGGCTGTGGTGAACATCCCTCACTTCTTAGCACATTATTTACACCGAGTTGCTCCAGGGAGAGATGGTAGGAGCCAGATGACTGGGGGCCATTTTGTCTCTCGTCTTGCTAGGCATTTTGGGATATTAGGTGATGAGATTCCCGGTGATCTTCCAGTTGATGTTGCTAGATTGCCTAGTATGGATGCGGATTATCTTGCGACTAGGCTTGGGATGTGTGAAGAGATGATTGATGGGTACTTCTGGGCACCACTTGGGTCACCTAGGCCTGCTGAGCCAGAGCAGGGGGATGCTCAGGCAGCCCCGGCTGCTGCTCCTGCTCAGGAGGAGGTACATGCACCAGCACCAGCTCCCCGCAATATTGGACAGAGAGTCGAGAGAGTGGAGCTGGAGGTTAGGTCATTGAGGGAGGCTCTGGAGGCGCAGAGAATTGAGCTCGCTGGAATGAGGAGAGATACGAGTTGGCTGGTCGACGGTGTCAGTAGGTTGATGGCTCTTAATGGGGTCAGCCACAACCTCCCAGACGGTGCTTATGTGAGAGGGATTATCAGATACGAGCGCAGGGTCCGCCCCAGGACAGACGGAGCTAGCACTTCAGGGGCCCAATCAGATGACGTGACTCCTGACCAGCCCATGGATTGACTACTCTTTGCATTTTCATTATGAACACGTTTTCCCGTACATTACTTATATTAATTTTGGATTGTACTGACAACTATTCTCATGTTTATATTTAATGTTTCAGTTATGTTTCTTGTTATATCTGACGAAGACTGGCATTAAGTTCAGCACGAGAGTACGAGAGAACATTAGAGATTAAACCGTGGAACGTGCCATTTTACAACAGACTGTTAACAGTCTGTTTGGTAATTACATGCGCCGCATCTGGTAAACAGATGCGACGCATCCTATCCTTTATTTCATTTTATTTTAACTTTTATCAGTTTATTTTAATGCGGCGCATCCCTGGTTAAGGATGCGGCGCATCTTTATTCTGATCCGTATTAATTCCAGGCTCGATACGGCGTATCTTCTTCAATAAGATACGGCGCATCGACTGACCTGATGATTTTCAGTTTTAATTTTTAAGTTTTATTTTTCCTAACTACTAATGTATTATGCAAGTTGAACCTTTCTTATCTTAGGTGTGTTTTAAAGTGTTGGTGGTATTATAGTTTCCTGGATTTCCTGTGGATAAATCAAGTATGAAGCTTTAACGTTCTAATCCACAAGAAAGATGATTTTTGCTCTTATACTAATGGAGGATCATACCGAGCAAATCTCAGGGGAGTTTTTCTGTTCTAATTCTTTTTATTTCCAGTTTTTAACCTTTTATACAAACAACGAGGACGTTGTTTAACTTAAGTGGGGGGATAGGAGAATTAGAACACTTAACAATTACTTGTCCTAAAAATTTTTTAGCATGTTTTTGTTTAAGATCTAAGTTGCATAACTGCACACATGACGTTATTTTCAAAAATTGTGATTTTTCCAAAATTCACAAATCTATGAGTGTGCCGGTGACTTGTAAACTTTAGAACTTGGCTTGTATACTATTCGAGACCACCATAATGAGTATTATTTATTTAATTGGAATGACTTGTCTAAATTGGTAAAATTCTAGGATTACACCCAAATAGCCTTTATATGTTATGTGTTATTAACTAACTACACTGGTTAGTTAACCCCCGTATAAACCCTTTTGTTACTCTCATTTTTAGAGTAAGATACCCCTAGAAAAACCCTCAGAGCCATTCCTTTCGTTTCTTACACCTATGTTTAAAATGTTTCGTTACACCTTAAACCTTAGCCTACCCTGTAGATTAGAATCCGTGGTTGGTTAATTGCTATAGGCAGAGTGTGTTTCCTTACATTACCTGTGTTCGCGTGCGTAATTCATTATATATGGTTAGGTCGGGAAATTGCACAATGCAAATTGGAGTGAAAGTAAATATTGTATATCTTTTGAGTTTATTTTTCGTGTGTTTACTACTTTCACTATTACCATTATTTCTGAAAGTATGAAAAGTACGAATAAAAATTATCCGGAAAGAAAGTTGTAGTGATGTGGTGAAATTTTACACATCTATGTTTATGTTTCAAAAAAAAAAAAAAAAAAAAAAAAAAAAAAAAAAAAAAGAGAAAAGAAAAAGAAAGAAAAAAGAGTTGGATGTTTATTTTAAGCCAACGATGTAGAGTTATGTAAGTGGTCGATATCACCACTATTTGTTGTACTATATCTATGGATTGAATGGGAATTGGCAGTTATGGGAACGCCAATTAAGGTTTATTCTTTGATTAAGATTTTGTTGAGTATAATTCGTGTCTACCTAAAGCGTGTGTTTCAAGTGTTAAAGCGTGAGTTATTCAATGATATGAGTCTTATTCATGGGATGGTTGGGATAGTGATTAACCACACTTAGGATTTTAATTTATTTGTTTTGTTTATTTTTTATTTTACACCAATTTATATCCCAAAAATTATCCATACCCTATATTATTCTTTATCCAACCGAACCTTTGATTTATTGAGATTAGGGATTTGAGCAATCTTAAGTATCGTAGTCGTGGATTCGGCTATGTATTTATGATTTTGTCGCCCTTTTTGATATATTATTATTGGTGAAGTTTGGACCTATCTTTAGCCTATTCGAGTTAAGGATTTGAGCAATTGCAAGTATCGTGTTCGTGGATTCGATCATGTATTTGTGATTTTGTCGCCTTTTCTGGAATTTGAGATCGATACCCCTGATCAGGACACAAACAATCTTACAAATCCAAACACCCCTGATCAGGACAGGTTTACAAGATTTTCAAAGCAACTCTAAATTTTAAAACACAACACTTGTTTCCAACACTTTCTTGTGATTATATAAGACCAATTAAACTAGAAAATCCAAATATAGCAGCAAGAAACACAGAACTTGACAAATTGCTATGTTGACTGTTAAAATGAGATTTAAGCAAAAGGCAAATTTAATGAACAAGCACCTTATTTTAAGTTATATTATAACTTAATAACACCACAAAGACTGGAAAACACAAATATTTAAGTACTAAACTAGCTTACACAGTGAAATGCAAATATTGACTTAAAAGGCTTACAATTGTGATCTAGCTTGAAACCAAGAACAAGGACTTAAAATCACTCCTATGGGCTTTCCACAAAACCACTAACCCAAGGGCAATCCAAAATACCCCTTGCTCCAGCCATCTTCATCATAAAACATGAGCTTTGACTTTTGTTGACCTGTTTTTGTATTTTTGAATTTTTTTTATTACTAACTGATTTTAAGGATTACTAATAGCTTTTATAAGCTATATAGGAGCTTATGTGATCTTATGAGTCCAGAAAAAATGCTAACAACAACATTCAACAAACATGAGATTTTTGAAATTAAGAAAAATGCATAAACTGAGATTGAACTGAAAACTTGAAATTAATTATTGGAAAAGATTTATATTACACTGGAACAACTAAATTCAACACTTGAAAGATTAAAATTACTGATGAACTCAAATAAGTACATTTTATTACTATCATTTATCCTATTAATTTGACTTGTTTTACTATATTATGTATGAGGATTGATACTTAATCGTTTGCTTTTGTAATTCTCAGGTAAAAACAAGCATTTGGTGAAACTTGGCGATTTTGGACTAATAATGGAGCAAAACGTGCATAAAGTGAAGAGTCTACTGAAATGAAGAAGATCAAGACTAATCTGCTCCAGATGCGCCGCATCTCACTATCAACATGCGCCGCATCTCTATCAAGATGTCACCAGATACGATCCAAGATACAAGAAGACATGCGCCGCATCTAATAAAGAGTTACGCCGCATCTTCTGGCGGTGTACGAATATTCCTGAATATTATAATCTTGGACCCCACGCGAAGTTAAGTACATGCGCCGCATCTACTTAAGTAGATGCGCCGCATCTTCCCTCAGACACAAACTATAAATACCCCGTAGACCAGACGCATTAAAGAGATTCGGAAGTTCGAAAACCTAAAGACCGAACAGAAGAGAAGGACGAATTCAGTCAAGAGGCAGCACAAGACACACCCAAATCGAAGATACAAGAGCTGTAAGAAGGTGCTGCATGTATTTAATTCATTAAGTAGTTTTGTTTTATTGTTTTAGCAAACTTTAATTCATCAGGATTGGTGGCTTGTGTAATGTGACAACGGAAAGATTGCACTCCCTTTAATACTTGCTTTCCCATCAATTAAAGTTTATATGTTGATGTCTTTGGTTACTACTTATTAGTGCATTGACCACCTCTGTGTTTATTAGTGGCTTGCGGGCACCCGACTGCGGGACAAGGTGTGGCTCCCACGGTTGTTTCTAAATTGATCACTTAGGAATAACTTTTAGACATAAGTCGTCATTAAGGGTTTACTCGCCGATAAGAATAGGACCAACGAGAAAGGGTTAATTACATACACTTCATATAAAGCTATCAATAAAACAAGTGACAAACTACTTAATCATAAGGACAGCCCTCTTATTGTCTCTAGTATCTATCTGTGTACGTGTGTGCTACTTGCTGATTCGTGCCTATTTGTTTATTTTATTATTTAATTGCAAACAAAACTGTGCCAGTCTCTCAGGCTGAAACCCCCTTGCGTTAGGATATTAAAATACTGATTAGATTAACGAGATTATACGTTCCACTCTTAGTGATTGACACTCTACTTACCATTATCTTCATACTGACCGGGTACACTGCTCGTTAAGTGTGTGTGTTATTGATAAGTCGGCTAAATATAAATTTAAAACTTGAGTAGGCATTAAAACTGCTAAACCGCAACGACACATCACGCGCATCAATTACACTTAGAAATTTGAAAATTAATTAAACGACATAAACTAAACTAAATTATTCTAGATAGTCCCTCATACTCCTTTTTCTTCTTTCTTTATAGACTTTTATCCCTTAGTCGACATCTCTGAGTACTTCCCACCATCTTTTGACCTTTGATTTAGCCAATTTCATCTCAATTGTCCATTTGGCATTTTTGGCGGGAAATCAGGACAAAAGTAGCTTGAGCAGGTTTTAACAATTAAAGAAATTTGGGTGTTTGTGGAGGTGGAGGGGAGAGATTAGTGACTGGGGTGATGAGGTGGAGGTGAAAGGTGGCCAAAAACCACCTGGTTTCAGGTATGGTGGTTTTGGCGGGGTTGTGTGAAAGGGATGATGGGTTTGACCAGGGTCAAACCTGGTTTTAGTTAATTAGGTTGGGATTGGGCCGGGTCAAAGGTTGTGGTGATTGGGCTGGGTTTATTCTATTTTGGGTTGGGTTTAGTTTAATAGGGTAGTGGGTTTTATTTAATTTAGGGTCCGGTTTTGGTTTATAGGAAATAATCATAAGGACCATTTTGTAATTTTTGGATTTTGAGGGGTTGAACCTGTAAATATCACAATGTTAACACAAGGACCATATTTGCCATAGATGAATAGTACAAGGGTTATAATTATTAATTTTCCATTTTAAATAACCCAGGGACCATTTTTGACACTTTTTCAAAGTTGAGGGACCAAAGTTGTCAATTTGCAATTTTTATTTTTAAAGGATTTCTTTTGACAACTTGTGAATTCCCAAGGACCTTTAATGATATTTTACATGTTTTGAATAATCAGGGACTAGATTTGACATGTTTTGAAAGTTGAGGGACTGAAACTGCCAATTATGCAAACTTTGTTTGTTTTTCAATTGTTTTCAAACATTTTGCATTTGAAACTTATAAAACACACTCCTGGAATATTTTTAGTATTTTGATGCATTTTTGAGTGTTTTTGGATGATTTGGCAGTTCAGATTAGGTAAAAATGATGAGTATTTACACACTCATCAATCCCCCACATTAAACTATTGCTAGTCCCTAGCAATCTTTTTGAAATTTTAATGGATTTTATCTCTTTACCAAAAGCCATCACCTCTGGAGTAGCCAAATGTTTTAGTTCAAGTAAGAACTATGGTACACTGATAACCATGTGATTTTGAGCAAATCACCAGCTGTAAACGGTTTTGATTTGTCTTTACCAGAAGCCGTTTGCTTCTGGACTAGCCATTGTTTTAGTATGTGATACTTTGGTACAATGATAACCAAATGATTTTTAGCAAACCATCAGCTTTCAACGGGTTTGATTTGTCTTTACCAGAAGCCGTTTGCTTCTGGACTAGCCAACTCTTAGATAATTTATCAATATTATCTTTGGTGAGCTGATTACCAATTATGGTATTCCAATGCCTTTACCACAAGCCATAAACTTGCGGGCTAGCCAACTCTTCACTTATAAAGATATGGTGAGTCGAAAACCATACAATTTTTGGCAAATTGCATGCCATAAACGGATTTGATACATCTTTACCAAGAGCCGTTTGCTCCTGGATTAGCCAATCCTTATGTGGGTTAGACATGGCGGACTGATAACCATTTTTTGAGTTCTAAGTGAGAAAATTTTTTTAAAATTTTGGCTAAAATGGGGGTGCTAGATGATACATTTGATAAAATTCGCAAGAATTTCCCCCCCACACTTAGAACTGAATATTGCCCTCAATATTCAAAGAACCGGTTGTTAAAACAACACTTAGAACGTGAAAGGGAAATACTGAATAGCCATTATTTTATATATACACACTTTTTTTTTTTTTTTTTTTTTTTTTTTAAGATTATTTACATATATACAACCTGTGGGGCATCTCCCCCACACTTAGGTGGTAGAAAATAGAAAGAAGTCAGAAATATGGGTGAAAACCCATATGGTGCGGGCTAATGTTTTTGATCACCGAGTCACTAGCTTGACTCGACCCCGAATTAAGTTGATTCCTCCCGAACAGTCAGGTTTATCACGCAAGCTAACCGCTTGTGAACGGCCAACTGTAATAAAGTGTTCCTGAACAGCCCGGGAGAAAAAGCAATTTAAAAGTCTACGGGGAAGTAAGTGGAAGAGACCATCTCCCCCATACTAGGTGGTAGAAAAGAGAAAGAAAACAGAGACACGAGTGAGAACCCATGTTTTGCTAATGTTTTTGATCACCGAGTCACTAGCTTGACTCGATCCCCGCATTCATTGGTTCATGGGGAAAGTTTGAAGATCCGGGACAACCATGAATGGTATGTCCTCTCCAAAGTAGTGTTTTAATCGATGACCATTCACTTTGAAATTTGGTCCGTCATTTTGGGATAACTCAACGGTACCATATGGATAAACTTTTGTAACAGAGAATGGACCAGACCAACGGGATTTGAGTTTTCCCGAGAAAATCTTCAATCTGGAATTGAAAAGAAGGACTCGATCACCAACTTTGAAAACGCGGTTCTTGATTTTAGAGTCATGAATCTTCTTTGTCTTTTCTTTATAAATTAAAGAGTTCTCGTATGCTTGATCACGCAGTTCATTTAATTCGTTCATTTGAACTTTACGGTGATCACCCGCAGTTTGAAGGTCAAAATTAGCATGTTTCAAGGCCCAGTAGGCTTTGTGCTCTAATTCGATCGGAAGATGACATGCCTTTCCGTACACAAGCTTGTAAGGTGTACACCCGGTGGGTGTTTTGTAAGCTGTACGAAAGGCCCATAGTGCATCATCCAATTTATCCGACCAGGATGCACGATTTTCTCCTACAGTCCTTTCTAAGATTCTTTTAATACCCCGATTTGAAACTTCAACTTGCCCACTTGTTTGTGGGTGATACGCAGTAGAAAGTCGGTGAGTTACACCATACTTTTGCATGACTTTATCAAATTTGTCATTACAGAAATGCGTACCACGATCACTGATTATAGCACGTGGAGTTCCAAAACGGGCAAAAAGAGCTTTTAGGAATTTTACAACAACTCGGGCATCATTAGTGGGTAAAGCTTTTGCTTCAACCCATTTTGACAAATAGTCAACAGCCACGAGAATGTATTTGTTTCCTCGAGATGATGGAAATGGCCCCATAAAGTCAATACCCCAGACATCAAAAATTTCACAGACTTGAATTGCATTTTGTGGCATTTCATTTCGTTGTGAAATATTTCCGTGACGCTGACAAGCTTCACAAGTTTTTATGAGTTCTTGGGCATCCTTATAGATTGTGGGCCAATAAAACCCGGAATCAAACACCTTTTTGGCGGTGTAGTTTGGACTATGATGGCCCCCCGTGGGTCCAGCATGGCAAGCTTTGAGAATGTCAATAGCTTCCTGTCCGTACACACACCGTCGGATGACTTGATCCGCACAGATTTTGAATAAGTAGGGGTCGTCCCAGAAGTAATGTTTAACATCTTTGAAGAATTTATTCTTCTGTTGGGTTGACATCCCTTTCACTATGAAGTTACCCGCATGGTAATTTGCGAAGTCGGCAAACCATGGGGTAGTAGAATCTCCTCGAAAAGTAACCACATTGAGTGTCTCAAGAGGAAATGTTTCATTTATTTCCTTTTTCTCGAAAACATCTTGGTGTGGGTTTTCTAATCGGGATAAATGATCAGCAGCTAGGTTCTCAGCTCCTTTTTTATCACGTATAATGATATCAAATTCTTGCAGGAGGAGAACCCAACGGAGTAATCTCGGCTTTGCATCTTGTTTTGCAAAGAGATATTTGAGAGCCGAGTGATCCGTATACACTACACATTTTGTCAAGATCAAATATGGCCGAAACTTCTCAAAGGCATATACCACAGCCAACAATTCTTTTTCTGTGGTGGTGTAATGAGTTTGAGCTTCAGTCATGGTTTTACTTGCGTAGTGGATAGGCTGAAAATGTTTGGCTTTTCGTTGCCCCAGGACTGCACCGATAGCAAAATCACTTGCATCGCACATGAGCTCAAAGGGAAAATCCCAGTCGGGGGCAACTAGAATGGGTGCTTCTGTAAGCTTTTTCTTTAATATTTCAAAAGCTTTGATGCACTCAGGTGAGAAGATAAAAGGAGCATCCTTTTCAAGAAGATGAGTCATTGGCCGGGCGATTTTAGAGAAATCTTGTATGAATCTACGATAGAAACCGGCATGACCCAGAAAACTCCTAATACCTTTGACAGTAGTGGGATGAGGTAATTTACCAATGACATCAACTTTAGCTTTGTCAACCTCAATCCCGTTCTTTGATATCTTATGGCCGAGGACAATGCCCTCTCTGACCATAAAATGACTTTTCTCCCAATTTAGACAAAGATTGGTGTCTTTACACCTTTTCAACATGTTTTCTAAATTGGAGAGACATGCTTGGAACGAATCCCCAATGACCGAAAAGTCATCCATAAAGACCTCCATTGTTTTACCGATCATGTCGGTAAATATAGCCATCATACACCTCTGGAACGTCCCTGGAGCATTACATAAGCCGAAAGGCATACGTTTATAAGCAAAGGTTCCATAAGGGCATGTGAAGGTCGTCTTTTCTTGATCTTGTGGATCAATGGGAATTTGAAAGTAACCCGAGAAACCATCAAGGAAACAATAGTACTCGTTTCCTGCTAATCTCTCAAGCATCTGATCCATAAAAGGCAGAGGAAAATGGTCTTTACGGGTGGCATCATTTAGCTTACGATAGTCAATGCAAACACGCCACCCCGTAACCAATCGAGTTGGAATCAACTCATTTTCATCATTCGTGACAACAGTTATGCCACCCTTTTTTGGAACACAGTGAATGGGACTAACCCAAGGACTATCAGAGATGGGATAAATCAATCCTGCATCAAGAAGTTTGAGAACCTCTTGTTTGATTACATCGTGGATTTTAGGATTCACCCTTCTTTGATGTTGGACTGCTGGTTTAAAGTCATCCTCCATTAAAATCTTGTGAGTACAAAATTCAGGGTCAATACCCTTTATGTCGGAGAGTTTCCAAGCAATGGCTTGCTTGTGTGACTTTAAGACCTTTATTAGAGCAATCTTTTCCTCATCACTTAAATCTTTAGCAATAATGACGGGTAATTTATCATCACCCTCCAAAAATGCATACTCAAGATGAGGCGGTAAGTCTTTGAGTTCGACCTCAGGAAATTCATCAGTTTTCTCAACTGATCTAATTTCCTCATTATGAAGTTCAACGGGAGGGAGTGGAGGAGAATTGTCCTGATTTAACAATGTCTCAAGAAGAAGAATTGATGCGTGGGTTTTGCAACCTTACAACAGGTTTTACCTCTCGAGGGATCTCAAGAGGCTTACAACCCCACCAGGCAGTGTACCTGACCGATGTAGTATAGTGTAGTGGTAAGTACGGGGGATTGATCGTTCTCCACAGGGAATAGTGTTCGTTAGGCGTGAAAGGCTACTCTAATTAGGTCTAAGGGTTGAGGAAGATTCTTTTTATGTTTTTATATTTTATAAAAGCAAGTAAAATCTCGGGTTTTGAAGGAGTGGGCGGAATTAGTTGCTAGTCAACTAACCCAAATTACTACAAATGCAAATAAAATAAAATAACAAAAATGAAAAGTGGTGAGAAACTTATGTGTAGAGAAATGTGTTTACTTAGATTTCCTTACTCCCTAACTATCTTTTACCGGTTAATTAGTGTGTATTAGTCGCGTGGATGACGGGTGTATTCCTTAATACCATTCGTGGGGTGGCGTACTTACTTCCCCAAACTCTACAAGCTCCTACTTCACTCCTATGTCGAGCCGGCTAGGAAGCTCCTAACATGGGATCACTAGAATTCGCTTGTGCATTAAATACAACCATAAAAACCTTTAGTACGCGTTTGGTTCATGTTTCTTAAGACGTTCAAGCAAGTTACCGAATAGGAAGTTAGCCAGTTTTCTTAAGCCTAACATAGATAAACAATCATCCAATACAACTAATAACACACTAACAACCAATAATCAATAGCTAGGTTTCATTAGATCTAAGCAAACACAAGATAAAATTAGCCTAACATGTTAAACAAAAGACAAGCATAAGATAGAATCAAACAACACATAGACATATTGAATGATTAATGGATAACTTATCTTTCAATGAAACATGGAAGATCTCAAGGCAAAAAGCCCTGAAAAAGTAGCTAAAATCGTCTTAGGGTTTTATCCCAAAATTCCACACACTAAGCTCTCCTTCAATGACAAAAAATTAGAAAACTATATATAGACTTTGACATCTGACGGCGTCACCTTATGCATTGTGACGCCGTCACCTCGCCGCTTTTAGGGTTCCCGGATGACCATCTTGACGCCGTCCCTCTTTAGCTCTTCAAAAATCCATTCTGGCTTATCAAGGCTTGACGCCGTCGGATCATGAACGTGACGCCGTCCCCTTATGATTTAAGCCGTGACGCCCTTGATTTAGTTAAAGCGTGACGCCGTCAGAATTCTCATGCAAACTCACTGGCCCGTCATGAGTAAATTTCACATCCAACTTTTCTTGCCAAGGCATGACGCCGTCCCATGTTAATTGTGACGCCGTCAAGAGTAACTTTTAGCCGATTCTTGAGACTTTGCCGTTTTCTTCACTTTAATGCTCCAAAAACGTCCAAAATGCCTCCTTTTCCAGATTTCTCCTCAAAAGTACCTAAAATGACAAAAGGAACGATTTAGGGCAATATTTGATCAAATAAATACGATTTCGGGCTTAAATGACCCCTTAAAAGCGGTACACTTTTCGCCTCATCAAATACCCTTACACTTGAGATTTGCTTGTCCTCAAGCAAATGCGCTTTTATTCTAATCAAAATACAAGTTAGGGGTCATTTAATGCAAACATAAAAGTAATTACAACAAATAATCGTTCCACTTCAATCATAATAAGCACGGAGATTACATACTAGCACCTCACAAGTAGTGTTTAGATACTCACATCTCTCAAGTGTCATCAAAATAAATCTCATAAATGAAAACGGAAAATATCTCTCACTACCTGTCATAGCAAATAGATTACCATAGGCTTGGGAAAGGATCGAAAACCTCCTCCACTAGGCGTAAGCACCTAAGATAAACTATCAAAGAGGGCTTTTAAATGGGTTATAACGTTAGGTGTAGGGAAAAGGAAAACACGGTTTTGTTGGATAAAGGATATTTTACTGGTGGCGAGTTAAAGATCTTGATCAATTACATGTACTATACAACGTTGCTAAGCCAAGACTAGACTCGATCTTAAGCTAATGAAAGAAAATAACAAAACATAAACATAAAATAAACATAAAATGAAACGGGATGGTAGTCCGTATGTTTTTTCTATTTTTCTTTTTTTTTTTCTCATTTTTTTGTATTTTTCTTGATTTTTTTTTTTTTTTTTTTTTTTTTTTTTTTTTTGCATACACTTTTACCCTACCATCCAAAATAATACATCATAGGGGCGTTGCATCCCCTTACACTTGAACTTTTACATAACTTTACAAATAACTATTCTAATGACTCGAATTAAGATAATTGAAAAACTTGGAGTACTTTTAAAACATTTAGCACATATGGGGGTAATAAATGATGTTCTTCCCCATTACTCCATTACACTAGTACTTTACCCACGAGTCCCAATCGTCCCAAAACAATATGTACAAGGATATGACTCGACTTAGCAACCATGTAATCAACTAGATAATTAACTTGGGTTTAAACAAATGTTGTAACAATAATGCACTAAAGATGAGTGCATACAAGGTAGGCTAAGGCGATTTGGGTGTACATTTAAGTGGGGTGTAACAAATTCTTCCTTTAAGTAAAATGCTTAAAGGTCGAAACGAAAAGATAGGCTCTGAGGGGTGTACTAGGGGTATCGTGTACTAAAAATGAGTACAACGCAAAGGGTGTGGGAGAATTACTTGACCAATGTAGCCAATGTAATTATAACAAAAACACAGGTGTAAAACATGGGTTAATCCTAATGCCTCTTATCATGTAGTAAATCTAACTACACGAATGTAGTCTCACTTGTGGCCTCGGAATGGTCCTAACGCAAGTTCTAGAATCTAAGTGCTACCGGCACACACATCATAACATAAATGCTTTTCCTACCAATTCTAGGGGCGAACCTCACATATTTGGGGGTGGAAAATTTTTTAGTGGTACGGTTTTTGTGCTAGTAATATAACTCCTATCCATGAGACGCTTATTAGGATCAAAGTTTCACTCCTATATGTTGTAAAAAATTTTAAATTTGGCACTAAAATTACCTTAACAAGTATTTCTCTCAGTTTTATTACACATCTACCATTAAACAAACAAAAATCAAGCGCAATTGTATTCTCTAAAATCGTACTTTTACCCTCCCCTTACACTTAAGATGAACATTGTCCCCAATGTTCAAATAACAAATGTAAAAGCATAAAGTAAAAGAATGAAATCAAAAACTCCCCTGATTCGCTCGTTGGATAATGAAATTACACGGTTAAATCTTCCTCCAAAGAGAATGTTGAAGCTCCATGACTAATGCATCGCCATAAGCTTGATTCAAAACATTTCCTTGTCCAAAATAACCTGTTAAACCTGAGAAAACAAACAAGAAAAACCAAAGCATCAAACCGAACAAAGAAAACTCACAACTAGATGTAATTCCAGACTTAGAAATAAAAACAAAACAATTAAAGATATAATGCTTGTGGAATGAATATTTGCAGATTTCCTGGAGTTTATAAAACTAAAGATTTAACAAAAAACTTTTACGACTCCTGTATAAACAAAACTCGCAAAAATTTTCAGAATTTATGTACCTGACGCCGTCAGGTTATAACTCCTGACGCCGTCAGAATGTTCCTGCAAAAATCTCATGTTAAGTTTCCGGAAAATTTCTGGAAAAACTTATGCCTTACTTCCTGGAAAATCCTGCAAAACATCATTATGACTCGATACAAGCATTTGACTCAAACAATTACTAATATACATGTTCATTTAATATTGTTGTGGTTCATGCTCAATTTCGTTCTTATAAACAAATTTGGGTCTCCCCTTAAACTTAGCTTTTGCAAAATACCTTTATATGTAATTAAGACGAAGTTAAAAACAAAATAAAGCATTTTCACAATTTATTTTGAATCATGATCCACAAACAATAAAAATAAAACATGCATACGGAAACAAATAAAATCAAATAAACAAACAAACAAACAATTAAATAAAGCTTGGGTTGCCTCCCAATAAGCGCTTGTTTTTGTTCGAGTCACGAGCCTGACTCTACCCTTATTTAACAAAAATAGGGGAGGTTTTCCCTACACTTAGGATTAAGTGCGGGTGAAAGTAGAGATACACACCCTTAGGGTGTGAATATGCCACGTGAGGTGAAGGGGGTGAGTGAATGGCTTCCTTCATCCTAAAACTACCCAGATAATATTGGTTGATGGGTGGGTCGGTTCCTCTTTTTTCTCCTAGATGTAAATCTAAGGATGAAAAGTTGTGTAAAGGTTGAGGTTCCAATTCATCAACACTAGGAAATTCCCTAGAACTATGAGTAAGGTCATCACTAAAAGTGTGCAAACCTATATCCTCTAGTTGTGCTTGGTCCAAGGGTTCTACCTCCATCGGGATTCCTAAAGTCTCTTCTACTTCTTCCGGGTAAGTCACGGGCGGTGTGGGTGCCTCAAATGATGGTTGAGTATTTTGTGGGCTTATGGTGTTTACCTCATTATTCCACGTGTCAAGATCACCTATATCCCCGTCAATTGTTTTCTTAGGTAGTGATAATAACAAACCTAGTGCTTCATCCAACTTATGATTTATTGATACGGCTCTATCCACAATTCCTTGGCAAACTAGGTCGCTTTTCCTATTAGCCTCACTAAAACAAGATCCTAAACATGGAGGTTGTTCATAAGAATCTATCCTAGGTGAAGGCTCATATGATTCATAAGTGTCTCTAAATGAGGTATTTTGAACTTCTTGGTGTTCTAGCCACTCAACCATATCTTGCAATCTTAGAAATCTAAGTGAAAGGTCCATTTGAAGCAAATTACAAACAAAATCACAAAGAAAAGATAGACTACGAGAAAGCTACAAAATAAAAAGAAAATATCTCACTTGATAGGAATCTTGTGAGTAGACCTAATAAAAATAAAATTTCAACCTAAGCAATAACTACTCCCCGGCAGCGGCGCCAAAAACTTGATTGCGTGGGTTTTGCAACCTTACAACAGGTTTTACCTCTCGAGGGATCTCAAGAGGCTTACAACCCCACCAGGCAGTGTACCTGACCGATGTAGTATAGTGTAGTGGTAAGTACGGGGGATTGATCGTTCTCCACAGGGAATAGTGTTCGTTAGGTGTGAAAGGCTACTCTAATTAGGTCTAAGGGTTGAGGAAGATTCTTTTTATGTTTTTATATTTTATAAAAGCAAGTAAAATCTCGGGTTTTGAAGGAGTGGGCGGAATTAGTTGCTAGTCAACTAACCCAAATTACTACAAATGCAAATAAAATAAAATAACAAAAATGAAAAGTGGTGAGAAACTTATGTGTAGAGAAATGTGTTTACTTAGATTTCCTTACTCCCTAACTATCTTTTACCGGTTAATTAGTGTGTATTAGTCGCGTGTGGATGACGGGTGTATTCCTTAATACCATTCGTGGGGTGGCGTACTTACTTCCCCAAACTCTACAAGCTCCTACTTCACTCCTATGTCGAGCCGGCTAGGAAGCTCCTAACATGGGATCACTAGAATTCGCTTGTGCATTAAATACAACCATAAAAACCTTTAGTACGCGTTTGGTTCATGTTTCTTAAGACGTTCAAGCAAGTTACCGAATAGGAAGTTAGCCAGTTTTCTTAAGCCTAACATAGATAAACAATCATCCAATACAACTAATAACACACTAACAACCAATAATCAATAGCTAGGTTTCATTAGATCTAAGCAAACACAAGATAAAATTAGCCTAACATGTTAAACAAAAGACAAGCATAAGATAGAATCAAACAACACATAGACATATTGAATGATTAATGGATAACTTATCTTTCAATGAAACATGGAAGATCTCAAGGCAAAAAGCCCTGAAAAAGTAGCTAAAATCGTCTTAGGGTTTTATCCCAAAATTCCACACACTAAGCTCTCCTTCAATGACAAAAAATTAGAAAACTATATATAGACTTTGACATCTGACGGCGTCACCTTATGCATTGTGACGCCGTCACCTCGCCGCTTTTAGGGTTCCCGGATGACCATCTTGACGCCGTCCCTCTTTAGCTCTTCAAAAATCCATTCTGGCTTATCAAGGCTTGACGCCGTCGGATCATGAACGTGACGCCGTCCCCTTATGATTTAAGCCGTGACGCCCTTGATTTAGTTAAAGTGTGACGCCGTCAGAATTCTCATGCAAACTCACTGGCCCGTCATGAGTAAATTTCACATCCAACTTTTCTTGCCAAGGCATGACGCCGTCCCATGTTAATTGTGATGCCGTCAAGAGTAACTTTTAGCCGATTCTTGAGACTTTGCCGTTTTCTTCACTTTAATGCTCCAAAAACGTCCAAAATGCCTCCTTTTCCAGATTTCTCCTCAAAAGTACCTAAAATGACAAAAGGAACGATTTAGGGCAATATTTGATCAAATAAATACGATTTCGGGCTTAAATGACCCCTTAAAAGCGGTACACTTTTCGCCTCATCAAGAATATCTCCCTCCAGATCAATCTCAGCGTCATCAATCCCCTCTAGGAATGAATCACACTTGAGAAAATCCTCGATCTCTTCCAAATTGAAATCACTTCCCTCAAACGGAGTGAGAGAATGGGAAGAGTCGGACATGACAGGTAGAGAAGATGTGGTGGTATCCCCTGTAAAACCCCGAAATTTATATAATCCGAAATGACAAAAATGCCCTCGAATTTGAAATTTTGAGAACTTATGAAAATTTAATAAGTAACGTTATGTGAACTTAACCTAAGTATCTAACGCGCCAATATTTGAACATATGAACGTAATACGAATATTAAAACTTATGTTATACACAAATAAAATATTGTTACACATTTTAAAGGCCTAGTCAATCCATATGTGTACATACAAACGAATGTAGTCTTGTAAATAGTCCGGGTTCGTGATTGAATCAAATTTGGTAAACTTCCCTAACTTCCCTCTCAATCACCGATCCTTAATCCCCCTCCCCTCCATCTCATTCGGCATTATCAAAAAAAAAAAAAAAAAAATTAAAACCCTAACCCTTCACTCTAAACTCACGGCAGCCAAGGAGAAGAAAGAAAAAAAAAATAAAAAAATAAAACCCAACCCTAGCTCCTATTCCATTCGATCCACAAGGAGGAAGAAGAAGGAGTTTTGATCATTGTTGCATTAGTGTCTCAACAAGGTAATCGATCCATTTTATAAACCATTCGAATTTCTTGAACAAGTACTAAACCGATTCTTGTGTTCTTGCCTTTTGTTTCTGTCGTACGATCCAAAGGAGAAGGAGGAGGACTCGTGGTGACTGGATCTTGTTGTGTTCTTGTCGTTCTTGTGTTGATCTTCGAGGGTATCGTATCATCCTCCTTATTGATTCTTGTTCTTGTTAAAAATCGACCACATAAAATAATGATCATAAAGAATTAACAAAACCCTAAAACGTGTATGTATGAATCGGCTGAGTTTTGTGTGAAATAATTCGTTGTGATTATGTTAAATATGTTATAGAAGGACCTAAATATGTTATGGACTCAACCAAAATCGTTTGGGATGAATAACTTGTGATTTGGATATGAAAAACCCTAAAATGGATAGGTTTCTGTGAGGTCTGTTTCTGAGTTCGAACTTTTGGTCGACTTTAAACGGCTATAACTAAATGATGTGAATGTATATTTTGATGTTTCTGGAGTCTAGATTGTAGTTTAATGAAATAGCTACCTGGAGAAATTTATGTTGTAATTTTTAGAGGCCTGGAAAGGTACTTTTTGATTTTTAGAAAATTATGTGTCTGGTCGGATTTGTGAGTCTGGAAAATCAGTCCTGGTTTTCCATTTTTAATTTTCAAACCGTGTTGAGTTAGAAGGTGTCCTTTGAATTGGGTAATATTCAAGATGTATATGACTTCCTGGAAATTTTATAGATTTTTTTGAATTTTTCTTAAAAGGTTTCTGGCTAATAACTTTTCGTATAGTAAAATTTCTCAGAAATCTGGACGTGTTGTGAAAATGGATTTTTAATACATACCTATACTACATAATAAAATCTGGAAAAATTTGGTAAAATACTTAAGACATTTTAGCATCTCTGGGAATTTTTGGGAATTTTAATACTGAGTTATTATATGATTTATAATTTATGGAAAACCTGACAAATTTGTACTTAAAACTGTGTAATGTTATAAAAGGGTAAAATTGTGAACTAAAGGGTGTGATGTGTTTATTGTGTAACCTAAAGGGTGTAAATGGATATTTTGCTTAAACCAAAGGTCATAACTTATAAAATCTGTAACTTGATGATATTTTCATATTGAACCCTAAACTTATGATAATTACCTAATGAACCCTAAATTATGAAAACTACTATATGAACACTAAAACTTTGTAAATGACATTATGAATCCTAAGATATGAATATGATCATCTCTAATCCTTTAATTTGAAATACGAGAACGTTAATGATCAAAGTTACTTAACATGGAATGAGAACTAAAATGAAACCTTTCGATGATATGAAACTTAAGAGAACTTATGTGTATTTGTAGATCGGGTGAAGAGGGAGTGATCATCCATCCCTATTCTTTTGTTGCCTTGATATTTGGTGTGCTTTGTCGAGGTACGGATATTCTGTCTTACTCTAAGACACATTGCTTCGTACATTATGTTTTCCCTTTTCAGTAGGGATATTTCTTATGATCCGATATCTGCTATGATTCCCTTTTGTTTGATTCTTGGCTTTCATTGTATGATTGCCATTCTTATGTGATTCATTCTGACATTTGTTTAAATGTCTCTGCTATGATATGATTAGGTGTTTGCTATGATTTGTTGAGATACACTTTCGTTTCTCTTGCTATGCTTTGACTTTGATTATGATTTGGTATGATATGATAGATCTGTGCCTGAGCTTAACTAGTTCTGGAGGTACCAGGACCATGTCTAGGATGGCACCCTATGCATGACACTCCCGTAGAGGTGTGATAGATCTACGGCGTTCCCCCTTTATGATATGTTATGATTTTGTGCACTATTGGCCATTTATGCGTGTGTGTGACCAGTCTAGTACTGTTACACATACTTATGTTGGGAGCGTATGGATGCATCCTAGGATTTATGTGTATGTATGATTATGGTGACCAGGTGGTGTGTGCCTTACACTCCTTCTCACACTTTTGGTACTTAGAGGTCTCCCCTCTTCGTACACTGATATGATATGATATGATATGACATGATATGATATGATTTGACGGATTTTGTATGGAGTTCATATGGTACATCCTTACATGACATTTTCCTTATTTCCATTTCGTTCTTATATTCAGTTCTTATTCAGTTCTCATGCACTCTTAACTTTTGATATGCTTTGATTCGTATGACTTATGACTTATGACTATGTTTTCGTATCTTTCTTTCCTTCGTTGCTTATGCTTATTTACTCTTATGATTTGTTATTCGTATATATCCGTTCACTGGGCTTTTTAAGCTCAGCCGCATTTCTTTTCCTGCGGCAGGTTTTTAGTAGGAAGCTGGGTATGAGTGGAGATTATCTTTGACTTAGAAGCTATTCCGGATTAGAGATGACTAGAAGAGACGATATTTTGACTTAGTAATCTTTGTAATTCATTTGTAACCCTTGTAGTTTCAGATTTTCTCTTTGTAACCTTTGAAATTCGTTTTGTATTATTTAGTCATATGCTTATGTGTGCTTTGATACGTCACCATAACGTGATACTTCTACCCTTATCGGGTTGGGGTGTTACAATTATGGTATCAGAGAGACAGGCTGCGACTTGTAATGCATTTACCCTTGACCTGTGTATGTTTGGACCACTACGTTTCCACTGTAGGCGCTCATAAGACGACCTTTGAGAAATTTCTTTAGGATTCCCCATTGGAACATAAGTTATAACCGGTGAGGAATGGGTAGACTAGGACATCTATGTAAGTAGCATTGCTTCCGCATTACTCTGATTCGTGCTTATGCCTTTAGATATGCCTTGTAAGAACATTTGTTTCAGAAGCTATAAGGTTTTGCAACCTAAGCTTAGTAACCAAGTAAGATTGGAATGCCTTAAGAACCGTATGGATACCTTACACAATTTAGGTTTCACTTCCTGATTTTGACCTCCAACTCCGAGTTGTTTTGATAAACAGTTTGATACCTTTCTGACCATCCTGAAGGTCATTCAACCGTCATGTGTTTGACACATTATGTGAATTCATTACTTATGCTGGATATGGAATGTATCATCTGATACTACTTGAATCTGCATAACCCATTGCTAATCCTATGCGAACTCTGATAATTTTTGAACCACAGATATAGGAAGATTTGTTTCCTCCCTTAGTATGACCTGCGAAGATATTGGATAGACATTAGGCTGCTCGTTTGACGCGATCTTTTCCTTCGTATTTTGATCCTGACGTTTGCTTTGTCTTCAGTGTTCGTTTTGATCCCTATGTCCGGGTTAGTCTGAGTAGAAGAAGTTGTGGGACCAGGTTCCATCTCCTCTATGTGTTGACGGTGAGAAGTTTCGTATGCGTGATCGTGTTATAAGGCGTTGGATGCCGGTTTCTGCTGTAGTGTGATTGGACGTCGGACGAAAGAGTGTCCGAAGTGAATGGTAACAACCGTAAGAATGAGAATGATTGACAGCAATCTGCCGAGGTTCGAGTGTTCGCTCTGATCCGGGGACCAGGCTGCTGACACATCAAGTACCGTTTCGGTTATTCCTTACTTATACGATCGTGCGGCGTGGTTTTATTTGATATGAGAACAACATACCATGTGGTGTTCTTTTGCTTTTCCTAAGCACATTAAGTTCCCTCTGCATTATTAAATTGTTACTCCTAATTCTATTTCTATGAGAATCTTGTGACTATCCATCACGAGTGTAGATTTTCGTGTTCGGTTGAGGATGTTTGAAGATCAACTTCATTCTGCTAATCTGATTCCTTTGGGAATGTTTGATTCGATTCTGGTCATGTAATTGTTGACTGAGCATTGAGATGCTAACCATAGTTATGATTTTGTCACCTCTGACGACTTATGAAACTCAGACTCCATGCCCAGGTTTCTGACCTGGCATACTATGATGATCACCTTGCTTTGAAATTTCGTATATTAATCCCTCGCGTTTGTGAAGATATTCCGTTTGATGTAACTCGCTCGAGAGTTTTCGATGATGAATTGCGCGATGTATTCTTTGATGGACTACCAAGATTTCCCCTCGAATGTAATTGTTTTGATCCGTTTATTAGAATGTGTTTTGTCCCGACTTGAGGTAGACTGTGATTGCAATAAAGGCATGTGTATATGATGCAAGTATTATGACGTCTGGCCAGCGTGATAATAGTTACATCATATACCTTGAATTTATTGGAGTCATAGAATGTCTTGAGGAGTGCCTGAGGTCAGTATGTTATTTGAATTAGAACTCTATCCGTGTGTAAGCGACGTTTTGCCTGTTTCCGAAATCCCTTACGGACGACATACGTTGAATGGAGAGTATTGAAGGACCTACTTCTAGGAAGTGGTTTATCCGTCTGTGTGCATCGCTGTGTTGTGTTTCAGTTTGGTTATGAAGAAGGATGATGGTGGTATGAGGTTGTTCTTGGAATTCTGGAATCTTAGTAGCATGATGATTAGGACTGATATCGTTATCGATGATTTATCTAATCAACTTCAGGGTGAAGTTTTCTCTATGATAGATTTGTAATCTGATTATGTCATTTTCATGTGAAGGAGCAAGATGTTCCTAGCATTGATTTGTATCCGTTATAATTTCTATGAGCATGGTGATGCCAATCGTATTGGCTACTGCTCCGACTATTCTTGTGAGTTTGACGAATCGTGTATTTCATGAATGTTTGGACAATTGTCATGGTATGACGATTTACTATATTCAGGGACGAAAGAGAACCACGGGAATCATCCTTGTATTTTGGTGAAGAATTTCCACGTCAGAAGAACTCGAAGTAAGCTTCTTGAACAGTATAATTTTGGTAGGGATGAAGAATAAGTTGGAGAACTTTTGGAAATTTTAGAGGGATTTTGTTTCTACGTGAGAAGAAGGTCAGCTATGTCCTTAGGTTATACGGAAAGATTGCTAGTGATGCATCTAGGCAGATAAACCGTGGGAGGCGAACTAGACTGAAGATTGTTTATGATGGTTGTGAAGAAGCTCAGGAGCAAGGTGGTGGAATTATGATCTATGTAGAAGATTTGAATGAAACGGTTATGCTCGAAGCTCCCCGTTCTTTTCGCTCTATACATATTAGTTGTACTATTATGTAGAGACTTGTAGCATAAATGATGACGGGATGGTATGACAACGGATGTGAATTACTTTGATGGCAAGTGTCTAGCATGTCAACAGATTGGGAGTTAGCATCAGCGTGTGAGTGGTTTTCCTCATTTTAGATGTTGGTATGAAGACGTGGGATATAAACTGTTAGCAACTTTGTAACGGGATTTATGCTCACGTTGGGAAGAACAAACTGATGTAGGTTGTAGTGAATCGTTCAACTTGGTGGCTCACTTGGAAGATCGGCAGAGAATTATTTCAACAGAAGATTATTCAAGCTCCTTGGCGCACCTGCAGTGATCGTGTCAGAAAAACCGAGTTTTGTTTCACACTTCCAGAAGAAATGCAGAAGACCTTCAAGATAAGCTCAAGATTTTATGGCAACTACTCACCTTCAAACGGATGGACCGACAGAACAGCTATGTTGAAATTGAAGATGTATAGGACGGAGAGTTTGACAAGTGTATTGACATGATTGAGTTTGCCTACGGAGATGTAGAACACTTTTGGATTGGATTGAGTTGGAGATTCCTGGTTTGAGGCCCGGAATTGATTTCTGTGATTGGTGAATTAGTTATCCTTGTGGAAGAAAACCTTGAATGGTTGACTATGAAATTTGTATGTTTCGTGCGATATCCCCGTTGTGGAGAGTTATGCATTTTAGGCGTATGAAGAAGATCTGAGTCACGAATGCGTTAATCCTTTGAGTCGTTGTTTTCCATACGACTATTCGATCTATTCCGTTATGCCCTCCGATACGTTTCGATCCTCTTTTATGTGCTTAGTTTCTCGCCTGTACGACTACGATAACTCTTTGATGTGTTTCATCCGTATGATTATTCGATCTATTTTGTTTTGTTTCTTATGCATTTCGACCCTCCGACTTATACTCTATTGATCGTCGGTACGACTATGCTAACCATCTCATTATGCGTTTTGATATAAGTTAATATTTCGAGTTATACTCGAGTGATCATCCGTACTATTATACTATCTATCTCTTATAGAACTCTTGATACTTTGATGATTCGTCACGTGCTTCATTGACCGGTGGTACGTTCCTTAGTTCGATCAGTATCTGGTTGGAAATGATGAGAGCTTCTATAATTATGCGCTAGTTCCCTTTTCGTTAAGAATCTGGACTGAGTTGATGAGATTTTACTCTTTAGTACTACCTTCGTATTGCTTTCAGGCATGAGTGTTTCATGTATCTCTGTGTGAGATTTAAACCGTTATCCGCTACATTGATGCTTCATATTCCTTGGAACGAATTTGTTGTGAATTATGAGAGCCTAGGGCTTTTCTATGATTTTGATCAGGTTGGCGAGGTATCTCATCGCTTGGCGTTACCTCCCATTTATTCTTCGTATGCGATGTATTCCACGTGTCACTTCCTCGTGAGTATGAGTAGTATCTGTTAGGAATATAAATATTCAGATGAAGGCTCGGTCACCCCGAGCATCTAATTAGCATTTCTATAGCTCGTAGGCTTATCTATATTAGCTTA
Source organism: Artemisia tridentata subsp. tridentata (assembly GCA_021014915.2). Taxonomy (NCBI): domain Eukaryota; kingdom Viridiplantae; phylum Streptophyta; class Magnoliopsida; order Asterales; family Asteraceae; genus Artemisia; species Artemisia tridentata. Next base: position 133,011,182 of record CP139506.1, on the reverse strand, counting down.
GTATTATTAGTATTAGTATTAGTCGTATCTATATTTGTGGAGTGGGTCGGGGCTTTCCCCACTGTCAGCTCGCTCCACAGTCCACTAGGGACATAATATGTAGTAGTATATATATCCCTTCCCACACAAGGGAAGGGTTGGACCTTTTCAATCTAATATATCACAAGTTCATTTCTCTCTCTAAAAGGCTCCCACTTCTCTCTAAAACATCTTCTATTCGATCCAAACAAGCCTCAAGATAGTGATTCATGCATTGTGAATACCCTACAATTGGTATCAAGAGCCATGGTTAGGTCCATGAGAGTTGGTATTCACGAATTGGTGTAGTTCTTGAGGTTTTTTGTTGGTTCGAATTGTGGTTTTAAGTTTCTCTTGGATTCGGTTTGTTTTGTAGCTTAAACTTCATTTTGTGTTTTTGTTTAGTGATTAGAGGCTGTTTTATATTGAATTTGTGTAGTTCTTTAGGTTTTTCTTGGTTAGATTTAGTTAGATTTGTAGTTTTTTTTAAGTTTTAGTTCGGTTTTATTAAGTAGTATAAACCTCATCTTTGTACTTTGTTTAGTGATTAGAAGTTAGTTTTCTTTGTACTTTCTAGATTAAGGATTGTATTAGAGTGGTATTTGGTGTTTGGATTCACAGATCCAAGAACAGTGTGGTGATTTTGGAGCAATTCGTGGGTTTTTGTGAAAGTGTTCTTGAATGCGGTTTGTGTTGTTTGGACGATTCTTGAATGCGGTTTGTGTAGTATCGAGAACTCGGTTTGTCTGTATACTAGTTTAGGCAAAAGGACAAACGGCATTGATAGTGACAGGTTTGGAAGTTGGTGCCAACGCGGTTTGTCTCTACGGTGCGTACGCGGTTTGTGTCTACGCGGTTTGTACTTCAAGTGTGGACTCGGTTTGTCCCTAAGGCGTATACGCGGTTTGTGTCTACGCGGTTTGTATTTCAAGTGTGAACTCGGTTTGTCTCTTGGCACTTACGCGGTTTGTATCTCCATTGTGAACTCGGTTTGTCTCTTAGGCACATACGCGGTTTGTGTCTATGCTATTTGTCTAGACGGTTTGTGTCTTGGTGATTTTAGTAATTCCCGCAAAAGATTCGATTTCTCGGTTAAATAACAAGATCAGCAAAATCTCGTAATCACTATGACGACTAACTCAGACTCCATCATATCGGAGGTTCTCAAACTGTACGATAACATCAAGGATCATGGGAATTATGATTACACATCTCTAACAGAAACAAATGATACTGACTCTGCTGGAACTGATGAGTCACACTCGCAGTCACACTTGGATGAATGCTTTGAGGATATGCAGTTGGCTAATGCAAAGGAAAGTCAAGTAGAATGCTTCAGTTCACTTCTATCACACATTAAGGCTTTGTTCGGTAACTCTGAATACGTGATGGGGTACAAACGGGCCTTCGCTTCACTCTTTGGTCAGGAAATTGGTGATTTCACAGTCATGATGACATTATATCTGGATCAACTAGAACAAGAGCTGGTCAAGAAAGAATATTCTGAAGATAAATCCAGAGCGGCTCTCAATGTGATCAACAATCAACTCCAAGTGTTCATCAACTCTCAATACACTATGGATTACAATTATGACTGCCAAGTGACTAAAGAGTGCTTTGCTAAATATACTGGGTCAGAAGTTGAAATGTACAAAACGACACTGCTACTGCTGATGAGGGATGTCGAGGGGTTCATTGAGGAAAAAGGTGAACTAGGTAGGAATGGAACTAAATCAGACAAGACTGATGAGGGTGTCAACACAGGAAGTGACTTCACAAGATCTGAGAAGGAATCCTACGAACCTGAAAAACTCCAAGCACAGACCACTGTGGTACTTCTGTCTCATCTAGATAATACTGTTTCTAATGTAAGTGTGCATGACAGTGCGTCAAATTCCTTGCCTACGGCTGAGTCTTTCAAATCACCTGATATGATTGAAAAAAGGGTTTACAATGAACTTTTAAAAGGATTTTCAAAACTTGAAAAACATTGTGTTGATCTTGAAATTTCAATGCAACAATTAAAAGAAAAGTTCCAAATTAACCTTCCATCAAAAAATCCTGAATTACCTGACTTTCGGGAATTTTTCATGATAAATGAGTTGAACGATCAGCTGGAGGCCAAGAACGCGACTATTAAAATGCTAAGGACCAAGTTAAGTGTATTACAAGAAAAAGTCAATGATGATAAAACCTTACATGACACAAACACCGTTGTGTTACAGGCTGAAAATGATCACCTTCAAGCACAAAACATTAGGAAAAGTTTCTCATTAGCTTCTCGTAGGAATGATGTAAAGAAGTCGGCCAAGAACAGGGTGAATCATAAGTCTGTCAAATCACCAGTCTTGGGAACATCTTCTCCAAGGTGTGCTCCCCGAGTTGGTGAGACTAAGAGTTTGCCTAAATCTGTCACTTCACAACCTAGACATAAGGGAACATTAGCTAAGAGTCACTTTCAGGATAAGTCTCATATGACATCAACAAAGGAAGATAATGATCATTTCACTGCAACCATTACGTCTACAAACAATCACCATAGGCCTCTAAAATCAATGAAGCACCCTAGGAAACCTAATAGATCTAGTGCTAAAAAACAAGAAACTTTCTCTTGTAAAAACACTAAGGTGCCTCAGGAACATAGCTTATTTAGAACGTGCCTAAGATGGTTGCCAACTGGTAGAATCTTTAAGCAAATTGGTCGTCAGTGGGTACCTACTGACACGGAAAATGATTCTAAGAATGGTTGCAAGAAATCACAGAGACAGGACCCCACAGTCACTAACCAATATACATGCGTACAAAATATTTATGATAGTGCAGGGAGACGGTTTCCGCGTGCAGCTACTCTCTCAGAATGCATCATGAAAAAACTCAAGGTGTGGCTACCAAAGGGGACATCAACTCCCATAGAGGAGGTTCGGAAAACCCACCGGTAATGCACGGGAACAATGACTTTTGAACAATTCAGTTCAAAACTCGTACAGATTTTACGAAGAAAATCTCAAGTATCCTTTTTCTTGGTGTATATAGCTTCTCCTATTTTATAGGTACATGTTTATTGTATATATTTAGTATTATGTGTTCTTGGACAAAGAGAGGCATGTCTTCTGGATATCGATAACATTTACGACCCTAGAAATGTCATTCAATAATGACACGGGGTTTTAAATGAAGCTCGAACAGAAGTAGATCTTAATAAGTAAATCATGTCTCTGTGGTTTGCTATTACTTTAGATAGCGACCCGCGCTTCATTTTGGGGAAAGCACGTCGCCAAAAGGACGGCTGTCCCTCCAACAAGGTGATGTTCACCTGAGCATGGATTACTTCATATTCATGTTCAATCATACTGATGATTTCTGTTGGCCTTAAGACATTCACCGTTGATCTCATCCAGTGATAAATTGCTGTTCAATCAATGTCTAAATTTCTCTACAAAAGCTCAGTCATTGATTGAGGGGGAGAACAATAGCAATTTAAACTTGTCTAGGAGTATTCATTGTGTAACTGACTGGGCCACTATTAAGTCCTTAGGGATTTAGTGTGTCGTAACTGGTTTGGATGCCGATGCGTGTTAGTAAGTATTTTGATTGGAAAGTCAGGGACCACAGGAGTCACTTAGTACAAAGAGGAGATTTAGGAATAGGGTGTTAGAAGGGTAACTTATGCGGTTTATCAAAACCAACAATGACAAGGACCAAATGTGTCATTAGGAGTAGGGTGTTAGAAGTATAACTTATGCGGTTTGTCAAAACCAACAATGACAAGGACCAAATGTGTCATTAGGAGGTATAACCTATGCGGTTTGTCAAAACCAACAAGGACAAGGACCAAATGTGAGGTATAACCTATGCGGTTTGTCTAACCAAGAATGTGAGGGATCTAAAGTGTCATTAAGGTAAACTTCTAAGTTAGGTGAGGATATTTAAGAATCTTATCACATGCGGTTTGTCTGTTTCATCTCGAACACTCTCTCTCCTCCATAATCAAACCGACCTCCCATCTCTATCTCTAACCAAACCCACGATCGTCATTTTTATCCATCCTTCGAGACTTCACTAGGTAATGATCGACCCTCACTCATATCAGTAGGTCGTTATGAGTTCCATTCCTAGATTCTTAATGTCTTACTTATTTTTTTTAGGTTGATCCGTTCGACTCGTCATTCGATCCTTGGTGAGTTTGTTATCTCTTGTTTTGATTGATGGGATTCGTAGTTATGAATGTATTAATAAGTGTTATGTGCTCTGATTGCTACATCATTCATGTTGTGTGGTGGATTGGTGAGATTAGTCGAGCGATGTTTGACTCCAAAAGTCAAAATCGCTCATAAGTCTAGGATTTGTTCAATCAGTGTTTGATTAATAAGTCTCTAGGGTAGAATGGGTTTCTTTTATCACTAATCAAATGAGTAATCTGATTTAAGTAATTGTTTAGTCGATTGTTTGTTCTTTCATGGTTAGATGCGATTAAGTCGAATGATAGTTGGTTTAGTTAGAGTGAAAGAGGACTGTGATAGGAGTGTTTGATATAAGATCTTGTTGTGTTGTTGTCGTATGTGCATACACTCGCATAGTATTGTATGATTAGATGATTAAGTGGTGATATTCTTCAATGCGGTTTGTCTAACATGTGTCGATATGTTTGCAATGTGTGGTGATTTAACTTTGTGTGGGATTATGTGATTTTATTGAAAAGTGATTGGCATGTAATGAGATGGTTGCATAATGTGAAGTCTGTAATGAGTACTCTCGACATGATCTAGGGTGTAGGCTGCTTTATGATTTGTTCATCTGTGCTATTTGAGTGATCATTCTTGAATGCTATTTGTCTATTCATCACAGACGCGGTTTGTCTGTTGTTTCTCAGACGCGGTTTGTCTGATTAGTCTCAGACGCGGTTTGTCTATTCATCACAGACGCTGTTTGTCTATTTTGTCTCAGACGCGGTTTGTTTGATTAGTCTCAGATGCGGTTTGTCTATCTTGTCACAGACGCGGTTTGTCTGTTTCACTACGAACGCGGTTTGTTAGGTTAGTCACAGACGCGGTTTGTCTGTTTCATTACGAACGCGGTTTGTTAGGTTAGTCACGAACGCGGTTTGTTAGGTTAGTCACGAACGCGGTTTGTCTAATTAATCACGAACGCGGTTTGTCCGAATAATCACTAACGCGGTTTGTCTAACCAATCACGAACGCTATTTGTCTAATCAATTTCAAACGCGGTTTGTATAATCTGTCATGAATGCGGTTTGTCTGATTGATCATTAATGCAGTTTGTCTATGATGATGGATACTATTTGTCTACTTGGTCATGGATGCAATTTGTCTGTATTGTCATGCTATGCCTATTCTTTTGTCTACATGCTTACAAATGCAGCTGTGCAATTTATACTTTATAATGTGAATGATGGTTGCTGCATTGAGTGTTACTTGATCTACTGTAGTCTTTTGTTATGTAAACATAGTCTCAGTGCTAACCTCATGGATTGATTCACATCTAATTTGCATAGACATACTTTTGTCTTGTGAATGTGTGTGTAGATACAATGACAGATACAGGGATCACTACTTCCTCTGAACCAAACCCTGCAGACTCAGCACCTGTTCGCACGGATGAACAAATCCTTCCTAAGAACAAATGGATCCCTATTGGAAGGAGTAACTGTTATATCGATGTGGCAAGACCTCAACCCAATCCGATTTACAAGATATCTGTTGATATCTTAAAGGATACCAACTTCTTCAGAGCATTCACTGCATGTGCAACCGTTCCGTCCATATACATTCAACAGTTCTGGAATACTATTGAACTAAACAAAGACACTGGTAATTACCATTGTCAGTTAGATGAACAATGGTACGAGCTGACATCAGACACCATCAGAGAGGCTCTTCAAATCTCACCTGCTGTCACTGATAAACCCTTTACTCAACCTCCTTCATCCGAGGCTCTCGTCCACTTCCTCAATGATCTGGGTTATCCATCAACCGTTCTCAAGGTGTCGGCGGTAGTCACCAGTGAGATGTATCAACCATGGAGAACATTCGCCACCATTCTCAATTTATGTCTTACTGGGAAGACTTCTGCTTATGAAAGACCTAGGGCTCCAGTGCTTCAAATTCTATGGGGAATCATAAAACGTTCCAACATAGATTTCGCTGAAAGGATCTGGGAAGAATTCGTTCACTCCATTCACACATTCCTAGAAGACAAAGCCAAACTGGAATCTAATCTGGCCAGCAGGAAGACAGTGAGGAAGATGTTAATTCCTAGCATCAGATTCACTAAAATGATAATCAATCACCTCTACTCTCTTCACAAGTTCCATCCTAGAGCTGATTCTCCTCTCCACTTGTCCTCTGAAGAATTTGTTCTGGGAAATCTTAAATGGGCTGCTAAAGGAGCCAAACAAGAAGTCTTTGGAAAGCTTATTCCTGAGCATCTTATTTCAGATAACATTCGTCAAGCCTCCTATTATATGGAATATCTGAGCAAAGTAGAGGGATATCAAAAGTCTCTCTCTGAGAAGGTAAGAAGTGAAGCCGAAACCCCTGAACCAGAAACCCAGAAATCCATCAAACAAACTCAATCTAAATCAAAATCAAAGAAAAGAAAGGATGCACCCACAGAAGTTGAGGGATCTAAGAAAAAGAAGAAGATCAAAAGGAAGGCATCAAGCAAGAAGTTGAAATCCAAGAAAATTAAGACGAAAAGTCGAGATGATGATGAAGAGATGGTGGGACCCGAACTAGGTCTGAGAGATGAAGATGATCCGGATCTACTACAAGCTTTGGAGCTGAGTGCAAAAGAACACGCTGAATCAACTAAAAGTGCTACGAAAGGAGTTGTCCTTAGAGAACCTGTTGTTGAGAGCAATAAGCCATTGCCTGAAGTAGAGGGCAAAGGTAAAGGAGTGGCTACAGTGGTCCAAGCAGCAAAGACTCTTCTTACCATATCATCTCCGGCATCCAAGACAACTACACGATTTGTGCTCAGGAAGCGTGATCAGGGATCATCCAGAGCACTTGATCCATCTGAAGAACATCAAGAAGAATCACCAAGCTTAGAAGTTGCTCAAGATTCCAGTGATACAGAAAGCGATGAACAGTTGTACAAGGAAAAGAAGGTGGAGATGAAGATCACACATACAGAAGTAAAGGACCCACAAGATCAAAGTGAGAATCAAGAAGAGGAAGTCCATAAGAAAGCTGAGTCTGGTAATGTTATTAAAGAAAAGAAGGAGGAGATGAAGGTCACACATACTGAAATTAAGGATCCACAAGATCAAGGTGAGAGTCAAGATGAGAAAGTTCAGAAAGAAGCTGAGTCTGATAACATCATCAAGGAAGCTCATGATCAGATAACAACAACCATTACAGAACCTCCACAAGAGATACTACATGAAGAATTCGTGGCTTCTACATACCCGAGGATTCATGAGAATCTGAAAATGAAGGAGGATGAGCAATCTCACCTGAATGAACCAACCGGGTCTACTGGCACTCTATCGTCTCTGAAGAACCTTGACACCGACTTCAACTATGGTGATCAATTCATTCTGGATAAAGCCAACGACAACACTACAGAGACTGACATACCACATGATGATAAGGAAGTAGAGTCAATGGTGTCCGTGCCAATCAAACAAGACATGTCTGGTATTAAATCTATGACAATTCCTGTATCCACAACAGCGACTATCATAGTAGATCCCTCACCAGAAGCAACACCAGCGACACCCATCCCTCCAGAAGTGCCATCTAACTTAGAATCCAAACTAACTGCCGCCACAAAGCTCATCGATGACATGTCACGGAAGATGAATAATTATGAGCAGAGACTACTTGAGGTGGAAAAGCTTAATATAGATCAATTGGTGGCTCAAGCTGTGAATGATCAGGTAGAGGAAGCAGTCAGATGGGCAATGGAAGCTCCTATGAAGACACGATTCAGAGATCTTCCTACTACTGATATGAAATCAATCCTCTATGACCGAATGTTTGAATGTGGTCAGTATCAAGGCCATGAAGACCATCAACGACTTTATGAAGCCTTGGAAAAGTCTATGAGTCGTGATAATCAGGATTTCCTCATGGCTGAGCTTGAAGAACAACGGAAGAAGAAGAAGAGAAGAAGACAAGATAAACCCCGTACACCCCCTGGCTCTCCACCACATCCTCCTCCACCTCCTCCACCTGCTGGTGGATCTGGAGCAACTAAGAGGTCAGGAGCTTCAGAATCCACCCAAGCTCAAGCTCATCATCGTCCAACTGAATCTTCGGGTGGTAAAGATCAAACCACTACTTCTTCTGGCCCAAGCACTTCTAAGGGCGTTTCAAAGGCAGGATCGCTTGCATGGACCACTGTTGATGACAGATACAAGCCCTCGTTCTCGCCAGCTCCTGAGGATTTTGTCATGAATGAGGAATCGGTTGCAGATGACTTGTCTACTCAAACTGATGAAGAAGATGTTTCTGCAAACACCAATATCCCAACAGTTGATCCTAATCAAAAAATGGTGGTTGGAATTCTTACGCACAGATACATCCGATGAATCTAACCCCACTCGTAAACGCTTCACCAAGGAAGACAGGGAATCATGGGTGAAACCTGTACCAGAAGAAGAACAAGAACCAGTTCCTGAAACAGATTGGTCGATCCCATCATCAGCTACAAGTGTTCCTGAAAACAATTGGGCAGCTACCATTGCATCACAACACAACCCACCTCCAGAGTACTCACTGCTAGCGAAATCAAAAGACATGGGGGCATTTATTAGTTGGTTCTGTAAAAAGAAAGGCATCACAAATCTCACTCCCCAAGATTTGGAAGGTCCCGCATATGAAATCGTCAAAGTGTTTCATCCTGATGTGATTCATCTTCAATTTCAAATGGAAGAATGTCATAGACTACTTACTGATCAAGTCGATGACCGGATTCTTTCCTACGACATCAACCGACCTCTTCCCTTTGATGGTCCACCGGGTCAGAAGAACATTCAAGCAGATCTCTTCTTTAACAACGATTTGAAGTATCTCCGGTTTGGGAATAATGGTGATCGTCAGGCATTATCCATTTCCAAGATGAAGGCGGCTTACTACCCTGACGTTGGACTTGAACAAATGGTGCCTGATCAAGTATGGTCAGATGAGGAATACAAGTTTGAAATTACTGCATCTTATGGGGTCACACATTGGTGGTTCCACAAGAAACGATTCTACATTGAAAGGCACGCAGGAGAGGGTAGTCGTCAGGGTATTCGCTCACATCTTAGAATCTTAAGTGTTATCAAAGTTGATATTCACCCAATGTATGGATATGAGTATCTTAAAAGGATAGTGCTTCGTCGTGCTGATCAAAAGGAGTATATCATTTCTGAAAGCGACTTCAAATATCTGTCTCCGAGTGACTTCGAGGACCTCTTTCTTCTGAACCTTCAAGGGCACCTAAATCATCTTCCTCCTCGCGACAAGAAGGCGCTTGCGGCTGCTGTCAACTTGTGGATCCGGGGTCTTGTCATCCGGCAAAGGGTGAGTGATTTTCAACTGGGGATAGAGAGCTATCAGACCAAACTCAATCTCACTAAGCCATATTGGGAACGTGAGGGTCTCGAGTACATTCACGACTATAAAGTAATCGAATCTCCAAGAGCTGTCAAGTTTACTGACCAACATGGGACTCCCATGATGATGCAATTCAGTGAGATTCATAAATTCAGTGATGGTACCCTGAGGATGATCGATGAAGCACTGGATTTCAGGATTAAAGACTTCAAGCTAAATCCCCACAACCCACAATTGAAGACTCAGTTCTGGACTGATCTGGATGTACAGAGAAGCAAAGAGTTTATGAAAGCCATAGAGCGTAGACTGAAAACAAGAAGGATCTTTCGCAGCTTGGAAAGCTTCGTTGGGGGAAGAGTACGTGAAGGAGATTACAGACTGATGGAAAGAACGACATGAGCTGACTCGCCTCATAAATGGTCTTTGTAGTGATATACTAGTTTATTAGGCACTTGTCATTTCTACAATGTAATTTCCTCTACTCTTGTAATACTCTAAGTGTAATATGTGTATAATGAACAGTGAATTTTCCCGACTTGATGTACGTGTCAGTGCATCACTTCGTATATAAGAAGAGAAGTCTTCTTTTCATCAAGATTCTCTATCTTGTTTGATTCTTCAAGAGAGTCTTGATGTTACACAAGGTGGTAAATTGAACTAAATTTTCACAAATGTCCGTCGCTCAATTGAATGACTACAACTATGTTAATGGGAAACGGATCATCAATTGAGGGGGAGCATATGTGTTCAAATTTCCGACACCTTGCCACATTTGTGCAAACATCAGCAGTGACACTCTCTCGCTGTTTCAAAGGGAGCATAGTATGCTTCAAAATCAGAATACATTTAAACCTGACCACATTTTCTCCCAAATTTTTCTAAATATATTTAAATCAATTGGGATCACAAATCTCAAAAGGTTTGAAATTTATGATCGGGGGAGAGAATGTGATTTAAATATGGAATCTGATAAAATGTGATGATTTGGAAGTTAATGTATGCTCTCCAGTATGTGCCAAACCATTTTGTATATCAAGGCACATATTGAGGGGGAGCAAAATGTTTTGGTAATAAACGCAAGCTCCTCCACATGTGCTAAAATCTTTCTTATATCAATGCACATATTGAGGGGGAGCAAATGGTTTTAACAAAACAAAGGATTTGGCATCTCATGTGGCCGTGACTCTGAATTAACCAATGAATTGACGATAGCTAAAGTCAGTAGTCGAAAGGACATGTCCTGGACGGGTAATAATTTCAAACCAGTTTATCTGGTGATGTAAGCGTGTCTCGCAAAGGACGTGTCTAAGTAGAATGTACCGATTTCGAGCGACTTTCCTTGAATGTGATCTGGACGGGTAATAATTTCAAGCTAGTTTACTAGTGATGTAAGCGTGTCTCGCGATGATCATGTTCTTGGAAAATCAATCAATTCAAAAAGTGCGAGCTCTGCCTAACATGTGCAAATTTATAAAACAATCATTTGAGCACATGTTGAGGGGGAGCATTTGAAAAATATAAAACTCTCAAGTGTTTGCAAAAATGTGTTTCAGAATCATGAACACTTTGAGAGATTTTTCAAAGATTTGGTTTATGGCAATCGTGGAAGTACATCAAAGACCGACCATTTTAATTAATGCATGGAGTTATAAGGATGGTTAGGTTAGGCTCAAGTTCCCACGATCCCGCCAGAGCCGGAGGGATCTACCCAGGGACAATCCACTAGTTAGTGTAGAAGTCCTTAGGTATGATTAAAAAGGAGAAAAGTGTGATTAAGGGAAGAGTGCCGACTGAGATGGAGCTAGTACTGGAACAAACCCAACAAGGTACTAGTAATGAAGTCTCGGTAAGCACTGAAGGGGTTGAAGAATGAAAAAAAAATTGTAAAGATAAAGGGTGAAAAGAAATAGCCCTCCTTACAACTTAGGCAGAAACCGGGTCAATACATATGCTGTCAGAATCACTTAGTTGATTGCTGGCATTGAAGACAAAGTATCATGGACCCAGTGATACGCTGCACAACCCTCCCTAGCCACTCAAGGTCCCTCAAAGGATTCTTGTTTCAATTGTCACGGAGTTCAATACATTTCTATCATCTCTCTCACTCCGAGTTAGATGATATTGAAAAGGTGGCAGTCCTCTCCAGCCTCCGATCACCAAATCAAAACGCACAATTGAGTCTAGAGCCACGAGATGCATAATAAGATCTCATAGGGACACAAATTATTTCTACACTGGGTGTTCAACATTAAGGACACCAGTTGTAATCTTAAGAGTCCTACGCAGATCTTAGCAATCTGCCAGAACATTTATGAGAGAATTTACTTATGTAATTCTCAATGATTGAATGGAAATTCCTGCCAGGGTCAACATCAAGCAGCCCTGAAAGCAGGTCACTTAGGTAATTCCTCGTGGATTACGCTTTGTGGTGCGCGCGGTTTCAACCGGTCTACAGTCGTGGAGTGATCTCCAGCGACTCACCTAATCGTTGATTTACTACGGTAAAATCTTAAAAGGCCCTCTGTGGGTTTTCGATTAGGAACGGTCTTGGTAAGGATTAGAGAGAGTCTTCACACTATGCTGTTGACGATCTCGAAGTCCAAACTTGTAAGTACCGGTCGAATTATTGCTAACTGTCGTATGCAGGAATTTCTGGCGGATGTTGCTGTGGAATGCTGTAGCTGGTTGCTGTTGTAGCTGGTTGCAGAAAAGATGCCAATCCATCACCACATGTTCACACTACATCATCATTGTTATTCAACAAAGTCATGATCAACCTAAAGACCTTCAACACGGCTTCTGCTAACTCTGATGCTGAAGATCATGACACCAACCAGTGTGAGCATGTCGGCGCGAAGATTATCACATCACAAGGAAACATACTGCTGAAAGATGACTTGAATACAAATGTTGGATGATAAAGTCGAAGAATACTCAAAGATCATCCAAGACAATCGATCAGTCATCAAATCATCACTGCTGAATGCACAAAGATACTAGAGTGTGAAGAATCAAAGACTACGAGCTATAAAGACAAGTTCAGAAGAAAGAATGCTAGAATTCGAATTATTATTTCCGGGGTGACCTCCCTTAGGGGGAGATTGTTAGGAATATAAATATTCAGATGAAGGCTCGGTCACCCCGAGCATCTAATTAGCATTTCTATAGCTCGTAGGCTTATCTATATTAGCTTAGTATTATTAGTATTAGTATTAGTCGTATCTATATTTGTGGAGTGGGTCGGGGCTTTCCCCACTGTCAGCTCGCTCCACAGTCCACTAGGGACATAATATGTAGTAGTATATATATCCCTTCCCACACAAGGGAAGGGTTGGACCTTTTCAATCTAATATATCACAAGTTCATTTCTCTCTCTAAAAGGCTCCCACTTCTCTCTAAAACATCTTCTATTCGATCCAAACAAGCCTCAAGATAGTGATTCATGCATTGTGAATACCCTACAGTATCCGCCTCACGTTGTGTTTTGCCCATTCGATTGGATTCGGGAAAACCTTTCGTATAGTAAAGAACCTGAGGCTGTTTAGGGCATCAGGAAAGAGTCATGAGAACTAAAACCATTCCGTTCGTAAAGATTTTTTGGAAGAACCATCCTGAGAGCGAGGCTACTTGGGAAACCGAAGAGTCGATACGATCCGATTATCCGCATTTCTCTTTTTGATTTGGTACGTATTCATTTCGTTATTGCTTCGATTTCGCATTTTCATTTCGACTTCGCATTTCAATTTTCGAGGACGAAAATTTTTTTTTAGAGGGGAAGAGTTGTAAAACCCCGAAATTTATATAATCCGAAATGACAAAAATGCCCTCGAATTTGAAATTTTGAGAACTTATGAAAATTTAATAAGTAACGTTATGTGAACTTAACCTAAGTATCTAACGCGCCAATATTTGAACATATGAACGTAATACGAATATTAAAACTTATGTTATACACAAATAAAATATTGTTACACATTTTAAAGGCCTAGTCAATCCATATGTGTACATACAAACGAATGTAGTCTTGTAAATAGTCCGGGTACGTGATTGAATCAAATTTGGTAAACTTCCCTAACTTCCCTCTCAATCACCGATCCTTAATCCCCCTCCCCTCCATCTCATTCGGCATTATCAAAAAAAAAAAAAAAAAAAAAAAAATTAAAACCCTAACCCTTCACTCTAAACTCACGGCAGCCAAGGAGAAGAAAGAAAAAAAAAATAAAAAAATAAAACCCAACCCTAGCTCCTATTCCATTCGATCCACAAGGAGGAAGAAGAAGGAGTTTTGATCATTGTTGCATTAGTGTCTCAACAAGGTAATCGATCCATTTTATAAACCATTCGAATTTCTTGAACAAGTACTAAACCGATTCTTGTGTTCTTGCCTTTTGTTTCTGTCGTACGATCCAAAGGAGAAGAAGGAGGACTCGTGGTGACTGGATCTTGTTGTGTTCTTGTCGTTCTTGTGTTGATCTTCGAGGGTATCGTATCATCCTCCTTATTGATTCTTGTTCTTGTTAAAAATCGACCACATAAAATAATGATCATAAAGAATTAACAAAACCCTAAAACGTGTATGTATGAATCGGCTGAGTTTTGTGTGAAATAATTCGTTGTGATTATGTTAAATATGTTATAGAAGGACCTAAATATGTTATGGACTCAACCAAAATTGTTTGGGATGAATAACTTGTGATTTGGATATGAAAAACCCTAAAATGGATAGGTTTCTGTGAGGTCTGTTTCTGAGTTCGAACTTTTGGTCGACTTTAAACGGCTATAACTAAATGATGTGAATGTATATTTTGATGTTTCTGGAGTCTAGATTGTAGTTTAATGAAATAGCTACCTGGATAAATTTATTTTGTAATTTTTAGAGGCCTGGAAAGGTACTTTTTGATTTTTAGAAAATTATGTGTCTGGTCGGATTTGTGAGTCTGGAAAATCAGTCCGGGTTTTCCATTTTTAATTTTCAAACCGTGTTGAGTTAGAAGGTGTCCTTTGAATTGGGTAATATTCAAGATGTATATGACTTCCTGGAAATTTTATAGATTTTTTTGAATTTTTCTTAAAAGGTTTCTAGCTAATAACTTTTCGTATAGTAAAATTTCTCAGAAATCTGGACGTGTTGTGAAAATGGATTTTTAATACATACCTATACTACATAATAAAATCTGGAAAAATTTGGTAAAATACTTAAGACATTTTAGCATCTCTGGGAATTTTTGGGAATTTTAATACTGAGTTCTTATACGATTTATAATTTATGGAAAACCTGACAAATTTGTACTTAAAACTGTGTAATGTTATAAAAGGGTAAAATTGTGAACTAAAGGGTGTGATGTGTTTATTGTGTAACCTAAAGGGTGTAAATGGATATTTTGCTTAAACCAAAGGTCATAACTTATAAAATCTGTAACTTGATGATATTTTCATATTGAACCCTAAACTTATGATAATTACCTAATGAACCCTAAATTATGAAAACTACTATATGAACACTAAAACTTTGTAAATGACATTATGAATCCTAAGATATGAATATGATCATCTCTAATCCTTTAATTTGAAATACGAGAACGTTAATGATCAAAGTTACTTAACATGGAATGAGAACTAAAATGAAACCTTTCGATGATATGAAACTTAAGAGAACTTATGTGTATTTGTAGATCGGGTGAAGAGGGAGTGATCATCCATCCCTATTCTTTTGTTGCCTTGATATTTGGTGTGCTTTGTCGAGGTACGGATATTCTGTCTTACTCTAAGACACATTGCTTCGTACATTATGTTTTCCCTTTTCAGTAGGGATATTTCTTATGATCCGATATCTGCTATGATTCCCTTTTGTTTGATTCTTGGCTTTCATTGTATGATTGCCATTCTTATGTGATTCATTCTGACATTTGTTTAAATGTCTCTGCTATGATATGATTAGGTGTTTGCTATGATTTGTTGAGATACACTTTCGTTTCTCTTGCTATGCTTTGACTTTGATTATGATTTGGTATGATATGATAGATCTGTGCCTGAGCTTAACTAGTTCTGGAGGTACCAGGACCATGTCTAGGATGGCACCCTATGCATGACACTCCCGTAGAGGTGTGATAGATCTACGGCGTTCCCCCTTTATGATATGTTATGATTTTGTGCACTATTGGCCATTTATGCGTGTGTGTGACCAGTCTAGTACTGTCACACATACTTATGTTGGGAGCGTATGGATGCATCCTAGGATTTATGTGTATGTATGATTATGGTGACCAGGTGGTGTGTGCCTTACACTCCTTCTCACACTTTTGGTACTTAGAGGTCTCCCCTCTTCGTACACTGATATGATATGATATGATATGACATGATATGATATGATTTGACGGATTTTGTATGGAGTTCATATGGTACATCCTTACATGACATTTTCCTTATTTCCATTTCGTTCTTATATTCAGTTCTTATTCAGTTCTCATGCACTCTTAACTTTTGATATGCTTTGATTCGTATGACTTATGACTTATGACTATGTTTTCGTATCTTTCTTTCCTTCGTTGCTTATGCTTATTTACTCTTATGATTTGTTATTCGTATATATCCGTTCACTGGGCTTTTTAAGCTCAGCCGCATTTCTTTTCCTGCGGCAGGTTTTTAGTAGGAAGCTGGGTATGAGTGGAGATTATCTTTGACTTAGAAGCTATTCCGGATTAGAGATGACTAGAAGAGACGATATTTTGACTTAGTAATCTTTGTAATTCATTTGTAACCCTTGTAGTTTCATATTTTCTCTTTGTAACCTTTGAAATTCGTTTTGTATTATTTAGTCATATGCTTATGTGTGCTTTGATACGTCACCATAACGTGATACTTCTACCCTTATCGGGTTGGGGTGTTACATCCCCACTCACAGAATTATGAGAATAACCAAGAAACTCTTGAGAATACTCCTCTGAAACAATATCAATGACATCGATTCGGTTAACCGATTCAGAATCGTAATTTGAGGAGTACCTCGAAGTTTGATCGAGGTTAAAGGTAACAGCTTCATGACCCACACGTAATGTGATTTCATGCTCAAATACATCTATGAGAGCACGGCCCGTTCTTAGGAATCCTCTTCCAAGAATGAGAGGAACTCTAGGATCAGCATCGAAATCAACAACCACAAAGTCAGCTGGAAAATGGAACTTTCCTACTTTCACAAATACGTCCTCAGCAATGCCAAGTGGACGAGATATTGAACGATCTGCAAGCTCAAGAGTCATGCAGGTAGGTGTAAGTTCAGGAAGAGAAAGTTTCTTCCATACTGATTTAGGCATCAGGTTGATGCTTGCACCAAGATCGGCCAAGGCATAGCATTCAACCATTCCTGGAAAGACACAAGGTAGTAGAAACCTTCCAGGATCTCCAAGCTTCTCGGGAAGCTTTTTCAAGATAACTGCTGAGCAGTTCTCATTTAATGGAGTCTTTGCCATTTCAAACAGTTTTTCCTTGTTGCTTAACAAATGTTTGATTGTGGATGCAAATTTAGGCATCAGAATGATAGCATCCGCAAAGCTTATGTCAAAGTGTAATTCTTGAAAAATTTGGAAGAATTTATCCATTTGTTGACTAGCTTTTTCGCGGAGCTTTTGCTCATTTAAACGTGATGGGTAGGGAATAGAAGTTTTGGATTTAGGGTTTTCAACCGGGGTTTCAGGATGTTCAAAGACAACTTGAGGTTTAGTCTTGGGTTTCGGGACAATTTGAGGTTGGACGTTGTTGGTACCTCCGTTATTGGTAGGAAATACCTGGTCCTTAGTCACCTCAGGCTCACTTCCCACTACCTTGGGGGAAGAAGAAGAAGTGGTAGTGGAAATAGTGGGTCCCTTATATGAAACACCACTTCGGGTTGTGATCGCCTTAACATCGCCCTTCGGGTTAGCGATCGTGTTGCTCGGAAGTTTTCCTGAGCCCGAAGGTTGATCATTTAAAGATTTTTTAATCTCAGAGATCTGGCTGACCAACAACCTGTTTGTGTCCTCTTGAGCTTTCATGAATTGCCTCAACAACTCATCAGATGATGGTTGTGGGGCTGGAATGGCTTGATGTTGATTAGGGAAATTTTGCATTCGGTTATTTTGATTATAACCTTGATGTTGAAAATTCCCTTGATTTGGATTACCATTTCCCTGAAAATGATTTCCCTGGTTGGAATTGTTTCGGTTAAAGTTTCCTTGGTGTTGGAAACCTTGATTTTGTCCAGAATTGAAATTCCCTTGGTTTTGATAACCTTGGTTCATTCGAGGTTGATTTTGGTTCCGGTTTTGCAAATTCTGGTTCTGATTGAAACCGGGTGGTCCTTGGTAGCTACTAGCTCGGTAACTTGGTTCCATTTGAGGACGGTATTGATTACCTCCCTGATTTGAAGTACCTGCTATAGCATTAACTTCAAAAGGACTACCATCGGTGGCAGTACAGTCGTAGTATGCGTGAGGGCCACCATAAGTAACACAGACTTCCACTTTCTTCACTTCAGCATGTGAAGGAGTTTGTGTGAAAGTGACTTTCTTTTGGCTTGAGAGAACCAAAGCTTGAATCGCATCCGTGAGTTTGTCAATCTTAGCATCGGTTCTAGAAGTACTCACGGGAGATGAAGTAGAAGGACCGGCACTAGCCTGAGAATGATATGGCTTTGTTCGTGCAGTACGGACCTTAGACTTATTTTCAATAATCGCTAAAGCTTCTTTGACAGTTCTGCTCAAAAAATTACCTCCTGAGGAGGCATTGAGAGAATCCTGGTCTGATTGGCTCACACCATTATAGAAAGTGTCAATTTGCATTAATTCGGTAAAACCATGATGAGGACATTTACGAAGCAATTCTTTGAAACGATCCCACGCGTCACTAAACGATTCATCAAATCTTTGTGTGAATTTGATGATTTCATTTTTAAGACTTGTCGTTCTAGACGGTGGAAAAAATTCGTTTACAAACTTTGTAACTAAGTCCTCCCATGTCTCAATTGAACGAGGGGGTTGTTTTTCAAGCCATATCCGGGCTTGTCCCTCGAGAGAAAATGGGAATAGAAGAAGTTTGATTGAGCTAGACGGGATGTTCTTGTATTTGATGGTAGATGTAATCTTGTTAAACCATCGAATGTGAGCATGAGGATCATCCCTCTCAAAACCGTAGAATTGGCTAGAGGTTACAAGATTCAGTAACCCGGTTTTGAGCTCAAAACTCTCAGCTACAATAGCTGGAACAACAATGGCATCTCCATAACCCTCGATGGGTGCTTGGAGAAGCTCATTCATCGGCAAATCTGCCATGACGACAGAATCAGTACGTTCCTCAGATACGACTGATGGGGCAGAACGTCTACGACGTCTTCGAGGTATGTTTCCAAGCTCACGGAGAGGGCTTGATGACCTAGAAGAACGAGTGCGCATGCACTAAGACGAGTCTAAGAATCCTTTATAGTGGAGGAAACTCAGAAAAAGGGAAGAAGATTCTTTTTGGATTTTATTTATTTATTGAGATGAAAACAAAATTTTTCAATTAAAATCAAGATCGAGAAAAAACACAAGTGAACTTAAACCAATAATCAACAGGCGTACGGTAGCTCTTTAAAAGATAAACGCACAGAGTGGCGGAGAAGCAAAGGTGGGCAATTAAATGCTCCTTAAAAACCCGCTTCTTTCAGTCCGACAATTTAATGTCAGACTATCCTAGAACCTCCGTTAGAGTTTGTTTATCAATTAAAGGTGAGCCGATATTCGCAAGTGATACAAAGGCAAGTTTTTATCTTAGGTTTGGGAACTTATTATGGTCGTACCCCCAGTTAGGTAGTACTCAGTCTTGGTTCTCGATGGTAATTTTTATTTATTGTTTATTATTTAACACAGAAAATGGAAAATATTTTTGATGTTTTTATTTTTTATATGATATTATATATAGAAAAGAAAAGAAAATAGTTTGTTTGTTTTTGTTTTTTTTTTTTTTTTTTTTATGGTTTTATGGGAAATAGAAATACGATATTTTTGGTGCTTGATCCGTTAAATGAGTTAACTTCACAAGCGTTTTGCTTTATATATGATGAATATACAAGAGAGAGAAGATATTCACAGATTGGGGTTCAAAGACACGATACTGCAAAACGTTTAGAACACGCAGCACACCTCCCCGGCAGCGGCGCCAAAATTTGATTGGCCCAGAAACAGTCAACTTAAATCAACCACGGATGTGGTCAAACAAAGTCAAAACAATTGAGAACACAATGCAATTATCCAAGGAGTATAGTTTTATTCCCGGGTCGTTTAAGTCCCAGCGAGATGTGAAATTGTGCTTAAAAACGGATCGTGATCAAGTGTTATTGAACAGAAAAGGGATTATGGTTTTGATTACACTAAGGAGATAAGAAAATAGCTTTAACCAAGCTATATAAACAAGAATGTAAAAACAAGTTAACTAGAACGTATAAAAACCTAAAAGCGTACGTTTAAATTTAAATAAACGTAAACGTACGAAATAAAAAGTGAGTTTTAAGAAATAAAAAGCCTACGGATATGAAAATTATATTTTTACAACCCTAATAATAAAGAAAATTATTGAAAAAGAAAATTATTTATTTGACTTATTAATTAATTATTATTAATTAAAAACTATTTAATAATTATTTAAACTAATTAAAATTCTAATAAATACTAAAAGATCAAAGAAAAATCTGAAAATTTTTCTATAAATACTTTAAAGTGATAAGAAGATAAGAAAATTATAAAAATGAAAATTACTTAATTAAAATTTAAAAAGATAAATTCTATTAAATAGAAGCTATCACTATATTTCTATTTTTGATTTTCTTAAGGACTAAAAATAAAATTATATTTTTCCTAGATTAAAAATGAAAAAAGAAAATTATGAAAATTGGATTTATATTTTTCTGATTATTTTTCTATTTATTATGATTTAATTACTATTTTAAACTAATTAAAAATATTAAAAATATTAAATAACTTAGGAAAAATCTGAAAAATTTAAGTTAAGTCTAAATTAATATTAAAAGGCTAGGAAAATTAAAATCACAAGTTTAATAAGCCCTGAGAGTTGATTTGGGTAGATAAGCAGTTGGCAAATAAGCCAATAATAAGCTAAAAAGCACTAAACTCAACCAAATTCTCAGGGAAGGTTTAACAAACTTATTTAAGCTTAAAGTAACTTGAAACACACAGATAAGCACTAAGGATTAACAAATTAAGCACTTGACTGCTTGAATACTTACACAGAAAAATTCAGAAAACAAGCAAACTTGCAGACCAAATTAAGCTAGGCAATAAGCAGATAAGTGAGAGATTATGGGGGCAAAAGTAAGGTTACACTACTGGCTATCTAAAAACATGAAAAGCCCCATCAGAATCTAGCCAATTGAAGTCCAATTTGATCAAAGATCAGCAACCCAGAACACAAGGTCTGCTGATGAATTGACTTTTTCAGAAAAACACAAAGACTGACTTTAGTGAGTTTTGATCTTAAACTACTGACTGATTATGATAAATTATGACATACTGAGATTAGATTAAGCTCTTTCAACAAGTAATGAACTAGTATGATGAGATTTGGAATCCAAAATCCTAACAGTGAAACAGTTAAGGGAGATTAAATATGATGTTTGACTTTTAAGCAAATGAACACTAACTTTTAAGCTTTGACTGACCTATTGGAACCTAATGAGACTTGCTTTGACCAATACTAACAACAATAAACAACCAGAACACAAACAATCTTACAAATCCAAACACCCCTGATCAGGACAGGTTTACAAGATTTTCAAAGCAACTCTAAATTTTAAAACACAACACTTGTTTCCAACACTTTCTTGTGATTATATAAGACCAATTAAACTAGAAAATCCAAATATAGCAGCAAGAAACACAGAACTTGACAAATTGCTATGTTGACTGTTAAAATGAGATTTAAGCAAAAGGCAAATTTAATGAACAAGCACCTTATTTTAAGTTATATTATAACTTAATAACACCACAAAGACTGGAAAACACAAATATTTAAGTACTAAACTAGCTTACACAGTGAAATGCAAATATTGACTTAAAAGGCTTACAATTGTGATCTAGCTTGAAACCAAGAACAAGGACTTAAAATCACTCCTATGGGCTTTCCACAAAACCACTAACCCAAGGGCAATCCAAAATACCCCTTGCTCCAGCCATCTTCATCATAAAACATGAGCTTTGACTTTTGTTGACCTGTTTTTGTATTTTTGAATTTTTTTTATTACTAACTGATTTTAAGGATTACTAATAGCTTTTATAAGCTATATAGGAGCTTATGTGATCTTATGAGTCCAGAAACAATGCTAACAACAACATTCAACAAACATGAGATTTTTGAAATTAAGAAAAATGCATAAACTGAGATTGAACTGAAAACTTGAAATTAATTATTGGAAAAGATTTATATTACACTGGAACAACTAAATTCAACACTTGAAAGATTAAAATTACACTTAGAAATTTGAAAATTAATTAAACGACATAAACTAAACTAAATTATTCTAGATAGTCTCTCATACTGCTTTTTCTTCTTTCTTTATAGACTTTTATCCCTTAGTCGACATCTCTGAGTACTTCCCACCATCTTTTGACCTTTGATTTAGCCAATTTCATCTCAATTGTCCATTTGGCATTTTTGGCGGGAAATCAGGACAAAAGTAGATTGAGCAGGTTTTAACAATTAAAGAAATTTGGGTGTTTGTGGAGGTGGAGGGGAGAGATTAGTGACTGGGGTGATGAGGTGGAGGTGAAAGGTGGCCAAAAACCACCTGGTTTCAGGTATGGTGGTTTTGGCGGGGTTGTGTGAAAGGGATGATGGGTTTGACCAGGGTCAAACCTGGTTTTAGTTAATTAGGTTGGGATTGGGCCGGGTCAAAGGTTGTGGTGATTGGGCTGGGTTTATTCTATTTTGGGTTGGGTTTAGTTTAATAGGGTAGTGGGTTTTATTTAATTTAGGGTCCGGTTTTGGTTTATAAGAAATAAGCATAAGGACTATTTTGTAATTTTTGGATTTTGAGGGGCTGAACCTGTAAATATCACAATGTTAACACAAGGACCATATTTGCCATAGATGAATAGTACAAGGGTTATAATTATTAATTTTCCATTTTAAATAACCCAGGGACCATTTTTGACACTTTTCAAAGTTGAGGGACCAAAGTTGTCAATTTGCAATTTTTAACTTTAAAGGATTTCTTTTGACAACTTGTGAATTCCCAAGGACCTTTAATGATATTTTACATGTTTTGAATAATCAGGGACTAGATTTGACATGTTTTGAAAGTTGAGGGACTGAAACTGCCAATTATGCAAACTTTGTTTGTTTTTCAATTGTTTTCAAACATTTTGCATTTGAAACTTATAAAACACACTCCTGGAATATTTTCAGTATTTTGATGCATTTTTGAGTGTTTTTGGATGATTTGGCAGTTCAGATTAGGTAAAAATGATGAGTATTTACACACTCATCAATCCCCCACACTAAACTATTGCTAGTCCCTAGCAATCTTTTTGAAAATTTAATGGATTTTATCTCTTTACCAAAAGCCATCACCTCTGGAGTAGCCAAATGTTTTAGTTCAAGTAAGAACTATGGTACACTGATAACCATGTGATTTTGAGCAAATCACCAGCTGTAAACGGTTTTGATTTGTCTTTACCAGAAGCCGTTTGCTTCTGGACTAGCCATTGTTTTAGTATGTGATACTTTGGTACAATGATAACCAAATGATTTTTAGCAAACCATCAGCTTTCAACGGGTTTGATTTGTCTTTACCAGAAGCCGTTTGCTTCTGGACTAGCCAACTCTTAGATAATTTATCAATATTATCTTAGAAACATAAGTTCTTAATAAAAAAACGTTAGGTTTTTCTGAGAGTAAGGAAGAAGAATGGCGGGGTGTGATGTATATCGTGTAGGTGTTCTGATTGTATGATCGTGTATTGTTTTTCATGGGCTTAGGGTTTTTTTAGTCAAATTCTAGTTGGAGGGTTTATAGATTAGAAGTTGCAGAATATATTCTAAAAAAATGTGGTGGTTCAGTGGTTAAGATACCACATAACATCTATAAGGTTGTGTTCGAATCCCAACAGTGTATTTTTTTTTTAAATAAAAAGCACACGAAATTTATTAAAACATATTGCCAACGTGGACAATATTGATGACATGGCTACAAATCATGATTACAGGGCAATGAGGTGGACATATCTTGATTAATCTACGTGTAATGCCTCCTGTTATATATATATATATATATATATATATATATATATATATATATATATATATAATCTCTCTTAGAGTATTTACATAAATTTTGAATAATTGTTTTGCAACAAACGAACCCAAACACATCTCTCCATCCTTGAACCAACAAAACCCCCCATCCTTCGAACCATAACCATTTGGCACCGTTCCCAAAACTCGACCTTGAAATCAGAATCAACATATAAAATTCGTAAACTCTATTAAAAATCATCATTTTTTCCAAATGTGAAATCGTTTGGCTCATATTTGCGAGCGCGGAACTAGACAAAAGGGTTCGAGCCCGCCATGGCTGCAAACACAACTGAGGTCATGCTGCCCCGCCAAGATGCGGGTTGCTTTCACCCATCATGGTCCAACAGAGGCACAAAAAGCAATAGCATCTTCATCGCCTACAGTAAACACAAAATAAGAAGAATTTGACCCCATAAGCTAAACTGGGAATCTCTTATGAAACGGAAAATGTGATCATGATGGCACATCAAAATTATCCGACGCTGAATAAGCACAAATAAATCCAAAACCAATGCCATTAGCCAAAGC
The DNA here is from genome assembly GCA_021014915.2 of Artemisia tridentata subsp. tridentata. Lineage (NCBI taxonomy): Eukaryota > Viridiplantae > Streptophyta > Magnoliopsida > Asterales > Asteraceae > Artemisia > Artemisia tridentata. The sequence goes on along the minus strand of CP139506.1, from coordinate 132,986,752 downwards.
AACATGCCAAACCACACAATCATTGAAAATAGTAGTTAACACAAACCACATCAGTCAAGAAAATACAGTAATGCATTCACGGAACATGCTGATATTTTAAATCAACAACCATTTGATCATACATAAAATACAAAGCGTCAACTGATCTAAACATTATCCAAGCACCTCAAGATCTAGACTAACTAAAAAAAACTGTAATTAAGAAAAATTGATAAAGGTTGCTTCAACCTGCCAAAACATTCCTTCATTAGGCTTAGATTTTTAAACCAAATAGGGTTAAAAAGATCAAAAGTCCGCCGTGGTTGCAAAGAAACACAGTTGCATAATCATGCCATTCGGTCCTTGCCTAGGGAAGTTACGTATCCAATCTTCGACGACCCACTTCATTTGTCTCAGAAAATAGACGCTAATCAACATAGCCTTACTTGAAGCAACCAAAGGCGTTTTTGACCAAAATAAATGCAAATAAGACTGGTAACCACCCACACCAAATAAGTCTGGTAAACAAGCTAAGGCAAACAACCCCAATACCCGAATCAGTACTCATTTACCATCTCACAATAACACAGGAAATTCCCGAGGTGACCAATATAAAGGCAGAAACACGAAAAAGAAAATAGGCATATGTGAAAGGCGCACCACTCATCTAGCGCAATCTGGTACCACACCATTTCATCGAGTGAACATCACAATAACAGTAACCAACCCACAATCAATTTTAGGTCATCTTTGTCAAAACCCTGCCACCTACGTCACACGCTACAGTGGACGTATGAGCACAAAATATAAGGCAAGCCAAGCTATGAATCCACATGTAAAGAGAAGGGTTACCACGCCATGCCTGCAAATCCAACAACTTGCTGTGCCAAGATGTGGATAGCGTCGACTCAACAAATTCTGCTTAGAACTACAGGTTAACTCATTTTTGTGTCAACATATTTTTCAGCTCATGAGCATATAACACAAAACAACAATAACGCCACCATTTGTTTAAAAATGTGCGCATCATTGCGTAAACTGCATGCATCATTGCATTGCATTTCAAATTTTGTATTACGGTTCCTAATGCAAGGCCATCCCAGAATGCGTTCGCATTAGACCGCAATTTACCGCGTTTGTGTAATGCTAGCAACGCTCACAATTGTCGCAATCTAGAATTTAGGTCATTTTTGTCAAAAATAAACCATATAAAAGAGATCCAAATATTTAAATGTGATTTTAAAGATAGAACTTGTTAAAAGGCGTACAAATAAAACAAAATAACGAAAATATAGTATCTTGCGCTTTGCTAAGTGTTTTACGTCAAGCTTTGCTTTCGACTTATTTATTTTACAAATGAAAATATCATATGTTTATTACATTTACTTGGTACTTGGTAGAATATATTATGTACGAATAATTTTCATACTTTTTTTAATACTAACCGCAATGCGTCCAAATTGCGCTCGCATTTGCATCACGCATCATGCAATGGATTTTGGGACCTTTAGCGCATCGGATCGCAAAACGCATTTTTAAATGTCACAACCCCAAAACTTGGATTTGCAGCGGAATGGAATTTCGGGGGCGAGACGTTCTTGGATAACAAAGTTCAAGGAAATAAAGATTGACCTCTAAGTGAGTCATTTTAAAACAAGCGTTTGATTTAAACATAAACGTTTTACAAAAATATTAATATCAGAGTTCACCATCAAATGTAAGATTTTAATACATAACCAAACGCTAAGTAATGCAAGGAAATCTTCATCATAATGTGCTTCCAAAATGTGACTCTAGTATGCTCCATACATATGTGGTTATTATCGTCTAGTTGCCTGAGAATACACGCTAAAAAGGTCAACATAATTGTTGGTGAGTTCATAGGTTTAAGTAAACAAGTAAAGTGCAGACCACAAGATTTCAATAGCATGACAATCACAACAAATATAACGTCATAGCTAAAAATAATATACAGTGCCCTAAGCAAATGACCCCGAAACTCAACGAAATGGTATGCAATCAAGCATAATAATAATAAATGCCCCAAATAAGTGTTTGCCAGACACTCAGAAATAATCCGAATGATATGCGTCCGTTTGACATGTTGGCGCGACCAACTCGAACGGGGGTGTCAACCCAAATAGATCTATTTATAACATCCGCGTTTACAAGTAATTAACGGTTCATGATTCAAGGGGACTTTAATGGCAATGCGGTAACTTAGGCAAGGTAATAGTTTTAATACTTGTGTCCAAAAATAAGCAATGTATTCCCACCCCGAGGGTTTTAAAATAAGATACAAACAATATAAAAACCGGGGCTATGAAACTTACCTTAGTAAAGCTAATCTCGATTGGTAATACGGTAAACTATGAATAAGGGTCCGATAACTTTAACCGCAACCTAAATAAATACCATGTCTTAGGTTTGAAAAAAATGTCGTGCATGCAAGTTCATATGCTATTATATCACTTGTACATGTTTGTTGCAATATTTAACGACAAAAATGTAGTTGCGTCAATGTGACTATTTATTAAGCAAAGTAACCCTTTTTATAAAACGTAACTAGTTGATCTCATGATTAAACTATTGTCGTCTTGTTAATAAGTATTTTGAAACCTCTAACGCGCCTAACAAGTATGCATAACGTTCTACCACTTTTGTTTACGTCATTTTAGCTAAAACCGACTCTAAAGTGTCCAAAATCCACAATAAATTTCTAACAGCTTTCTATTAGCAAAAAAATAAGCTGTCAAGAATTTATATTTTGCCGTAATCTTCATTAGGCCATAACTCTCTCGTCTTAGCTCTGATTCTTAAGTATTATATATCCCCGGGTTCGTGTTTAAGCATACTAACATGTTTTTGGTGCCTCGGCTAGTCTAGTTAACTTTTAACATCAGTTTTTACCTCTTGAAAATTCCCATCAGCATCTATATTTTCAGAAAATTCATTTTCGTCGCACAACTTAAAACTAACGTATCTTCTTCGTTATAAGTCCGTTTTAACTCATTCAAGTGGCTACGTTTTCGTTACAGAGTCTATATTCTATATTTCTAGCCTAATATTGCCACCAAGTTACTAATTTTTCTGGGTGAGATCAAATGGAACAGCCTCTCTTCTAAAAGTGTCAAAACACGTTTCCTAGCATTCTAGTTATCCAAAACCGCTTAACAACAACTCCCAAACTAATCCTAGCTCTTCCATCGATTTCTCAACATGTCAATAGTGATTTAACAATAAACTTAGCAATATTAAAAAGTTCCATTTCTCATAAATTTAAGTAATCATCAAGACTAGTTAATATAACAATCTTACTAGTTTATATATAGTGTTTTTATTTCCACTTTCTTGTCAAGATTAACAATTATCTTGTGTGATCATGAAAATATATTTGAAACATAGTCATTAGTTAAAAGATCATTATGGTTATAAAGTTTTACTAACATGTACAAAGTGATAAAAGTATATGCAACTTGAACTAAATATCATGATATAAAGAGTGTAGAATTTATGAAAGTAAAGTGTCACTTACTTTAGGAGATTAGTATGATGAGGAGGTAATTTACTTGATTAACCCAAGACTAATGCTTTTAAACCCCTTACAAATGTGTCCTAATGATACTTGAATTAACCAAAACAAGTTTTCTTCTTTCCCTTGCTCCTTGGTGGTTCGATCTATATGAGAGGATGAGTGGTGATATCTTTTTTTTTTTCTTTCTCTTGTGCTAGTGTAAGTAAATGTGTTAAGTCTTACATGTGTATATATATAGTAGGAAGGGTCAAATGTACAATAGTGAGTCCAAGACACCAAGGTGGCTTGGTGTGATGGTTGTGGCCGAATAGGCTAGGGAGGGGGGGGGGCAAGACTTGGTCAAGCATGCAATTGCAACTCCATGTTTTAAGGCCTTGTGTCTAGTATTAATTGTAAGTGTAAAATGGTCTAGTAATTATTATGGAACAAAGGGGGGGGGGGTGGCACATGGGAAGAAATAAGAGTAGAAGATTTTATTTTGTACAAAAGTGTGTATATTGTATGTATTGGGTATTAGAAATAGGTATTGGTTATTGGTTTGGTGATTAACGTAAGTTACGCGTAATTAAATGTAAGGAATAAAGAAATTACATTAGGCGTAAGGAAATATTTTTGGAACTTTGGTAATAATTTAGGAAGTATAAAAATGCGTTAAAAATAATTGTTAGGAGTATTGGATTGTTGTGGACTAAATATAGCCTAAAGTCCTAGTGCACTTGAAATGTATTCTAAATTTTACGTTGATTCAAGTAAAAAGTTATACGTAAATTGTTCTCAAGTAAATGTCAAGATAAGTAATTTGAGTTTATTGAATAATATTGACCTGTAAAATAGCGGGTTGTCATATTAAACAAGACGCCACCAACCAAAATAGCTTCCATCAGATTAAAGCCAACATAAAAACTGATCTTTATACCCCACAGACCAGTCAAGAACATTAATAGTAACATGTTAACAAATTTACCATCAACAACAACAACAATCTAAAAATAGCTAAACCGGGTTTTATCTCAACTTATCACTAAAAGTGAGCATTTCCAAATACCTACATACACAAACAATAAAATCCCACAGCTACTTCAAATTCCCCTTATTCGTTTGTTTTATCCTTTAGAAAAATTATAAATTTGAGTACTTACCTTTAACCCGGAACAGAAGCAGAAAAGCAATCCAACAATATCTTAGCCTGAAAAAAAATCAAACAGTTAACATACATCAACAATCACATAAACCCATTAGCGAAATAAAAAATACCTAAAACCCATCTTACAGTTCTTGTGTGTGTCAAAAAAACCCATCGGTGGATTTGTTTCAAGTGGTGTGTGTGAAGCCTGAGACTATAAACAATGGATCACACGTGTTAACATGAGACTAACATAACTTAAATCACCCTCATGCATGACGTGGATAGCTTTGTAGCTAGTGTTGTTCATTAGCCTCGATCGAGTTAAGATTAAGAAATAGGTACGATATAACCAACCGGATCCACACCGGAAAACAAACTGTGAGTGGTGAGAGTAGCGAAGAAGACCGGGTAGGGTACAAAAACAGATCGGGTTAAAGAAGTGGGCCAAGTGGGTTTTGGGCCGGTTTCCTCGCTTATTATACTTTAGTAGAAATAAACTTTTGGGATAGAGTTTTGATGAGCTAAGAGCAAAGGGTATGTTAACGTGAGAAGTGTGTTAAGGTTTCACATTTTCGCGTTAAAGGTGTGTTAACCACACCGACATCCTACGTTAAGGCTGCGTTAAAGTTGCACGTTAAAGCTTTAACGTTGCGTTAAGGCAAGATTTAATTAAAATAAAAATCACTTATGCCCCCTAAATGAAGGGGTGTTTTTGTAAATTGTTGTTGAGTTAAAGTTGAGTTATGATAAGGGGTGTTTTTTTAGTTAAAGGTGAAAAGGTTAAAGCTGATGTGGCGCTAACGTTGCACTGGGTGAAAGTTTAACTCCGGGTTACGACACCCTCTGCTCTAATGGTCTTTAAAAAACTTATCTTGAACTAATTGTCTTTAAAAACTTAAATAAACATTGTGATGTGTTTCTTATTTACTTTTCTTTCTTGTTTTCAGATTAAGCACCATTAGTTGGTTAAAAGCTAAGATAGTCATGCATGTGTTCATTGTAATCCAAAGAGTTTGAGACACAAATATATTTAGGTGTTTGGAAAAAAAATCTTCTCTGTATCATTCTTATTTGATAAGTAAGTTATACTCCGTGTTTTTTATATTCAATTTCTAGTTTAATTATATTATATTATATTATATACTAAAAGGCATTTTTCAACGGCGCAAATAGTAATTTTTTAACCCCTCTGTTTTCAACTAATCTACTTCCTCATTGGTTTGTATTAATTGAGTAAGCACAAACAGTAGCCCAATAGTAACTTAGTGGACCGTGTGCCACTTTGTGATTGGCCCAAAGGTGTTGCAACATTTCCTATTCAACCCCGTCTTCACGTAATTACTACGTAATCAAAATCAACAGTTAGTAGCAACCTAATTAACTACTACGGAGTATATATACTAATAGAGATTTGTGATGTGACATTAAAAATTTTGCTTAAGTGCTTTATCATTGTGTAATTCGGCTCTCTATTGGCTGGGAAAAAAAATTTAACCTTGAAACAGTTACTGGATGGTAAGGTGTGAACATCCCATTGGATATGAAACATTCCCAACTTTCCTGTTCAATGTATTATTCCACTAATAGTGTCTTAACATAGCAGTAAGTCACTAACACACCTATCAATTGTAACATTTCATCCTAGATTGCCATGTGTTACCAACTCTTCTGCTTAAGCATGGCTGTAAGCATGCCTGTTATTGACTTTCAACACACATACCTGTTGGTAAGTTTCTGGAAGCACTTAAAAGATATACATTACTACAATGACTCACATTTTACACATAAAACAACTCAGCCGCTTGAACTAAACAAAAACGAAGCAGAAAAAAAAAAAAACAAAAAAAAAAAAACAAGAAAAAAATTCAGGAAGAAATACATCTCAGTAGGAAAGATTGCCAAAGGTATTTTTCTAAAACCTTTCTTCTAATCTGATTTCATGTATGCATGTATCATGCTTCTCATTAGCTCTATCTTTTAGTCTCCTTTATACACTATGTCATCTGTACCTGTATAGACTTGAATACTTGATGCATGTTTGTATCTCTATACACTTGAATACTTGATGCATGTTGTACCTGCTATATAAAAAAAAAAATATAACATTAACAAATTAGTTGTAACATAATGGATCATTAAAAAAAAATATTGCAAATCAGTGTTTCTCAATACTTGATGCATTTGCAACACAAAATCATCCAATCATTCCTGCATATATTGTCAATCACCCTGTTGGACACACAAAAAAGCAAAGACCATTTGGGGATGTTACAACTTCCAAAAACACTGGCCCAACTAGAAGAGGGGAAACTTCTGGCCCAACTAGAAATGAAAGTCAGGATGTGGCAACTAGAAATGAAAGTGAGGATGTGGCAAAGGGGTATTTGTTGAACCTATCTGTATCAAACTATGACCACAAACAGAATGGTCAAAAGAAAGTGCACCTACAAACTCATTTGATGTCACACAAATATGACACTAAAAACAAAAAAAAGCATATGTTGGAAAGGACAGAATTTATCAGCCACTTTGGGGAGCCTCATTCAACATATACAACTTCACATCATCCTTTGGATTATGCTACAGGTGAGAATACTAATCCTACCATTTATCCTTATAAATTGTCACTTGATTGTTTGTAAACTAATTCATTTGGTGTTCTGCAGGTTCTAGAAATACAAGTACATTAAGGAATACTTATGGAAGATTAATGGGAGATCAGCAGGGTAGTGGTATGCCTGTTTCTGAAATTAAGGATAACCTACCTGTTATCTTAACTGATTAAACAGATTTATAATTACATTTTGACTGACACATGTAGAACTTCTACAGATACAAGGAATGAAATACAAATGGAGAATATGATAGCTGCACAGGCATTTGGAATTTTCAATAATGGAATTTCAGATATGAGTAGCAGGGCTTTCGATACAAACCTTCATGAGCCTATTTTTTCCGCCATTTCTGATAGTCACACGATACAGTCGACCAACAGCCTGCACCAAATTAGTACCGATATTAATATACAAAACAGAGGGTCAATCATAAATGAAGACAATAATATGTTACACAGAAGAAGAAGCAAAGGTAGTGTAACTGTTCTATAAACTGATAAAAAGTTCTTTACTTATCATTTTATTTACAGATAATTGCCTTTTGCAGTTGCGAAAATACAACCACAACAGGAAAATCTGTGTGATGCCACTAAAATTTACCCACCTTCAGTCCATTTCCAGAGTAGCATGCATAATATTTCAGGTTTATTTTGGGCAATATTAATGACACACTTATCATTTACAAAATTTAATAGCCATTAACTTCAACAAAATTTCTTGCAGAAGATGGTTCTGAAACTTCAGCAGATAATGTATGCATCTTACGGAATCAAAACACCAATCGTGCTCCTATCAGCAACACGGAAGGACCTTCAGCTTATTCAGGTAGATATTGCAATCTTCATTACATGAAATAAAGTTTACTGACTTAATATTCATTAATTTTCACACAATTTGTCTCAGATTATACATCTACAAATTCATTAGATGATGCATATGTGTTACAAAATGAAAACAACGATCCTACACCTATGAACACCACTGATGCTCCTAATACATTTCGCGAAACCCGTAGCCGCACTCTTAATTCCCAAGGTAACTATATTCATTCATCTTATTAAGATTAATTTTACTTAAACACTTACTGTAAATTAAGCTTACATAAATAAATTCAATGCATTTTGTATCAGGTGTTTGTAATCTATATATTGATATTGGCGATCCTGATTGGACATGCAACCACTGCGGGGCTGCGTTTTGGTATGGTGAGAGGCTAAAAAATTCACCACCATTAGACATTCGTTATAGTCGATGCTGTGGTGAAGGGAAGGTGTGTCTTCAAGAAGAAAGAGAACCGCCAGATTCTTTAAAACAGTTGTTGAATGACAAACACTTTATGGAAAACATTAGAGCATACAACCAAATGTTTAGTATGACATCATTTGGTGCACACATAGATGAAAAAATTAATGATGGACGAGCACCATATGTGTTCAGAATTTGTGGTCAGGTCTGTCATTGGTTAGGGGCATTATGTCCTCCAGAAAATGAAAAACCAAAGTTTTTGCAACTTTACATATACGACACACGAAATGAAGTCGAAAATAGGTTGAGAAGATTTGGTGGAACACAATCATCGTCCTTGGACCCTGAAATTGTCCAAGGTCTGATACATATTTTGGATACTCATAATGAGTTGGTTGCATTGTTTAGGACAGCTAGAGACATCTGGGAGCAAGAAAATGTACCTGATTTCACCATTCGTCTTTACAATGTAGATGGAGCTCGCCAATATGAGTTGCCATCTGGAGACATTGTTGGTGCTATTGTCTTTGAAAATGGACCTGAAACAAAGACAGATTACGATGTAATAATACAAAAAAAAGGCGAACGCCCTCAAAGAATTAACAAGCTGCATTCAACCTATATGTCATTACAGTTTCCACTTCTTTTTGTGTATGGTCAGCCAGGCTATACTACAAAATTAAGATTGGAAATCCGTAATGCACATGGTGAAAGACCTAAGATGTCTATGAACACCTATTACATTTATCAGTTACACGAAAGGCCTCATCTTTATGGTTTGCTTTTTAAAGGTGGGAGATTATTTCAACAATACGTGGTGTCAGTCTATTGTGCACTAGAGCAAGATCGGCTTGACTTTGTAAGGGCAAAGCAAAATAACATTAGAAGTGAGTATTTGTCAGGTATCTATGATGCTATTTCAAGGGGAGACCGTTCAGGTGCAGATATAGGTAAAAGAATAATTTTACCTTCAAGTTTTACTGGCGGGCCACGATACATGTACAGTCATTATCTAGATGCTCTTGCTATCTGTCGAGTTCTTGGCAATCCTCAATTTTTCATCACGTTCACATGCAATGTGAATTGGCCAGAAATCCGCAGATATATGCAGTCTCGCCAACATCTTTCACCAAATGATAGAGCTGACATCGTTGTTCGCGTCTTTCAACAAAAGGTGAATGATTTTCTGAAAATTCTCAAAGAAGGCACCATATTTGGACCTGCAACAGGAGGTATCTCTTTAATATATATCTTATTAGTAAATTTAACGAATAATACATAATAAAAATTATAAATACATGCATAACAAATTAAACATATACATATAATATACATCTATATGACACACATATACATAAACATATACATAACTCATATTTGCTTCTCTTTGATTATGACTGCAGTCTTATACACAATAGAATTTCAAAAACGGGGTTTGCCACACTGCCACACATTGCTATGGCTAAAATCAAGTCACAAGATACACTCACCCGAAGATGTGGACAAGTTCATCTGTGCAGAGCTACCTGACCGAACAACTGATCCAGAAGGATACAAAGTTGTTACTGAAATGATGTTGCATGGACCATGTGGAGCTATTAATCCAAAAGCCCCATGTATGCAGCAAAATGTGTGCACAAAAAAATTCCCTCAAAAATATCAAGAGAAAACATTCTTTGATAACAATGGCCATGTGCATTATCGTAGAAGAAAGAGCAGACATTATGCAACAAAAAACAAAGTCAAGCTAGATAATACGTATGTTGTTCCATATAATAGGATACTCTGCCTAATATTTCACGCACACATAAATGTGGAATATTGTGGCTGGAGTATGCTTATCAAATACTTATTCAAATACATATCCAAAGGAACTGATAGAATTGCAGCCCGAATCACAAGACCCATTGGTCAAGCGTCAACATCATCTACCACTCCAACAGTAAATGTAGATGAAATCCAGAACTTCATAGATGGCCGTTTTATATGTCCGCACGAAGCCTGCTGGAGAATACTAAACTTCCCGATACATCACCGTGAACCAGCTGTCCAAATTCTTGCAGTTCATCTTGAAGGCATGCAACGGATAAGTTTCCGTGATAAAGAACCTTTGGGATATGTTATCAGTGGTGACGGAAGAACACTGACAACACTTACCCAATGGTTTGAATTCAACAGCTTATATGAGGAAGGACACCATCTCACATATGTCGATTTCCCTTCGGCTTTCGTATGGTATGAAAATCAGAAAACCTGGAAGCCTAGAAGACACAAAACAAAGGCGTCGATTGGAAGGCTAGCGTATGTGCATCCTGCTGCAGGAGAATTATTCTACTTCAGAATGTTGCTGTGTCACCAAAAAGGTTGCAGATCATTTACAGAAGTTAGAAGAGTAAACAACACAATTTTTCCTACTTATCGAGCAGCCTGTCAAGCCATGGGATTACTTAAAGATGACCGAGAATGGGAAGCAGCTTTACAAGAAGCAGCTATTTCGGCTACATCAGCAGAGCTGCGAACACTTTTTGCTCAGATATTGCTTTATTGTGATGTTGCAGACACAGTAAGCCTCTGGGAAAATCACTGGTCCCTGATGGCTGATGACATTCCGGCAAGAGCATCTGCTATGACTCATATCAGAAATCTTCATATCAACCATCCACAAATGAAAGGCTACATTCTGTATGAGTTAGAGGTCATACTAAACAGTAGTTCAAAATCAGTCACTGATTTTGGCCTACAACCTCCTCCTCAGAAGCTACTAGACGACTTAAATAACAGGTTGCTAATGGAAGAAAAAAATTACAATCACGATGAACTAAAAAATGAAGCAGATGCTGCTATCACCAAACTGAACAACGAGCAGCAGATTATTTACAACCTTATTGTCCAGTCTTCAACAACAAATGAGCAGCAATTGGTCTTCGTTTATGGGCATGGAGGCACAGGTAAAACATTTTTATGGAAGACAATAATCAACAGATTACGCTCACAAGGCAAAATAGTTCTAGCAGTCGCATCATCTGGAATTGCATCATTGTTACTTCCATGTGGCCGGACAGCACATTCACGCTTCAAATTGCCACTTGATTTAACAAATGAATCAATGTGTCATGTTCAAAAAAAAACAATGCTTGCAGAACTGTTTTCACAAACAGATTTGATTATCTGGGATGAAGCTCCTATGAATGACCGAAAATGCTTTGAGACACTGGATCGAACACTTAAAGATGTTCTCAGCAATCCGGATAAATTATTTGGGGAAAATCAGTAATGCTTGGGGGTGATTTTAGACAAACACTGCCAGTAAAAAAAAAGGGTACAAAAGCAGATATAGTCAATGCATCAATAACTGCTTCGTATCTGTGGCAACATTTTAAAGTATGTAGACTCAAACAAAATATGAGGTTACTGCAAAGCAACATTGATGTCATTGAAAAAAAAAAGACACAAACATTTGCTTCATGGTTGTTAGATATAGGAGATGGCAAAATAGGTGAACGTGATTTGGAAGACCCACAAAACGCCAGTTGGATTACAATTCCTCAAGAGTATTTAATTGAAGACAACGACGAAGGGCTACATACACTTATCAATTTCATTTATGACAAAGACACATTAGAATCACCAAGTGCAGAAATCTTACAGCAAAAAGCCATTGTGTGCCCTAAGAACGAGACAGCCGATACAATAAACGCAAAAGTTTTATCATTAGTAAAAGGCGAAACAACAACTTACATAAGTTGTGATGAAGCTATTCCTCTCACAAATGATGGTGCTGCAAATGAGCTTCTGTATCCGCCGGAGTTTCTAAACACACTCAAAATCCAAGGATTCCCTCCAAGCAAGCTTGAGCTTAAAATTGGCACCCCAATTATGATGCTACGCAATGTAAACCTAGGAGGTGGCCTCTGCAATGGAACAAGAATGATTGTCACACAGCTCTTTTCAAATTTAATACAGGCAGAAATTATTACAGGCAACAGGATTGGCGAAAGAGTTTACATACCAAGAATTATTTTGAAAAAAAATGATGCTGGCATCCCTTTCACATTCAAACGAAAACAATTCCCAGTGAAGGTCTGCTACGCAATGACGATAAACAAAAGTCAAGGCCAGTCTCTTAGCAAAATCGGCGTCTATCTTCCAGAACCTGTTTTCGCACATGGTCAACTTTATGTCGCATTATCACGAGCAACAACCCCAAATGGTCTGAAAATCCTTATAAAAACACAAGAAAGCCACCCCCCCAACACAACTAAAAACATAGTGTACAAAGATTTCCTTTCCACAATTACTTCACCACAGATTTAGATACTTAATAAATTTTTTCACAGAATAAGCATCATTAGCATTTGCATAACTTCAAATTTCCATTCATTTAGCTTTCTTTTTTTTTTTTTTTTTTTTTCCCCATTCCATTCAGTTAAATATAACACAAAAGGTATGTGCTCATTTAATTACCTTTTTTTTTTAGTTCACATGTATGCTTCCTAATAGCTTTCCTGACTGTTGTTATCACAGAATGGCATTATCCACTATGGCATTAAGCTCCATTCAGGAACTGAAACCTGGAGACAGAGACAAATTGATCGAGGTTAAAGTATATCGTGCATGGGCAGCCCGAAATCCTCCAAACACAGCAGAAAAAGGCTACCGTGCAATCTTAATAGACAGACACGTAAGTGAAACAAACAATATACAAAAAATATTATACTTACTTCATCATTAACCTTCTTAATACAAACAGGGTGACGCAATCCAAGCCAACATGATAGCTGAAGACATTCATCACTTCAGGCCTCTTCTTATACCTGGAACAGCATTTCGTATATCAGGTTTCCATTGTATTCCAACAGAAAATTGGCAGCAAACACTTGAGAACAAGACATCACTCTCATTTAACCCACTCACAAAACTGGAACCCATACCACCAGAATCATTCCCGAATCACTACTTCAATTTCACATCCTACAATCAATTACCTACAAAAGTATACGACCCACACACCAAACCCAAGAAAGAATATCCAGTACTTACAGGTACGCAACAACAACTTCTAATACTTTTATTTACTATAATTAAAAACCTACATATAACTCTACATACCTTAAAAACTGCAGATTATATTGGATCTTATATTACATCAGGAGACGCTGGCGATATTGGCGATCCTAACAAGAATCAATCAAGAATCAGAAAAGTTGAGATACAAAATCTAAAGTAAGTTACTTAAAAAAAATATATATATAACACAAATAACCTATAATGCAGACTATCTTCATGCTAATTATTCACAATTTCTTACTACAACAGCCGAAATTCTATCGAGTTGACATTGTGGGATCAGCTTGCCGACAATTTTCCAAAAGAAGCTATTGAACAACTTGAAAGGCCCATCATAATAGCTGTCAGCTCATGCAGAGTTTCAAAGTATCAAAACAGAGGTAACATTAGTATTATTCACACTAAAATATGTATCTTATATATGCATAAACACAACAAACATTCAAAAAATAACCATTTTGTTTCTACAGAACTTCAGCTTTCATCAACACCAGCAACATATTATTACATAAACCCTGACATCCCAGAACTGGAACGATATAAAGCAGCGTAATTCTCATTATCCTTATTCAATGTTTTAAATTTTTATGTGCAAACACATTTCACTAAATAGTTTCTACATCTAACAGTTACAAAACACTGTATGAGGAAAAGGCCCCATTGTGTGTCACTAGATACCGATTACAAAACACTGAAGAAGAACAACAGAAAAACCGTATTCCAATTGCAACACTTCTTGAACATAATCCAGAAACATACAGGGTAAGATACAACTACTAATGTACATTTATATTGCAACTATAAGAAATGCAAAAAACATATCTGACCTACGTTTTTTACATATTTTCATAGGGAGTACGGTTTACTTGCCAAGGAACAATAACGAACCTCAATACTAGCAGAGGATGGTACTATACTTCATGTTGTATCTGCACTAATAAAGCAACAAACATCGAAGGAAACTACGAATGCAGGAAACACGGATTCATACCAGCCCCTAACTATCGGTAAACAAATACAACATATACATCTTTCCTCATTTACAGTTACTTACATAATGTTTCCATTCATGCAGATACAATTTCAGAGCTACTATAACAGATGGCACCAAACCCGCACAATTTATATTCTTCACACCTAAAGCAGATGAATTTCTCCGTGTGAATTGTGCAGAGTTGGTGACATCAAATGAAATAGTTCAGCCTGGCCATTTTCCAAATGCAATTGAAGCAATTGTAGGAACAACCCATACATTCCAATTTCATTACAATCCAACTTGCAACCCAGGCTACATTGAATTTGTCATTGATGAAGTGTTTGCCATACCAGAACAGCTTAAACAGATCGAACCACAAATTTCAGGTAAATAAACATAACTGTCATCATCATTTACAAATACCAACTACATTCATCCTAATACTTACACATATTAATTTTATAATGCAGGTACTCAATCACTACCAAAACCATTACCTCCTAACACCTATGTACCAACACCCACAACAACAGAGGTGATACAAACACCCAGCAACACTACGATCCAGCATCAACATTCCGAAAGTGCTAAAGATTCAAAAGAAAAAGAACAAGACAACCCACCACACACAGAAAAAACAGCAGGTAACAAACTTGCAATACTTAACAAAGAAACACCAAACTTTACAATTTAATCTAACATAGCATCATCATTTTTGCATTTTCTAGCAGGAAAAACACCACCACCAGCATCCTATACAGGTATGCAAACCAGATCAAAGACAGACACACCCTCAAATGTTGATCAAAAAACAATGAAGCGCCCACTCTTCACACAGCATCCATCAGACACCAAAAGACCAAAAAACTAATCTGCTATATCCAACTATCATCTTTTGTTCCTTAAATGCAGACTTGCCTATGGCGACTGCCAACAGTCATGATGAATGACTTATGTACATATCTAGAACTACTAGCACCACTTATGTTTACATCAGTTTGCCATTCAGCAAATGTCTTAACCCACCCTTTTGTATAACAAACGCACAAGATCATGTAATATAACTCAGCTGTTAATGGCTAATAACACTCTTATTTGGTGCAACAACTCTACATTTTCCTATACATTTTGACACTGTATTTTCTACATCACCTCTGCATCCATAACTTTTATCTATTAAAAATAAAAAGACTAATGCATATCACAAAAAAAATCCAATAATTTTGCAACACAAAAAAAGATATTAACACCCATACCCTTAATAATATATTCACATTTTTAAACTTCATCCATTCTCCTAACCATCCCAAAACACAGCATCTACATTTAATCATAAACACCATACATACTCCTAATAAAAACACAAAAGACAACCAACATATACCACACAGAACACATTATTGAAACCAGAAAAGATTGATCTTTTTCTCTTCCCTTCCTTCACGGGCCAAATCCATCACCTTAATCAATCCAGCAAGCACCTCCTTCTCTCTCTTCAGAGTCTCCTTCAAACGATCCAAACCAATGTCACCCTCCTCATGTAACAGTAAAAAACCTTCCCCTTCTTCCACCAACTGCTCTAACCACTTAACCTTTGCACACAACTGATCACGCTGCTCCCCAAGGACCATTAACAGCTGATCATTTTCAGTGTAGTCTTGACTAAACGCTGCAACCAAACAATCATCAACTTCATCCGAACCAGCAGCAACCTTTAGCTTCTGGAAATTACGTGTACGACCACATCCAGAGGCAGATGTTGTTGATGATGCATCCATTATCACAGCAAATAATTACGCAAATGTAAAAGAAAATTATTAGGGTTTTCGATAAACTCTTTCCCCAATAATCAATTTCGCGCCACTCTTAAAGAAAAAAAAAAACCCTAAAGAACGGCCCCTTACTAAATACCCTAAACAGAAACCTAATTTTTGTTTACACCTCATTTGGTATGGGCTTAAACCATACACTGCATTGCCAAATTAAATAAAGCCCATTTCCCTTAAGCCCATTTTAACTTTCCAATTCTTTTTTTTTTTTTTTTTAAATAAAAAACTTAACATCCTAAAAAATTGCATACATAAAAAAAATAAAAACATTTAAGTAAATAAAAACATAGCAATAAAACGATCGCACCGCAGCATCGCGCGGGCTATTTTTAGTAGCAACCTCGTTAACTACTACGGAGTATATATAATAAAACACACACCACAAGTTTCCAGAACAATCATTCATCTTCTTCTTCCACCATTTATTCATCCATTTTTTCCAGCGCCTCACTCATCAAACCCATATACAAAACAAACCCACAAAATCACTACCCGTTTGTTTTTTATCCTCCCATTATCATGTCCGATCAAACACAAACCAAAAAAGTGAAGACCATAAACCCTAAACCATGTTTTTATCCACCATTATCATCTCCGATCAAACAAAAAAAAGGAGTCGTACGGCTAAAATTGCATGGGTTGAGTTCTAATTTGTAAGTATCGATCTTCATTGATTCGAGTACTTTATTTAGTCTTGATTTTCGTTTTTTTTTGTTGTTGTTTGTTGGTAGTTTGGAGGTTGAAGATGTATGGATAGATTGAATCTTGATAACAAAGATTGAAGGTTGTGGCAAGGTTTTATTTATTTATTTTTTTCTATTGCTTTAACTTTAAGACAAGTTTAAAAGAAATGTAACATATAATAAACATAATATGTATGATTAATGTTTTATGTTTTGCGGTGATTGAGTTTCTTGGAAATGTGTCTACATGTTGAAAATTATTGCTAGATACATTTTTAATAAATGTGTTTACCCTTTTTTTTTCCTGCTCAAGTTCCAGCCACCGGCGACAGTTACACGTGATCCGCGGATCTCGGATCAGGTACTAATCAAACTTTATCTAAGACCAAGAGTAGTGCAAAGGAGTGTTGGTAGGGGCAAAAGTTGACATGTGGCACCAAATTGAAGTGAGCGTTGAAGCAAAATGGTAGTAATGCATGAAGGCTTCAACGCCCTTTTTTAATTATAACTTTTTTTTTTTTAATTTTCCTAAACAAACTTATTACAAATTATTCCAAATTTAGAAATAACACAACATAAACATAAAATAATTCATTCGTCACTCGCATAGTCCGCATCGTCGTAGTCGTCACTCGCATAATAATCTTCCTCGTCGTCACCCAAATCTACAACTGGCTCGTCACCCAAGTCTTCAAACTCTTCATCAGCTATTTCTTCATCCTCGACTAACGCTTCGGTGAACAAAATTCGCCATAAAGTTTACCGCACTCGTACAAACGGCTAAAACTTCGGTTTCAAATTCGTCGGAACTTGAATCACTACTCGATTCAATTGTATCAACTAGCCGGCGAACCTTTTTTTTTTTGGATGAAAACGGGCGTTATTGTTTGATAAAAGAAAGTTGTGTTGAAATGAAAAAGAAATGTCAGATTTTATAGAAAGTTGAAGGTAAAAAAAAAAGGGGGGGAAGTTAATGCCAAAATATAGCCGTTAAACGGCTATATTTGACCAAAAAATGCTTCCACGCCCGTTGATGCATCAACGGTCGTTGGATTTTATAGCCATTCAACGGGCTTCAACGCCCCAAGGGGGTGGGCCAACGGGCGTTGAAGGGGCAACTAAGCCCACTTCAACGCCCATTACTCTTGGTCTAAACTCGGGTTGGTTATTTTATAATATATGTATTTTTAAGATGGAATGGTTGACTATGTGAAGAATAATTTTATAAAAAATTTCAGTAAAATTCGTTTATCGACGAAAGCGGGAATTATTGTTGACTTGTTGTTATGCAAATTCAGTGGAAGCTTTTAACAATTCATGGTAGCCTAAATAAGGGGATGTTTGGTTAGTGCTTATAGAAATATTTGTGCTTATTGGTTTAAAGACTTTTGTGCTTTTATAGGTTGTTTTGGATACTTAAGTTCATTTGGCCATGAGTTTTTTCTATAGCGAAAACCGTGCTTTGGATACATTCAGTATAGTTACCAACTCATGTTAATTTGGCCATAAGTTCATTCACTGCAATAGCAAGATGTGATTTGTAAGTAAATACTTTCTAAATACTAGTAGTAAATAACCAATTCCAAACGCCCCATCAGTGTTTGGATACATGGATTTAGCTTTTGATCATCTGATTATTTGAATTACGTAATTAGTCTCGGATTGATTGTTAAAATTTTACATTTAGTACCAATTGCGAAAATAATTGGCATTACATGTTTACCTCTTCTTTTATCCTAATATGATAGACATTTGCTCCAACAACGGTCTAGGAATTGGTAGCCAAGATTTTACATGGGTGGGACTTGACTAAATATATTTAAGGTAGAAATAAGCCAAGCAAGTTAGTTGGGTAATGGGTCAAAACGACAATCTTTAAAAGTGGGTCAAATTATGTTAAGTTGAGTTGGCTACCCTCATGCTTTGTTATCCATTTCTTTTTGTATTTTATTAATAATTAATATGTTAAATAATGATTACATAACGACAGTGATGTCATTTACCTTAATAACCCAACTTAGGAGATTTATATGTGTTTATGACTTGGCTTTATTTCCATATGCTTTTTCGATGTTCAGTTTCTAAATGACTTTGTAGCAACCAATTTTGTGCAGCCAAAGAGGATCAGCTCACAAAGGTACAAACCCTGCTTGCTTCGGAGACATGCCATCCTATCATTTATATTTCGTTCATCTGTATACCATCTGTTTATGTTCAACTTTTGTGTTGCATAACTTGAACATAAACAAATAATTTATAATATTTGATTAAACACTTTGGGTGGAATAAGAATTGCTTATTGTGATGCAATTCCCAGGCCCACTTTTTAACTTTGGTTGTTTGGGTGTGCATACAAAATGAATTGGGCTAAATCCAACGGATGAGCTGAAGACTGCGACGAACAACCGCTTGGATGAAATGCAGTAAGTTGTTAACAAAATCTCAGCTGCGCTTCGATGCAACCGTATTTGGATAACTGTATTGGCTTCTTCCATGCCATTGATTGGAAGGTACACATGGATCTAACCTAAAAACTTTCAAGTAGAGTTGGGTCTAGAACGTTCACATCATTGGTATGGCCAATACGGAAGAGAGTTGCAGTAATTTAACTTGAACAAACGTACTCAAGTTGGCCAATATTTAATTATAAGTGGTAAATTATCTCTATAGTAGGATTGTGAATGGTATTGGCTTCAATCAGTAAGGTAGACACAAACAGTGGTATCTTTTGAAATTGAAGCCTAAAAAAAATGTCTATGTGAAGCGTTAATTTACTAGCATTCAGGTTTGGAACTTAGGGTCTTCTCATAATTTACAAGAAATTTATTGCAACGTGTATATAATAAAATGATATTAGTGTATATGTAAGTGTTCTGCTGCAACTTCTAAATTTTAGTTAAAGATAACAACCAATTTTTTTTTTTTTTTTTTTTTTTTTTTTTTTTTTGGTCATATACATTAGCCTATAGATCTTAGTTTAGCCATTTACTTGCTAATATTTCTCCTTAAATTTTTGCATTTTTTGTTACTTTGGTGGATGTTTTACCTACCTGTGTTGCCATTTGACATATAGAGTTATTCAGATTAATAAAAATATAAGGAGTGTTTGCATTGCTCATTTTAAGATGTTTATATGCTTTACGAAATAACTTCTAATCCAAATGTTTTATTACTGAGTGTCTACCAAATGGTTTACTTTAAATTGTATAAACAAGTCGACAATTGGTGTCCATATGTAGACTCAGACTTGAATAGCTACTGTTAATGGATAAAAGATTGGTCTTCATCAAAACAAAAGCACTATGTGCACGTGTAATGTTGTCTTGGTTTTCTTATTATCAAATTTCAGGACTATGTTTTGCATACTTTGATAGGTCATGTCTTTGTTTACTTACAGGCGACAAACGGCGAACTTTATGGTGAAGTTGATTGCGAGAACTGCGATAGGCATTGATGAAGTGCAAATACACGGCCGCCCCGCAGCAACGCGCGGGCTAACCAGCTCGTGATGTTAGATAGATCATCACCCATTTCAGTATAAGTTGCAACTCACAAAACTTAGTAACTCACCACTATTTTTAGTACTGTATTAGTAAAACACTTACCAACAAGGTATTGTTCATGGAACTATAAGTACTAAACTAAAAAAATTACGGAGCAGAATACCATAAAAATTGTCTTTGTTGTGTTAGTAAAATGAGTAAAATTGCTTGAAAGAAATGCGAAATAGAAACAATAAAGTCAAAATAGTAAAAGACTAAATATACAGAGAAAAAAACATTAAAACTGTTTTATGCTGTCAATAAAACGAAAAGTGGAAAAGATGAGAGGGGTAAATGGTATACCGAACCCAATCACCCTAACAATAGGGTCATACTAACCGGACCGTCCCTATCATGGGGGGTCCACCTATTTTAATCAAAAAATACAAGCATTAAAGCAGACAGTACAAGCGGCGGCAGCAGTGTCGGTCAACACACCCTCCCTACAGGGAGGGTCAGTATAACATCAGCCTAACAATATTGTACCTATCAATACATAGTTGCCTATAATTCGCCGCCTTGGATAAGCCGGTCAAAAAGATGTCATCCAAGTCTTTTATAAACCATTTCTTGCTAACTTAACCACTACAAATTTAAGTGTGTACTGAATATTCTTATCAAAAGACTATTTTAATAAGTCCGAATTCAGTATAAAATTCATGGTTCAAAAAAGTGAACATTATTTATATTGTAGTACTTTTCAAGAAACTATACAATATTATGATGGGTTTGGTTATTCATAGTTTCATACATTAAAATTGTACCTCCTTACTTTATTAGCTACTTTTAGAGAGCGGAAAAATATATTTGGAAAAAAAAATAGTTGATTTTATAGAAATTTATTTGAAAGGTTTAAATCAGGTGAGAATTCATATCTTCATACACTTATGAGTGTCAAGTAACCCATTCAATAGCCTCAAACAATGTTCAATTGTCACTGCTGACCGAAGGTGATTGATATTAGGCTTGTCACAGTGGTCGATCCTTGGTGATCGGTCGACCGAGGTCTTGGTCGGTCGTGGCCACTGTGGCTGTTCGAGCTTGATCGTCGAGGGACAACAAAAACAACAATTAGGTCGAAAATACGATCGAATCAAAACACACACAATTTGTTTGTTACCGTTTGAAATTAAAAAAAATAATAATAATAAAAAAAAAAAAGGCTTTTTTTTAAACTTTACCCCTGTGGCTGTTTGGTCGTCGAAGAAAAAAAGCTGATGTGGCAGGTCGTTTGCAGGTCACCACTGTGACTAGCCTTAAAACCATTGACATGATTAAATAGTTGATTTGCCTTGATTTGACTTAGATGTTTTGTTTGGTGTGTGTTAATACAAATATCGCCTAAAATCGTTATTTATATTTTACGATATTTACTATATTTTGTTAACGACAAATATAAACTTTATTTTAGCAAAACATAAATATAGTTGAGTCCTTTGCATATATAACTACAAGTCTTTCTTAAACACAAACAGATTTTAACATAAGTTACAAACTGTTTGTTCATAAGATAGTAGTTTTGTCATTTTAAGAAAAGTGTCACATTAAGTGTCTAACTAAAATTAGTTTGTTTTTACAATGAATAAAAATGTATTTCATAATAATATAAGTAATCAAACATTTTTAGTAACTCATCAACTAATTAACTACTTCTTAATCAAACTTCATTTAGTTAGCTAGTATATATATTTTACAAAGTTTACATTCATAAACATGTTAATCTAAAAATAGAAATGTATTTTACATCATGGCATGCATCATCTTTGAGATCTTTGGAAGATATGATGAATATCTTGTTTAGATTGTTACTCAAAGAATCATGGAAAGATATGGTAAATATTTGGTTAGATTTGATAAAGATTTTGGAGATTTTCTGTCAGGTCCCCGCGGAACCAAATCCATACACGGACGAATCCTTGAATTTGGATCCGTTCCATCCGTGGTTTGCTGAGGCTTTTTGCCTATAAATAGCAAGTCACACCATGTTGTTTTCTCATCACTTACAAGCATAAAAAGTTAAAAACAACATACATTCTCTCATTCATCTAACTCATTCTTATCTTTAGTGAGCTTCTTTTGTAGCAAAAAGATCAAAGCATTACAAGCTTCAACGAAACGTTGCAAGACTTGTTTGTTTGTCATTTGTGTGAATTGTATTTATTCATAAATCATTGTTTGTACCAAACCATCATAAATCTCTGATAGTGATCGGGTAGTATTTTAGTCCTCAAAATACATAGTGTGACGGGAGTGGTTGTACCGTTGTAAAAGAACTCGACATCTAGCTTTGTGTCAGAAATATTGTGTAAGCGACGTGTAAAGGTTTTCTCCGCCGGTTAAAGGAGCTTGTTGATTAGTGAAGAAAAACTCTCGAGTTGGAGAATCGGGGAGTAGAGTAGGGCAAGGAAAAATAGTCCTTGTCGACCGAACCACTATAAACAATCGTGTTGTGGTTTGATCGTTTCTTTCTTTACTTGCATATTATTTTTTATTTACATTAGTTGAATTCACACGAAGTACTCAAAGCAAATAAATTTTAAAACTGTAAAACTATTCAACCCCCCTTCTAGTTTTCCACAATTGGCATCAAGAGCTACGTTATTCAAGACTTTTAGAATATATTGTATTTTAAAACTTGGAACGATCCATGGATTTTGAAAACTTCAAATAAGGGCAATCTATGCAAAGACCACCACTATTTGAACCAAATGGTTTTATCTATTGGAAAAAAATGCTTTGAAACTTATGTGAAATCAAAAGACATAGATCTATGGTATAGTATTATAGAATGTGATCATAAAGCTATAATAAAAGATATCACAAGTAGTCGGGATGAGGATACTTCACTTGCTTGTCATAGTGATGAGCAAAAGAAGTTGATTGCTAAAAATAATGAGGCAAAAATGATGCTTTACAATGCTCTACCTAAAAAGGAGTATGAAAGAGTCTTTATATGCAAAACCGCAAAAGAAATTTGGCAATCTTGAATAATCACTCATCAAAGAAACTCACAAGTCAAAGATAAGAAAATTGATCTTCTTTTTCAACAATATGAACAATTTGTTATCCCTGAAGATGAGATCATTGATAGTGCATTTGCTAGGTTTAATACTATCATTACTTCTCTTAAAGCACTTGATAAATCTTTTTGTAGTAAGAACTTTGTCAGGAAATTCCTTAGAGGACTCCATCCAAAGTGGAGAGCAAAAGTGACGGCCATTGAAGAATCTAAAGATCTTTCAAGCATGTCACTTGACGAGCTAATTGAAAATATCAAAGTTCATTAAATGGTAATGGAAAAAGATTCGGAAATAGTTAAGGGTAAAAAGGAAAAAGTCAAATCCATTGCCTTAAAAGCTAGAGTAGACTCAAGTGATGACGAAGAATCTAGTTCGGGTAGTGAAGATGAAGAATATACCATGGCCGTAAGAGATTTCAAGAAGTTTTTTATAAGATGAGGAAAGTTTGTAAGACAACCTCGAGAAGACAAGAAATCCTTTCGGAAGGATCGTGATGACAAGAAAGGAAAAGGTGAAAGAAAATGTTTTAGATGCAGAGATACAAGTCATCTAAGAGGTGATTGTCCCAAGCTACCAAAGAACAAGAATCAAATAGCTTTTGTAAGTGGTGCTCGGAGTGAGAGTGAAGATGATGACGAAGAGCCGAAGAATGATGAAATTGCTCTCATGGCTCAAGACTCAAACGAGGTACACTCTGACTCATCTTATTCTTCTATTGATGACGACACCTTGCGAAAGGAATATAACAAACTATGTGAACTTAGCTTAAAAATCATAAACAAAAACAAGTTTTTGAAAACTAAAAAGGAATTTTTAGAAAATGAAGTTTATGAGTTAAAAGAAAAAGCTAAACGATTAGAAAAGAGTAAAGCTATTGACGAGGTATGTATATCATGTCAAGAGCTTAGACTTGAATTAGAGAAACTTAAAATCACATAGAACGTACTTATCAAACAAAACTCTAAAGTTTGATAAAAACATTTGTTGTGCGGATGAAATAATGAAAATCCAGAAATTACCATATGATAAAACTGGACTAGGGTTTATGAAATTAGGAGATTTAAGTAGTCTAAAGAAGCAAGACGAAAAAGAGCAAGAAACTGCTCCAACTACCTCAGGAAGTCACGGACCAGACGGAACCAAAAATTTGGTTCCGTCCGTTGAACCATTTGGTTCCGTGAGTTCCTCAGGTGAACAGAAAGATAGTAAAACGGCTCGTACTGAATTTGGTAAAGTCACAAAGAAATCTAAAGTTGTTACAAATGAAGCTAAACAAAAACCAACTGTCACAATAGGAGTAGGACTTGCTAAAAATGAATTTAGATCCAAAACTACTCAACAGAGGCCTAAAACACCTAATCCCAAACGCCCCTTTCCAAAAAGTAACTACAATGTACAACCCAACTATCAACAAAATGGTTGGACTCAAAACTTTATTAGGCACTATCAAACTCCTAACTACATGCCATGGAACTCATATCCACCATTTCCATACATGAATCAAGTAAATGGCATGTTTAACCAAAATGGACCCATGATATATTGTGGGCCAAATGCTTGAGTTTTTATATAACTTAGGTATGCTTGAAAGTTGGATTGGAACCAGACGAGTGGATTAAAGATAGCGGTTGTTCAAGACATATGACGGGAAACAAGAGTCTCTTCTCAACCTACCATGAATATGACAGAGGTAATGTTACTTTTGGTAGCAAATTGAAAAGTAAAATCATCGGAAAAGGTACTATCTCTCATGACTATCTCTATTGATGATGTTGCTCATGTTGATAATCTAGGATTTAACTTTCTTAGCATTAGCCAACTATGCCATAAAAAGTATAATGTCCTCTTTAGTGAAAGCGAAAGTAAAATACTAAAAGACGGTATAACCATAGCTAAAGGAGTTTTGAAAAACAACGTATACATTATGAAAATAGATAAAACATCTAAAGATAAACTTTGCCTCACCTCTCTAGATGATACCTCAACTCTTTGGCATAGACGCTTAGGCCACGTCAATATGAGAATCATCCAATCTCTATCATCTAAAGAACTCGTTAGAAACTTACTCAAGTTGAAATATGAACAACACTTTTGTGATGCTTGCAAAATTGGGAAACAAGTTCTTAATATCCATAAGGCTAAAAATATGGTGTCTACATCTAGGTGTCTAGAACTTTTGCATATGGATTTATTTGGTCCTTCCGCTATACAAAGTTATGGAGGAAACTTCTATACTTTGGTCATAGTAGATGATTATTCAAGATACACTTGGACAAAATTTTTGAAAAGTAAAAACGAAGATTTTGATAAATTTGAAATTCTTAGTAAGAAAATTCAAAATCAACTATGAAGTAGCATTGCGTCAATTAGAACGGATCATGGTCGTGAATTTGATAATGAAACACAATTTGAAGCTTTTTGTGATGCTAATGGCATAACACATAATTTTTCATCTCCTTGTACTCCTTAGTCAAACGGTGTAGTAGAACGTAAAAACCGGACTCTCCAAGAGATGAGTAGAACAATGCTTAATGAACAAAAGAAACCACAAAATTTTTGGTGTAACGCCGTTGACACATCTACCTATATTTTAAATAGAGTTTAATAAGACCATTTTTTAATAAAACTCCGTATGAACTATATAGAGGCAAAAAGCCAACATTAGGCTACTTTAGAGTTTTTGGAAGCAAGTGCTTTATTCTAAACACTAAGGATTATCTCACCAAATTTAACCCAAAGTCTTATGAAGGTGTATTTCTTGGATATTCACAAAATAGCAAAGCTTACATTGTTTTAAACAAAGAAACATTAAGAGTCGAGGAATCGTTAAACGTAACATTTGACGAAAGTTCACCTCCCTCTAAGACATCATCTTTGGTAGATGATGACTTAGCTGAAAGTCAACTTATTGAAAACCAAGAAAATCTAAATAATGACAAGGAAGATGAACTATTCAATAGAGAAATTGTCAATGTCAAAGAATCTAAAATTCGTCAATTAGATAGTGTCATAGGAAATATTAATGAAAGAACCTTAAGATCAAAAGTCCAAAATCAAAGTAACTTCTTTTGTTTTGTTTCAACCATTGAACCCAAAAATATAAACGAGGCTATAAAAGATGAATCTTGGGTCATAGCTATGCAAGAAGAGTTAAATCAATTTGTTAGAAATGATGTTTGGGCATTAGTTCCTCAACCTAAAAATCAAACTATAATTGGAACAAAATGGGTCTTTAGAAATAAAATGAATGAAAATGGTGTAATGTCTAGAAAAAAAGCTAGGTTAGTAGCACAAGGTTATAATCAACAAGAAGGCATTGACTACGATGAAACTTTTGCTCCGGTTGCTAGGCTCGAGTCAATTAGAATATTACCTGCGTATGCATGTGCACATGATTTTAAACTTTTTCAAATGGATGTCAAAAGTGCATTTCTAAATGGTTTCATAAATGAGGAAGTGTATGTTGCACCAAAAGCTTGGTATGATCGACTTAAAACATTCTTAGTTGAACATAAGTATACTATGGGCTTAGTAGATAATAATCTCTTCACTAAGAAAAAGGATTCACATATTATCATTGTTCAAATATATGTGGATGACATCATATTCGGATCAACTTGTCAAGAACTATGTGATGATTTTTTAAAAATCATGCATGACGAGCTTGAAATGAGTATGATGGGAGAACTAAAATTTTTCTTAGGACTTCAAATCAAAAAATTAGAAGACGGAATATTCTTCAACCAATCTAAATATATAAAAGATATGCTTAAGAAATTTGGACTTGAAGATTCTAGACCTATTAAAACACCTGTCCTCGGAAACTAAACTCATCAAGGATGAAAAAGGTGAATCCGTAGATAACACTAAATATAGAGGAATGATTGGTAGTCTACTCTATCTCACGGCTAGTAGACCCGATATTATGTTTAGTGTTTGTCTATGTGCTCGCTTTCAAGAAGATCCTAAAATATCACAACTTGAAGCCGTAAAACGAATATTTAGATACATTAAAGGTACTACACACTTAAGATTATGGTATCCCAAAGGAACGGGTGTTGAAACCATAGTGTATGCCGACTCGGACCATGCCGGTGACTATGTCGATAGAAAAAGTACAAGCGGTATTTGCACTTTTGTTGGGCATTGTCTTACCTCATGGTTTTCAAAGAAACAAACGGCTCTAGCCATCTCAACAAAAGAAGCCAAATACATGTCAGCAGAAAAAGCATGTCAACAAGCTCTTTGGATGAAGCAAGCTCTTGTCGACTACGGAATTCAACTTAACGACATCTATATTCTTTGCGACAACAAAGGAGCTATCGATCTCAATAAAAATCCAGTTCAACATGCTCGAACCAAACACATTGAAATCCGTCATCACTTTCTTCGCGACAATGTTCAAAAAAGAAACATCTTAATCGAGAAAGTATCCTCAGAAGACAACATTGCCGATATCCTAACAAAACCCCTTAAGCGCGAACCATTTAATCTTCTTAGACTTGGATTAGGACTAATGAAACCAAATTTGTAGTTAAAATCTTAGCTTAAACCTTAGCTTGACCAAACACGACAAAACTGACCAAAACCAAAACTGGTCCCAAGGAACCCTTCGACAACAAGGACGGAACCAAATATTTGGTTCCGCTCCATCCGTAGGTTCCTGGGTCAGTTTTTAAATATATTAAACAAACACTCCTCTCTCATACCCAAAACACACAAACAACTCAAACTCATCCCATGACACATCACTCTCAAAATTAAGGCGTCTCCTTCAACTAATTTATGCTCCAATCAACACTGTAAGTTTCCTAACTACATTTACACTCCTGATCCTGAGTCTAGGGCTTCTATTTTTTGCACAAAACCAAAACTTAAGGATTATGCATCTTCTTGATAAATCATGAAGTACATTTGTTAAATTACATAACTAATCATGTTTCCATTAGTTAGGAATTGCATCTTGTAAGAAATTATCATAATTTACTAAAAACCCCATGTCAAATTTTTGTAAAAAGCTTCTCACAATTAGGAAAAATAATTCTTCACATTGTTCATACAAATAAAAATATTATATTTAAAACATCACTTGCATAATGTCTCTTGAATGCTAAAGGAAATACATAATTAATATGTATTTTCGGGTACATTCAACCAAAGCTACATTGAATTAGGAGCGTTTGGGTTATCTCTTGTTTTGTTATAAAGTTACTAAAGAATTTTGTTTTATGCATTAAAAGGAGTCGAGATAACCGCACCTCCACATTGTCATCATATAGGCACACACTAGAACACAATATCAAAATTTTCGTTAGTTTCAACTAAAATGTGAAATTTTTGTATCCAGTATCAAACATGCCTCCCGCAACTTTCTATGACCACAAAGACACTCTAAACTACCTTCCTAAACATCACAAAACTAAGGGTCTTACTCCGGCTCAAGTCAAAATCTTTAAGGCTCTGGAAAAATGTTACGTTCATGAGGGTAGAACCATTGACCCATCCTTTCTAGAAGGCACAAACATTCGCCAAGAACTTGCAACCATCAACTTTGATGGTCTCCTAAACATCAATGAACAAATTTGTCCTAGATTTGTCCTCGAGTTCTATGCTAGTGTAATTCTCACAACCAATGATTATGGTCTCATGTCTATCCAATTCGTAGTAAACCAAAATGACTTCAACATACCTCTCAAACAATTTGCGGAAGTCCTTGGAATTCCATGTAAAGGTACATGCCTTTACTCGGATAAATGGTCCCTATCAATCCTTGACTCAATCGTTGATCGTATGCCTCCATACGACACTCCTCTAGTTGCCAAAGAAATAATCTGAGAACATCTTTTCCTTACAAGAACTTTAAACACCAGAACAACCCGCACGGGTAATGAAATCAACCGAGACCCATTTAGCATGGAACTTAATGAACTCAAGCCTCAATTCAAAAAATGGGAAGAAATCCTTAGGGCTAATATCTTGTGTACCATAGGTAATCGTGATCACATCAATGCTTGTCTTTGTTACATGCTTTATAGCTTGTCAACCCGCCAACCTTTCAACTTAGCCTATTATGTTGCCAAAAGGATGGCTGACATACCCATGCTAGGAACCACCGCTCTTCTCTACGGGATGCTTTTCACCCATCTCTTTAGAGCCTTTGCACCCATTCCACCCAATGCTAAAGGGTTTTGTCCTGACTACTCTCTTGTTGATTACATCTTTGTGCCATTAAGTGATAAGAGAGTAGCAAAGATTCAAGGAAAACGTCCTCATCCTCCAACTTCCTCATCATCATCATCAATGAGCGAGGATGATGGACTTCCCAACTCTAGGCTTCCTCCTCTTGACTACCTCCGACAACTTTCGGTAAAGGAAAACCAATCAAAAGAGTTCAAGCAAACAAGAGGGATGTTCAAGTGCATTGGAAGATTCCTCACCAAGATGAACAAAAAGTTGGACAAGACGTGAGAGGTTTTATGAGCGTTTGGTACAATATCTTTAAACAATGATGTATGGTAAAATTTTCTTTTCCTAGGATGATAAATTGACTTTGGTCGATTATGTGAACTAACCATGTCTTGCAGGTAGATAACACCTTGATGTTATCAATTTTCACTTTTTAGTGAAAACACTAGCCCCTGCTTGATCTATACCTGTAACACCCCAACCCGACAAGGGTAGAGATATCACAAATACATGGTTTCATATCAGATAAACATAGTATCCATGAATAAAATAGCGGAAGTCAAAAACATAATCCCACAATAAGTCAACATGACTTATATCCAAAATGAAAGGAAAATAAAAGAAGTACATAAGTTCAATGCCTAAACAATGGCAACATAAAGTCTAATGAAATCAATGATAGATAAGCTATAAAGAACAAGCTCCACTCAGGTGCACTCAACCCCAAAGCCATGCCCAGCTCCTAGCTTAAATACCTGCCGTGTGGAAAGAAAACACGGCTGAGCTACACGAGCTCAGTGAACAGATATAACGTAACAAACAATAGTATAACGAATAATACATGAGTAAATGAGAATGGAAGTATGAGTACATGATGAGAGTACAAGGTAAGTATACATGGTAAGAATACATGGTCAGAATACAAGGTGTCATAAGGAAAAGGATAAAGGTGCAAGGTAAAGAAAGGTCAGTAATCCACTACGAGCCCATAACATGAAATCATAATCATAATCATAATCATAGCCATAAACATGAAGAGGGGAGACCTCTTAGTATCCTGTAAATATGAGGGGAGTCCTCAATTAATAAATGGAGTGATCAGCTCCCAGTATGTGAAAGACGTGTATCGCACACACCATCAGTCACCAGAAATAATACATATCATGTAACAGGTCAGGTCAGGTCAAATCTAGGATGCATCCATACGCCCCAGGTGGCCAGAATCTGCCTCTACGTAAATCATAATCATAACAGGGACGGGATAGGTCATCACTCTCCTACCCTAGAGTCATGCCATCGGTGCATCGACTGACATGGACATGAAACCCTCATGCCTAGTGAGTGGCTCGTAGTATCAAACTGTGGGTTAAGGTCAGGTATCATATATCATGTGTCAGGTGTCATGCATCAGGAATCAGTATCATGTATTAGGTGTCAGTATCATGTATCAGGTGTCAGTATCATGTATCAGGTAGCATGCATCAGGAATCAGTATCATGTACTAGGTATCAGGTTTAAGTATCGGGTGTCAGGTTCAAGTATCAAGTGTCAGGTTCAAGTATCAGGTGTCAGGTTCAAGTATCAGGTGTCAGGTTCAAGTATCAGGTGTCAGGTTCAAGTATCAAGTGTCAGGTGGTCCAGGTCATGATTTATATCAAGGTTCAAGACATGGTTTAGAACAAAGGATCAGGACAGGAGTTCAAACAAGGGTTCAAGTTGAATGGTTCATTTAAAATATTTCAAAGTTCAAGTCAGGGTCTATGGCAAGGTTCATGACAATTCATTATAAGAAAACAAGCAAGGTTCACGGAACAAGGAAACATAAAATGAACCAGAAATCAGAAAATGAGACGAAGGCACCTTACTAGAGAAGGGCAGAATATCTGTACCTTATTGCTGATAAAGGAAACACACTGAAATAAGATGATCAGGATCACAGAACTACTCCCTCTTCACACCTAGAGGAGTAAAGACATGATTACTAAAGATCCCATTTCCATATTAAGTATCTTTCTATTTTTAGCAGGTTTCCATTTTTAGAAAGTTTCCTTATTTAGCAAGTTTCCAAAATTAGCAGATTTCTATAATGAGTAAGGTTTAAGTATTATAATTTAGTTTAGTCTTTAATTTAGTCTCATTATGGAATTAGGGTTGGTTCTAGCAAGTTATAAAAGTTTAGGGTTAAATATGACAAGTTTACATAGTTTAGGGTTTTAATTGTAATTATATCAATTCAAAGGTCTAGAATGAAAATATCATGGTTTACTTATTTAAATACTCCATTTATTCAGAATTACAACATCAGCCCCTTGAGTTTCATATTTTACACTTTAAACCCTTTATTTATAAAAGTTACAAAACAAACCCTAAAGTTACATAATTTACCATTTTATTCAAATATTAATTCTAATTACACCACTAGCCCTTATTTTAATTTATTTCAGAACATACCCTTAAGTTTCATGCATAGTACGATCTAATCCATTAGTTTCTCATAATTACACAATTAGTCCTTATAATTTATAAAACATATATATTAATTTGTAAATTCCCAATAATTACCTATAGGCCCCTATAATTATCCAAACTTACACCAAAACATCTTAACATTATAATCTACTCAAAATGACCTCAAGTTTCCAGTATTTACATTTTTAGTCCCTTGTTTTAATTAATTTGCAATTCGAATTATTTAACATATATAATTACCCATTTAACCTCTTAAACACAAAATCTACATATAGACCCCTCAAGTTATATTTTTCCCATGTTGTACCAGTCCTAAATATCATTTTAAAAATAGTCCATGAGTTTCAAAAATTACAAAACACCCCCCTTGACTAATATATATCAAATCGGTAAAACATTTTATATATAAAATCAAACCCTAAATATAATCAATCATCATACAATCATTACCAAATCATTTTAATACCAATAACATCCAGATTCAATCATAGAAAACTTAATTCGATTGGTTTAGGGTTTTATTCATATTATTCTCTTTTTATTTAATTTAGCCGATTGGACAATATTTCACAAATAATATTTTTAGACCTCTAAAATTCGAATGGCCATTTTTCTAGTGTTATATGATGATTATAGAAGCCATGAAAAATACTACCATGATCCAGAAAATTCGCATGCATGATTTAGAGACTTAATTCGATTTTAGGGTTTCAAATTCAATAATTAGCATTCGATCAAATTACAATGCATGGATGTGTTTTAGCAATTTTCTCATGTTATATAGGATTAGAACAAGCTCAGAAAAATACCCAATGATTTATTGAACGAGCGGATGAGGCGATTTGATTTAAGACCTATCGGATCAAGAACTCGACACCAAAGAAATTACCACGATCACCACAGCCACTCCACGACCTTGTAATCATTTTTCACAGACCATATATGATGTGAGGGACTTGAGAAAAATAGAAAATGAATTTCACAATGATCGAATCAATAAAATTCGAATTATTACCTTTCGAGTGAAATGGAAGAAGGAATTTCGATATCTATCAAACCCGACCTCTAAAATTCGTGAGACTATTTTTCTAGGCTCCCTAAGAACCCTAAGAACACCAGAAAAATGGTGTCTTAATTCCAGAAATTCGGATGGAGGCTTGAAGAATTATTTGGTGTATTTTGGTTCAATCGGTGGAGAGTTTGGAAGAAAAGAAAATGTGTGTGAGAAAATATTGATGTGGCCGGATCATAGGGGATTTAATGGCCCTAATTTTCAGTAACTTAGTCAAGGGATAATTGGAAATCAATAACAAAATTAATGTCCATTAATTCCTTTTAATTTTCCTTTTATAACTTATATAACTTTTGAATTTAAAATAAATTAGGCGCCCAAGGGTATAATGGTAATTTTCATGGCTTGTGTAAAAGTTAAATGTAATTGTTAAAATTATTTGGGATCATAGCTTGCTCATTATTAGGAGTTTGGAATTTATTTTGTGCATTACATATGTTTTATTTAAGTTTTAAATTCCCAGGGGTAATTTGGTCATTTTACATATTATGAAATTTCAGGTATTACAACTTCTTCCCCACTAACAAAAAAATTTCGTCCTCGAAATTTGCAAGGACATAGAAGAGAAAGATAGAACGGAAACGAAACAGGACATACCCGACGATTTATCTGTCTGATCACGAGCAGGTGCGAAAACACGGCCGGTATTAGGAATAGGGGGAGGGTTAAGGTAGTTCCCATCTGCCGTCGGATTCGGTTTAGGACAATCCCTTACCAAATGCATAGTAGAACCGCATCTAAAGCAAGCACCTGAAGTCGTACGACACACTCCCGTATGCATCTTGCCACAAGAAACACAAAAAGGTTTATCGTTCTCAGATGATCCCTGCCGGTTGTTCGCTCTAGTATCCCGATCATTATGTTGACCTCTAGTAGACCGATCTCTCCACTGTCTCTGGCTGTCATTGCGCCCCAAGCGATCATCTCTCTGTCTAGAATCCTGCCTCCGATGATCCTGTCGTCGATCCTCCTGCCCACGAGAGTCATAACGCCTGTCGCTCCGGTCCCCATAATCCCTGTTCTGTCCCTGAGTCTGAATCCTATCCCCATCTCTGTTCCTCTTATACCCAGATCCCTGATGAAATATCTCAATATTGCGAGCTGCGTCGCAACATTCTGCCGGGTCTCGAAACTCATCATTAAGTATGCGGTCTAGTACCCACCTCTTTAGTCCCCATTTGAATTGTCTAGCCTGCTGCTTAGAATCCCCAGCAAGCGGCCCCACAAAACTGACTAATCGCTGAAACCGCTCCAGATACTGCCCAGCATTTTCAGAATCAAGCTGAGAGATAGTATTGTACTCCCTAATGAACCTCTGCTGCTCGGAAGCAGGAAAGTACCGATTATAGAACGTGGTACGGAAATCAGCCCATGAACAACCAAGAACATATGCGTCGCCACCTTTAGCTTCTTTATGCGCTTTCCACCAGTTGAGCGCGTCACCTTCTAGTTTGAACACAGCCAGACGAGTCTTGAACCCGTCCTCACAACCTAACACTTCGAACAGTTTCTCCATGTGGGTGATCCAATCTTCTGCTGCCTGAGGAGTAGCAGCAGAAGAGAAGGACAACGGCTTGAGCTTATTAAAACTCTCCAGCCACCCATTAATGGTAGTGGGTCGGCCCCCACCACCAGAAGAACTGCCAGCACCCCCAGATGGACCAGCTCCACCACTGATAAGCCGGTTGACCACCGCCTCAGTGTTAAGGCCCGGTAGCAGACGAGCTACAGCATTAGCTATCATTTCCTCCAGATTGGGAGTTTCAGCATCTCCTCCACTGTTATACTCCTGATGACGAGTGTTAACCATCTATAGAATTATGAAGACGATTAGCAAGATCAAGCAAAATATGACAGAGCAGAATAAGGAAAAAGAGTACGCGAACGGAAAACCTAATGTCTACCCAATCCTCACAGGTCAAAGGCCTAAGCCAACGGGTTTCGGAAACCTGTCTCTGATACCATAAATTGTAACACCCCGACCCGACAAGGGTAGAGATATCACAAATACATGGTTTCATATCAGATAAACATAGTATCCATGAATAAAATAGCGGAAGTCAAAAACATAATCCCACAATAAGTCAACATGACTTATATCCAAAATGAAAGGAAAATAAAAGAAGTACATAAGTTCAATGCCTAAACAATGGCAACATAAAGTCTAATGAAATCAATGATAGATAAGCTATAAAGAACAAGCTCCACTCAGGTGCACTCAACCCCAAAGCCATGCCCAGCTCCTAGCTTAAATACCTGCCGTGTGGAAAGAAAACACGGCTGAGCTACACGAGCTCAGTGAACAGATATAACGTAACAAACAATAGTATAACGAATAATACATGAGTAAATGAGAATGGAAGTATGAGTACATGATGAGAGTACAAGGTAAGTATACATGGTAAGAATACATGGTCAGAATACAAGGTGTCATAAGGAAAAGGATAAAGGTGCAAGGTAAAGAAAGGTCAGTAATCCACTACGAGCCCATAACATGAAATCATAATCATAATCATAATCATAGCCATAAACATGAAGAGGGGAGACCTCTTAGTATCCTGTAAATATGAGGGGAGTCCTCAATTAATAAATGGAGTGATCAGCTCCCAGTATGTGAAAGACGTGTATCGCACACACCATCAGTCACCAGAAATAATACATATCATGTAACAGGTCAGGTCAGGTCAAATCTAGGATGCATCCATACGCCCCAGGTGGCCAGAATCTGCCTCTACGTAAATCATAATCATAACAGGGACGGGATAGGTCATCACTCTCCTACCCTAGAGTCATGCCATCGGTGCATCGACTGACATGGACATGAAACCCTCATGCCTAGTGAGTGGCTCGTAGTATCA
Organism: Artemisia tridentata subsp. tridentata; assembly: GCA_021014915.2. Classification (NCBI taxonomy): domain Eukaryota; kingdom Viridiplantae; phylum Streptophyta; class Magnoliopsida; order Asterales; family Asteraceae; genus Artemisia; species Artemisia tridentata. Next base: position 132,950,550 of record CP139506.1, on the reverse strand, counting down.
AACTGTGGGTTAAGGTCAGGTATCATATATCATGTGTCAGGTGTCATGCATCAGGAATCAGTATCATGTATTAGGTGTCAGTATCATGTATCAGGTGTCAGTATCATGTATCAGGTAGCATGCATCAGGAATCAGTATCATGTACTAGGTATCAGGTTTAAGTATCGGGTGTCAGGTTCAAGTATCAAGTGTCAGGTTCAAGTATCAGGTGTCAGGTTCAAGTATCAGGTGTCAGGTTCAAGTATCAGGTGTCAGGTTCAAGTATCAAGTGTCAGGTGGTCCAGGTCATGATTTATATCAAGGTTCAAGACATGGTTTAGAACAAAGGATCAGGACAGGAGTTCAAACAAGGGTTCAAGTTGAATGGTTCATTTAAAATATTTCAAAGTTCAAGTCAGGGTCTATGGCAAGGTTCATGACAATTCATTATAAGAAAACAAGCAAGGTTCACGGAACAAGGAAACATAAAATGAACCAGAAATCAGAAAATGAGACGAAGGCACCTTACTAGAGAAGGGCAGAATATCTGTACCTTATTGCTGATAAAGGAAACACACTGAAATAAGATGATCAGGATCACAGAACTACTCCCTCTTCACACCTAGAGGAGTAAAGACATGATTACTAAAGATCCCATTTCCATATTAAGTATCTTTCTATTTTTAGCAGGTTTCCATTTTTAGAAAGTTTCCTTATTTAGCAAGTTTCCAAAATTAGCAGATTTCTATAATGAGTAAGGTTTAAGTATTATAATTTAGTTTAGTCTTTAATTTAGTCTCATTATGGAATTAGGGTTGGTTCTAGCAAGTTATAAAAGTTTAGGGTTAAATATGACAAGTTTACATAGTTTAGGGTTTTAATTGTAATTATATCAATTCAAAGGTCTAGAATGAAAATATCATGGTTTACTTATTTAAATACTCCATTTATTCAGAATTACAACATCAGCCCCTTGAGTTTCATATTTTACACTTTAAACCCTTTATTTATAAAAGTTACAAAACAAACCCTAAAGTTACATAATTTACCATTTTATTCAAATATTAATTCTAATTACACCACTAGCCCTTATTTTAATTTATTTCAGAACATACCCTTAAGTTTCATGCATAGTACGATCTAATCCATTAGTTTCTCATAATTACACAATTAGTCCTTGTAATTTATAAAACATATATATTAATTTGTAAATTCCCAATAATTACCTATAGGCCCCTATAATTATCCAAACTTACACCAAAACATCTTAACATTATAATCTACTCAAAATGACCTCAAGTTTCCAGTATTTACATTTTTAGTCCCTTGTTTTAATTAATTTGCAATTCGGATTATTTAACATATATAATTACCCATTTAACCTCTTAAACACAAAATCTACATATAGACCCCTCAAGTTTATATTTTTCCCATGTTGTACCAGTCCTAAATATCATTTTAAAAATAGTCCATGAGTTTCAAAAATTACAAAACACCCCCCTTGACTAATATATATCAAATCGGTAAAACATTTTATATATAAAATCAAACCCTAAATATAATCAATCATCATACAATCATTACCAAATCATTTTAATACCAATAACATCCAGATTCAATCATAGAAAACTTAATTCGATTGGTTTAGGGTTTTATTCATATTATTCTCTTTTTATTTAATTTAGCCGATTGGACAATATTTCACAAATAATATTTTTAGACCTCTAAAATTCGAATGGCCATTTTTCTAGTGTTATATGATGATTATAGAAGCCATGAAAAATACTAACATGATCCAGAAAATTCGCATGCATGATTTAGAGACTTAATTCGATTTTAGGGTTTCAAATTCAATAATTAGCATTCGATCAAATTACAATGCATGGATGTGTTTTAGCAATTTTCTCATGTTATATAGGATTAGAACAAGCTCAGAAAAATACCCAATGATTTATTGAACGAGCGGATGAGGCGATTTGATTTAAGACCTATCGGATCAAGAACTCGACACCAAAGAAATTACCACGATCACCACAGCCACTCCACGACCTTGTAATCATTTTTCACAGACCATATATGATGTGAGGGACTTGAGAAAAATAGAAAATGAATTTCACAATGATCGAATCAATAAAATTCGAATTATTACCTTTCGAGTGAAATGGAAGAAGGAATTTCGATATCTATCAAACCCGACCTCTAAAATTCGTGAGACTATTTTTCTAGGCTCCCTAAGAACCCTAAGAACACCAGAAAAATGGTGTCTTAATTCCAGAAATTCGGATGGAGGCTTGAAGAATTATTTGGTGTATTTTGGTTCAATCGGTGGAGAGTTTGGAAGAAAAGAAAATGTGTGTGAGAAAATATTGATGTGGCCGGATCATAGGGGATTTAATGGCCCTAATTTTCAGTAACTTAGTCAAGGAATAATTGGCAATCAATAACAAAATTAATGTCCATTAATTCCTTTTAATTTTCCTTTTATAACTTATATAACTTTTGAATTTAAAATAAATTAGGCGCCCAAGGGTATAATGGTAATTTTCATGGCTTGTGTAAAAGTTAAATGTAATTGTTAAAATTATTTGGGATCATAGCTTGCTCATTATTAGGAGTTTGGAATTTATTTTGTGCATTACATATGTTTTATTTAAGTTTTAAATTCCCAGGGTAATTTGGTCATTTTACATATTATGAAATTTCAGGTATTAGTGAAATCACTAGCCCCTGCTTGATCTATACCTATTCATGTGTTTATATGTGTTTCATTGTTATTTTCTAATCTCAACTAATTAATTACATATGTTTTTAGAAAAATTACGGGATTCGAACGGGTGTCGGGGGTCGAAAAAGGCTCACTATAAACTTTTTTTGCCTGGCGGAACCAAAAATATGGTTCCGCCTTTGTAATCTTTGGGTATTCCCAAAATTTCATCCGCGGATATGGCGGAATCAAATTATTGGTTCCGCCCGTTATGTCATAAGGTAACTCGACAAGCTGTGACAATTTTTTATTTTTTTCGTTTAATCCCGCACTCTAATTCAATCACTTTTGTTACTAGGATACTTTTTACTGTTATTCACTCACATTAGGATAATTTAAGCTCACTTGGACCATTAGGATATCCATTTCCCACCATAATTTGAAATTTCTCAAATATCAATCAAGTTACCTTTCTTCATAAAGGAAGGAACTCTGTTTTTGGTTCCTTGCTATCCGTGGGTGTCTGACACTAAAGATTTTGCAATGATTGAAACTCATTTACTGCATATCTTCTGGTATCACTCAACACAACCTCATTGGATTGACTTAAGTTGATTAGACTTGCTCTTTAACATCTCCATATCATTAGAAACCACCACTTTTCTATGGATTCACATCAAATCAACACACATTTCTCCATGAAATTTGACTTTTATAAATTAAGCACCTTCAGGATCATCCTTTTCACTCCTTCACCACATCTTCCTTTTTCATCTTACCATTTCTTAAGCAAAGTCAATATGACTAAAACCACAAAGTCATCTCCTACTAATAGACCACCAAGAAGAACCGCTAGAATTAGTGTTAAACCTTGTTGCTTTGTAAACTTGAGCTCATCATCAGATTCTTCACCCCTTAATATCTCATCACCTATCAGAGATGAAAACTTCTTAACTTTGAGTACTCCAACACCACCACCAAAATATCCTACCATAGTGACTACTCCACCACCAACCAAAACACCAATAGTCACCTCACCACCTCCTGCTCCATCACAACTATCTAAATCACTATCACCTCCCAAGTCTCCAAAACTTGAACCCATTGAACTCTTTGCTACACCACCAACTTCACCACATCCATTTTTGGATAATTTGGAAGACTTGCCACCAAGATCAACAAATCCACCTCCTCTTCCATCATTTGCTTCCATCGAGCGTATCGCTCATGAACCACCACGGGCATCTTTTATGCCCAATGAGCCTTTTGATGGTGAACCATCCCAACCTCAACCTCTACTTTTTCATCCCATTTATAAGGACATCCATGGGCCACTATATGGAGATCATGCTCCACCAACTCAACAACCTCAATCCCTTTCTCCTACTCTTGAGAACATTGACGAGTCCATGTGGGTTGATCCCCCACAAACTTAAGAGGAGATCAATGATTAACTAGACCATCTCTATGCCTTCTCCAACATGGTGGACTCTCACCTCCATGAAGCTATCCAACTACAAACCACCTTGCTCTCTTCAATCATAGCTCCACCCAATCCCAACCATCAATCAACCAATGCTCCACCACCAAATCCCAACCACCACTCAATAAATGTTCCACCACCACCACCAACAAATGAACCTAGTCTACCACCAAACTTCCCTTGCCATGGTTGTTCCATGTGTGAAAGAACGGCTCATATTAGTGAAAGAACCAAGATCATGGTTCATGAACTCCAAGACGAAATGAGGTTCATCCTCAATCACATCCTTGAGCGTCTTAACGCTCTTTCCCATCCTCCACCGCAATAGATAAAGTGGGATGGTTATTAGGACTTTTATAGTTTTAGAACTTTATTTTCTATTTTTCTAGGATTTTTCATTTCTAAGTTATTTTTCTATTTTCATTGTTCTAGGATTTTTTTTGTTAAGTTATTTTCTTATTTTGCATTACTTTTAAAACATCTCCATTATGGCTATGTTTGGCGCGGAGCTTTTTGGAGCTTTTTATGGCGATGAGCGGTGAGCAATGAGCTTTTTGATTTTTATTGTTCGTTTGGCAAAGAAGCTGTGAGCTTTGCTATTTTTTAGGAATGCTCATTTTTCCAATGTTTCTTTAAGAAGTTGTGAGCGGTGAGCTGTGGCTACTGCTCACAGCTCACTGCTACTTTTACCAAACACACCCTATGTCCCATTTTATGACTTTTGTCATAAAATATTTTACTAATGAATGATGTTTATTATATTTTTGTTGGTTGTACTATTTATCATGTTGAATGTTGGTTGTGTTATATAAATGCTTGGTTTGGATTGTTCATCACTAATCTTTGTTTTGTAGCATTAAAAATTCATGTACTTGGCACCTCAACTAGGGGGAGTATTAACCAAGGGGGAGCTAATCAAGCTCGGGCTTGAATCACATTCCGCTACATTTATCTTCTTTTTGTTTTGACAAAAAGGGAGAGACAATATTAAACTTAAATTGACTCACAATTGGTATTTTTATACAACTTAATAATCAACATGTTGCATAAAAATAAGTTTAATCTATATTTTTAAAAGACTTGCCCTTTATTTATCTCATTGCTTAAAAATAAATTTTACGTTTTGTCCTCAACAAAAAGGGGGAGATTGTTAATACAAATATCGCCTAAAAACATTATTTATAGTTTACGATCTTTACTATATTTTGTTAACGACAAATATAAACTTTATTTTAGCAAAACATAAATATAGTTGAGTCCTTTGCATATATAGCTACAAGTCTTTCTTAAACACAAATAGATTTTAACATAAGTTACAAATTGTTTGTTCATAAGATAGTAGTTTTGTCATTTTAAGAAAAGTGTCACATTAGGTGTTTAAGTAAAATTAGTTTGTTTTTACAATGAATAAAAATGTATTTCATAATAACATAAGTAATAAAACATTTTTAGTAACTCATCAACTAATTAACTACTTCTTAATCAAACTTCATTTAGTTAGCTAGTATATATATTTTACAAAGTTTACATTCATAAACATGTTAATCTAAAAATAGAAATGTATTTTACATCATGGCATGCATCATCTTTGAGATCTTTGGAAGATATGATTAATATCTTGTTTAGATTGTTACTCAAAGAATCATGGAAATATATGGTAAATATTTTGGTTAGATTTGATAAAGATTTTGGAGATTTTCTGTCAGGACCTCGCGGAACCAAATCCATACACGGACGGATCCCTGAATTTGGATCCGTCCCATCCATGATTTGCTGAGGCTTTTTGCCTATAAATAACAAGCCACACCATGTTGTTTTCTCATCACTTACAAGCATAAAAACAACATACATTCTCTCATTCATCTAACTCATTCTTATTTCATTGTAGTAAGCTTCTTTTGTAGCAAGAAGTTCAAAGCATTACAAGCTTCAACGAAACGTTGCAAGACTTGTTTGTTTGTCATTTGTGTGAATTGTATTTATTCATAAATCATTGTTTGTACCAAACCATCATAAATCTTTGATAGTGATCGGTTAGTATTTTAGTCCTTAAAATACATAGTGTGACGGGAGTGGTTGTACCCTTGTAAAAGAACTCGACATCTAGCTTTGTGTCGGAAATATTGTGTAAGCGACATGTAAAGGTTTTCTCCGCCGGTTAAAGGAGCTTGTTGATTAGTGAAGAAAAACTCTCGAGTTGAAGACTCGGGGAATGGAGTAGGGCAAGGAAAAAGAGTCTTTGTAGACCGAACCACTATAACCAATTGTGTTGTGGTTTGATCATTTCTTTCTTTACTTGCATATTATTTTTTATTTAGATTAGTTGAATTCACACGAAGTACTCAAAGCAAATAAATTTTACCACTGTGGCAGTTTGGTCGTCGTCAAGTCGTCAAAGAGAGAAAACTGATCTTATAGATCGTCTGCAGGTGACCTCTGTGACTAGCCTATTATTGTATTTATGAAATATCTTAGTGCATTAAATGGAGAAAATGTTATCGTTCCATTGTATATTTATATATATTATAGGGAGAAGTTATTCAAGCCCCCTATAGGGGGGTGTTGACTTTTTGCATGCTGCCGCCGCTTGTACTGTATGCTTTAAAATTTGTACATGTTGACCAGAATAGGCGGAGCCCACATGATAGGGGGGCTTGTATAGTATATCTATATTATATAATAATATAGATTTAGATATCCGATGATCTTAAAAAGCAGCCAAAGATTCAAACACCAACTCCATAAATAAATCTTTTGTGAAAAATTCATTCAAAAATATTTTATGAACCTAGCATCTCAATTCTCAACCATAAAATAAGTAAATAACACAAGATATACACACAAACAAACATTAACTTTATTATCACTTCTTTAATCAATTGAAATACATCGACCAAAAAGTAAAGTAACAACCAAACTATATCACATCTATCTCCTCTAAAAAAAAGTTGAGAAGACAAGAAAGATCAAACACAAATATAAAAATATTACACATAATACTTTATGAGATCGTCCTTCATAAAACATAGGATATCCCTCATCAACAAAACACACACACACAAAAAAAAGAACATAGTTAGACAAAGGACTAAAAAAATCCTTTAATCTTCACAACCAATTACCATTAGTCTTGGTGATTTCGAGTGGGGTCGCAGGGGCGAGTTTGTCATCCTTCTTGAAGAAACGGAAGAACTCGCCAGCTCTCGAAATCGCAAAAACAAAAGTTTCTGCAACCTCTCCGAAAATCCGAGCCTTAATTCTTCCCCTAGTCGTAACAAAAGCCGTAGTGGGCTTCTTCACTGGCGGAGCTTTAAAAGTAGCAGCCATGATTGATCAACAAGAAACGGAGTATTTAACGAAGATCGCTTATTCGGCGATTGTAACTAAAGGTTCAGCAAGTTGAAAGCTGAAAACAGAGAAATTATGTAAACTAAACAAGGTTTGACCAAAGAGAAAGTGATATATGATCAAAACTTGTGAGAGTTTAGATGTTGTACAAAAGAGCATCAAAATTATGCTGTTTTTATGGATGACTTTGACTAAAATTCAGCAGATTGAAGGTGCAAAAAAAGTTTTTAAGAGAGGTAAAGAAGGGTTTTGATTAATTTTGTAATTAAGAAGATGAAAACAGGGGTTGAATAATGAAGCTAAAAATTCAAAAAAGAAAAAAAAATAATTAATAATAATAATAATAAAATTATGGGACTTTTGTAACCAACAAGAGCACTGAAATTGTTATTTGGGTCATGATGGGTATTTTATGAGAAATTTATAGGCACTTTTTTGTGGGTGCTAAATTGAATAAACTATAAAGTGCAGAAACTAAAAGTGAAAAAAGTGCATGACAAGTGGATATTATCTAGAAGTTACGTCATCAGTCATCAGTCATTAGTCATCACTTATAAGTTTGAGTGCAAATTCTTTATCGATTTCACAAGGGATAATTGTTTGTAAATGGAAGAAACTTTTTACTTTTTACAATATTTTGTATATATTTTTTAATTTTTCTAAAATATCAAACACTTTACTAATCATACTATTATTATATGCATAATTTAACATTTTGGTTAAAGTTATTTACATAAATCGTCCTTGTAGTTAGGACCAAATTACAACGTTAGTTCTTAACGTCAGTTAGAGTTATTTACATAAATCATCCTTGTCAGTCAACGGTCAACGGGTCGGAGTCCGGGTCAGGTCGGATCGCCACATGAACCACTGAGGTGGTGCCACGTGGCATGTTAAATAAATCTCCCAACTGGTCCAAGCGAGGCTCGAACACGTGTCGTGTGGGAGGAGGTGAAACCATTTACCAGCTGAGCTGGGCATGGTTTCATTTAGTTTATGCAAAGTTAAATATTTAACCCCTCTTAAGTCCAATTCGTTTTAATATAGGTTCAATATTATCTTGTTCTCACGTTTAACAAGATTCAAACGAAGTCGAAAAAATTCCCCGAGCACACCATTGGAAAGAGCACGAAAAACCGAGTCCGACGGTACTTTCATATATTTTTGAACTGGTCCATAACATGCTTAAATTGGCATGTCAAAATAATATTGAACCTATATTAAAACGAATTGGGCTTAAGAGGGGTTAAATATTTAACTTTGCATAAACTAAATGAAACCATGCCCAGCTCAGCTGTTAAATGGTTTCACCTCCTCCCACACGACCCGTGTTCGAGCCTCGCTTAGACCAGTTGGGAGATTTATTTAACATGCCACGTGGCACCACCTCAGTGGTCTACGTGGCAATCCGACCCGACCCGGACTCCAACCTGTTGACCGTTGACCGACAAGGACGATTTATGTAAATAACTCTAACTGACGTTAAGGACTAACATTGCAATTTGATCCTAACCACAAGGACAATTTATGTAAATAACTCGAACCAAAATGTTAAATTATGCATATAATAGTATGATTAGTAAAATGTTTGCATTGTTTAGAAAAATTAAAAGAAACATGCACAACATTGTAAAAAGTGGAAAGTTCATTACATTTTGAAACAATTATCCCATTTCACAAAACATTTGTCCACCAACCCAACAATTCAGTTATGATTAGGGGTGTTATTAAAGCCGACCCGACCCGACCCGAACCAAACCCGAATATGGTTTTTCGGGTCGGGTCAATCGGGTCAAAAATTATATTCAGGTCAATCGGGCCAACCCGAGTTCTAAACAAGGTCGGGTTCGGGTGTGTTTTAATTAGCCTCAACCCGACTAACCCAGCTCAACTAACACTTTTACAATGTAAAAATACTCAGTGTTGACCTGAACCCGAATTGACCCGAACCCGAGTTCTAAACAAGGTCGGGTTCGGGTATGTTTTTCTTGAGTCTTGACGCGAATTGACCCGACCCGATTGATCCGAACCAGACCGGGTCGAATAACACCCCTAGTTATGATTGTATAGAAAACAATTTTAGTTAATGTTCAACTAAAGACCTACATTTTTTTTTTTTTTTTTTTTTTACCGGTAACTAACTATCTCACAATATACAACCATAAACTATCTCATATGTCCTAAGCAGGACTTGAACCCACAACCATTTGGTTAAGGAGCTTCTCGCACAATAAGGGATACCATTGATGTACAAGAAACCCGAAAATTTTGAACACGTAAAACGCCCAGAATACCCTTTGATCTCAAATTCACAAATGATGTTTAAAACATTAAGACATTTAATTCCGAGTATATCCTAAGTAGTTAACGGATAATAATTGAACAAATAAAACGGATGTACACAATTAACCAATCAATCACACGCCTAAATGGATTTTCCATAACCGAAATTTGCTTGAAACATTTAAAGAAAAATATTATCATTAAGTGGCCCAAATCAATATCCCACATAATATGCTAGTTACCAAAATATAAAAGCCCATTCACACGGTTTACCCTAAACAGATTCATGCACATTTTCTTTTATATAATTGCCATATTCTCTCTCAAAACACAAACCCTAAAAGCACCTATACAAAAGTTTCGGCTGTTACTCTTATTCTTTCTGCTGTTCGGTTCAAGATCAAAGAAAAAAGGGAGGTTCTCTTGTGGCTTCAAATCGCGGGTTTTGGAAACCCTTCGAAGGGTTTGGGTCTTCATGCTTTGATCCGCTTTGTATCTGATCTGAGGTATTCCTAATCGTCCTTGTATATTCTTGATCCGATTCATACAATATGTTTAAGAGTATAACGTGAAAACCAAATCTAACGTGTTTCGATATAATAAGAATAAAACACATTTACACCGCATGAAATCATGAAGTTGTGAATCTGATATGCCGATCAGTTGTTGCCTTTTGAATCAGTCTAACATACAAGTCTTGACCTCGTCCTTTAAACGTTATTTGATCTCTTCTTCGTGACCTATTAAAACCTGGGATAACCGAAGCGAAATATAAAAGAGGGTCATGCGTACGTGTGTGTTTATACGTGAATAAAGGCTCGAATATATGTGATATTATATAATCTGCTTTGGCTCATGAGTTGTGTGATTGTGTGTCGTGTGGGGATCACATAGGGCTGAGAACATGCGTGAGTTTATATGAATTAAATCTACAAAGAGGTGCGTATTTGAGGTCTAAAAGGCTGGGAACAAGGGTCGAATAATATGGAACTAGGACAGTGAAAGCATGATTTTGTTATGTGACTAAAATTGTGTCGAGGTGGGTGTCAAAATCTGGAAATAAAAAGTATTTGTGAATGTCGAGTGGGTGGGTTTTGGGTGTGTGTTGAAGGCTTAAAACCAGGACTTATGGACTAGTTTTGGGTGTGTCGAATGGTGGCAAATGTGGTCGAAAAGGGGCTGTGATTTTCACGTGTCGGATATGAGTTGTTGAGATGTTTTGTGGGTCGGCATGGGGTAGCGTATGGCTGGGCAAAATAAAGGGTTTTGGGTGCGTAAGTTGGCTGTTGTAAATGAGATGGTTATACAGTTTGGAATGGGTCGAGTTGGTCATATTGTGGGTCGAGTGAAACTGAGTAAACATGGGCTGTTGTGGTGGTTTAAATGAGTAGTTCATGTGAGTTTATGGGTGTTGTATGATGTTGTGTGCATGTTAGCATGGAGTTCTGTATGGTATAATTCAAATAGATTTATAGAGAGTGTGAACATGTTTATATATGGTCAAGGGTGTGTATGACTGGTTTAGTATTGCATGTGCACGTTCAGTGGGTTACAGTCAACATTGTGTATTTATGTGTAGGTATTTGTAAGTCATGCTAGGGTCTAAATGATGGGTCATTTTCCTGTTGTGTCATAGGCATGTGGTGACTTCATGTCAAGTTTTGTTGTGTGTCGCATAGGGGCTAAAGCATGAATTCAAAACGTGATATAACTTATAAAAGGTGTGTGTGTAAGATCAGTAATGTATAGGGTTAAGGGTGGCATGTGAGTTTCACATGTGAAATGCATGCAAAGGTGTATCATATATATATATACTAATCATGTCACGTGAAAATCATTAAGTGACTAGAATATAATGAAACTTACACTTTAGCCCCTGAACTCTAACAGAATTGACATTCTAAACCCTAAATTATTAAGAGTGAGCATATTAAACCCTAAACTATAATATTGATCATATTAAGTCCTTAAGTTATTAAATTGACGTTGAAACCATAAAAGTCACTAAATAAGGAAACTTACTTAATCTGACATGTTACTAAAAATAGAAAGTTTCTATAAAAGGGAAGTTAATAAAAATGGAAAGCCGACTAAAACGAGTAATCTGATTTGAAATAAGATATAAATAATAAGACGATCATGTATTCGTGTAGATTCGCAGAAGGTGGAGTTGCTTCCGATCCTTATGTTTCTAGTTGTGTGTTCACTTGCGGTTTAAGGTACAGATATTCTGACCTTTCTTTTAAGGTTTCTCATGATCTCTCTCGTATTCTGAATCCATTAGTTTCTGATTCGATTGCTATGATTTCGCTTTGCTTGAACCGCCCCAGTTGAGTTCCATTTGATATGAATTCTGATATGAAGCTATGCTATGAAAACCTTTTCTAATTATATCTTGAAAATGTTTTGAGGAAAAACTATTTTAAAAGGGTGTTTATAAATGAGGCAAAACCATTTTATATAAATGTTACTAACTTTTATGAAGGCTATTTTGGAAGACTAATTTTTATGAAAAACCGTTTTGAAAGAATATTTATGAGAATTACTTTAAAGAATCGTTTTATTAAAGGCACAAATAAAGGATTGTTTAAAATGGACTTTGATGGAAGTTTTAAAATGAACTTTTGAGATGAACCTTGATTATGATTATGAGTTATGATTCAGCTAAGATTTCCCAGGCCATTTCTATATTTCCTTGTGTATGAACCTTTTTATATGACGTTGAGATGCACTTCTGATATATGACTTTGAGATGACCTTGAGATATGACTCTTAGTTTGATACCCGAGCCACCTTTCTGTTTCCTAGCCAGGAAGGTAACCTGGCCGTGCCTGTGATGCACCACTGGCATGACTCCTGTGTGGGGGAGTGATTTCTCACGCCGTCCCCTTTTATATTATGATATGGCCATGATGACTTTGAGTATGACTTTGAGATTGACTTTGAGTGGGGGCGTATGGATTGCAATCCTAGGCATGTATGTTTAGTGGATTTAACTATGACTTTGAGTATGACTTTGAGGTGACTGGTGCTTGTGTGCATTACACGCCTTTCACATTTCTGGGAGCTAGCTACTCCACCCCTTTTGATACATGAGGCCACCCCTCATATTATCTGGTTGCCTGAGAGGTATCCCCTCTGATTGTGAGATTATGACTTTGAGATTATGATGTTGAGATTATGACTTTGAGTTTCTGGGCTCGTGGTGGATGACTATCCTAAACTCTTACTCCTGTATTCTTGCTTATATCTCATTTATTATGCTACATCTGATTATTTCCGTTTACTTTCGTTTCTGTTTATTATATATCTGTTCACTGGGCTTTGTAAGCTCAGTCGCACGTTTTCTTTTCGTGTGCGGCAGGTTTTAGATGGAAGATGGGAATGAGTGAAGAGACTTTTGGACCTAGAAGAACTGATAGTTATTTTGGCCTAGAAATGACTAGAAGTTATCTTATTGTTAAAAATTTGTATCCACTTTTGAAATCTTGTAATTTCAGTATTTCATTTGTAACCTTTGAGATTCTATTGTATTATTTAAGTCGTATGTTATGCTTGCCTTTGATATGTCACCATTTACGTGACACTTCTACCCTTTCCGGGTTGGGGTGTTACCATTGAGACACAAGAAAATTTTATTTTATTTTATTTTTTCTTTTTATTTTATTTATTCATTTATTTTTTTTTGTAAAAGCTAAGATATTATTAAAAGGGTTTTGAAAAAAAAAAAGCCAAACAAACAAACAAACAAGATACATGCAAAAAGAATCACAAAAACCAAAACAAACTACATCGAAAACCACCCAAGGTAACTAAGATTGCACAAACAAACCAAATGGACGAGCGATCCAAAAATCCCAACTAGTACGCCTCGAGGCATAACGAGCACACATCCACGTTTTAGAAACTAGCTTTAGGCCCGCCCCGATGGGGCGCTAGCATTAAGTTTTATTATTCGAAAAATATAAATGTGTTACATGTATTCTATAAAATAGAAAATATATATAATGTCGGAATGCATAATGTTGAACGTCATAAAATTTGTCATACAAATTGAGATTTCTTTAAAAGAAAATGATTGAAGGTAAATAGCATTAAGTATCTTATTTATAAGGATTAAACACATCTACATTAAGAAAGTTAAATAAAAAACTAAAGCCTGTGAAGTACTTCTTTATAGACAACATTTGTTGTGTAATTGCAATAGTTTCCGTCTTTATCACAACATAATACTTTTAGACCTTTCTTGCTTTTCACTCTTGATACAGCCACATATAATTGTCCGTGCGAAAAGACTGGACGTTCCAGGTAAAGACCGACCTTGGATAATGTTTGCCCTTGACTTTTGTTAATTGTCATGGCAAAACAAATAGATATCGGGAATTGTCTTCTGTTAAGCTGAAAAGGCATCTTCTTGTCAGACGGGCTAATATTTATGCGAGGAATAGCGACAACTGTCCCTAATTGACCACCAGATATGATCTTTGCCTCAATATTATTGATCCCCATCCTAACAATTTGTAACCTTGTACCATTACATAGACCACCTCTTTGGTCTATGTTGCGCAAACACATTATCGGAGCACCGATCTTGAGAACTAAATTATGATTTGGAATGCCGGACATTCTTATTGTGTTTAAAAATTCTGTGGTATACATCGACTCATCATAGTTAAAATCTACGTCTATATCAGACACAGAATCTGAACTATAGCAAACCTTCTCCCTACCAGATAGTTTGGACATCATGCGTTCGTTAATTTTGTCCACCTGTTCATGAGTGGGTGCAAGAATAGCTCTGTCCTGGAAATATGTCGGATCCCACAAATTTTGCTCCTAATTACCATACGTTTCCTTTATAATAGCATCAACATGATCGTCCGAGTTAGGTATTAACATTTCTTCAGGGAACTCAACCTCCGCATGACCGTCGTTTTTACCACCTATTTTTCCTTCGCCTATATTCAATATCCATTCCGCAAATTCATTTATTTCTGCTGCATCGTTTGGATTGCACTCGACTCTAAGCCTCATGTTTTTTGTAAGTTTTAAAACAGTGCAATACTTCCATAAATATGACATGTTCAACGAAGCGTGTACAACATCTTGCCTATATCCATTTGGAATGACTGGTAAGATTTTTCGAAAATCACCACCAAAAACAACAACTTTACCACCAAAGACCTTGTCATCAGCTCCTATGTCTAAAGATATGTCTCTCAATGTTCTGTCAAAAGCTTCATAGGCAAGTTTATTAGTGTGGAACGTTTGTTGTTCGAAGTTCAAACACTTGGGATATGAATCTTAGTAATGTGTTTGAGAGATATTTATGTATTGAATGTGTTTAGCATGCGGAATCTACTACAACACACTTTAAAAGAACACAAGGTGGTGAGTTTAAGTAAATGTGTGAATGCAATGAACAAATAACACAACTTTTGGTTAACACAAAACGATTCAATATTATTGATGAAATAATACGGATGATCTAAATATCACCAGGATTACAAAGTAATCTTGAATCTAAGATTGTAAAAGGATTTGTGATTTGAAGTAACTAAGTTACTTGAGAGATAGTTTGGTTTGTGGTTATTGGTTGTTAAAGATGCATGCATGAAGAAGTGACTAAGATATCCTTTTATAAGATAAGGATATCTTATTACATGTTGTCAAGTAGATGAATATAATACTATACTTTGACTATATTGGCGCCTACAATTAAATACAACTACCCATGTACACTCTGATATATTCTTCTGTCACCACAGAAGACTATTCTACTTCTACATAACGTATAACAATGTACAAAGACTAATAATTCAACTAAATATCTATTACAAAATATCTAATCGACTTGACATAAGCTTGGCAGGCTCTTCATTAGCTAGCAGTACCTTCTACCCAGAAGGTACTGGTAGAACATCTTCGTACATAACAAAATCAACTAGCAGGCTCTTCATCGACTTGGCAGGCTCTTTGACTTTGATCATTTTATTCCCAACAATCCTCCCCTAAACTTGTTATTTCCATTAAAATACACAAGTTTCTGATGAATAAAATACATACCTTGAGGATTTGAGAACTCTTCCAAAAACCTTTACTTCCTATCCTTCCTTTTTCTTTCACATTGTTCAAATATGCTCCTTAGCAAACTTTGAACAATTTCTGAGTTTTCATCATCTTTGTCACACCTTAATCTCTTGGAGATCATAGTTGAGAGCACTTCATAACTAAGTGGATACTCTTTCTCAGCCAACATAAAGAGTTCAATCCCACTTGATGTGTACAAATGATGAACACTGCAATGACTTAGGAATTCCCAGGTTGTAGATGGATCATAATATGGAAATTTCCAATAATCATCTTTGGGATCAGGATCAAACATCCTATTGAATTCAACCCATAATTCCTGTTCCTTAACATCATTGCTAGAATTTGTGGCTAGCCTAATCTGCACTAGATTCCACAACTCTTCCAAATCTGCTCTATCAGATGCTCTAACTAAATTTTCAAAATTCTTGAAGATAGCAGACTGTCCCCCAACCCTTGATATTTTCCATGACTTACCAAATCTATCATGGTGTATTTATTAATCAATTATAGGGTGTCTAGACCTAATTGGATCAGCATGAATGATAGTAGGTAAAGTAATCAACATTTTACTTACTTGCCCTTGATCCAATTTTGCTACTTCTTTCTTCTGAGCATCTTGCTTCTTCTTTGAAGACCTTTCTTGTGTATGTTCAGGAGGAGTGCAGTGGTTCTTCTTGTATGCTTCAATGTATAGATGCTGCAACTCTTCAAATGATTTTCTTTTGAGTTGATGATCCTTCCAATTTGCTGACCTTTTCAGATATAACTTGAAGAACTTCATCTGCTCTTTCTGATCATGTGGCAATTTAAACCCTTTCTCCTTATACTGCATGATCTGCTGAAATACATCATTTAAGGCTTCTTCTCTATACTTTTTGGTGATGAATTCTTCAAGCTTGGCTGTCTTCTCTTCTACACTGAGAGACTCATCATCCACATACACAGAGGCTTGACCTCTTACAATTGGATCAATAGAGATAATCCATTGTAGTTGTGCATCAAATATTTGTGCAGCTTGAGAATCAATAAGAGCTTGAGCAGCTTCTTCAGCATCTTTCTGCTCTTTCATTGCTTCAAGCATTCTTGAAGCTTCATTAGCTTTTAGCTCTTCTTCTTGAACTCTTTTGGCCTCTTCTTCTCCTAAAATCATCTGAATTTGCTGAGTTCTTTTCAACTTCTTGGACTTTGGCTCATCTTCAATCAGAATACCTTTGCCCTTATCCTTTGGAGGTGAATCTTGTGATGGAGCAGAAGATTGCTCATCAGCAATTAAAACCCTCTTTCTCTTGTACACTCTCTCAGCAGACCCTTTATACCCCATAGCCAATAGCCTTTCTCTCCTAGCAGACTCTTCTTCTGCCCTAGCAGGCTCTTGCCCTGCTCCAACAGGCTCTTGCCCTGTTCCAACAGGCTCTTCATCATAAACTTGAGTTCCATCATGGAATTCAAATTGAGCCTGTTCCTCCTCTTCATTCACATCTTCAGACCTATCCTTCCTCCCCTTTTTGGAAGAGATATCTATCCTATCAGTATCTGACTGTGAAGAACTAGATAAAACAACCTTTGCAGACTTTTTACCCTGTAACTTCTTCACTTCACCCTCCAATTTCTTGACCCTTTTTACCAATTTGATGTTGATCTTAGACAACCTTTCATTTTGACTTTTGAGAGCATTCTCTAAGAACTTCACCTTATCTTTCAGCTCTTGTATTGTCTGAGGTGATTGGGTTTGTGATATATGATGTGGTGATGGTGGTGGTGTTTCTGATGGTACTGGAGATGGTATTGGTGTTGTTTGTTGTGTTGGTGAAATGTAACCATGTGAAGAACTGGATGATTGTGTATCAGCAGATGGTGTGGGTTCTTCTGGATTTTGTGGTACCATTTCATCAAAAAGTGGAACTTCCTCCCCTCTAAAACCAATTCTCATATTTGAAAATACTTTGTGAGAAAGTTTTGGTGTTTCATAAACTGAGTCTGTGGGAAGCAACACATGTTGTAATTTTCCAATGATGCATCCAATAAATCTTGGATACATCAAAAACTTTGTTTTAATTTTCACATTGTTTATCAATCCTTCAAAAATATATTTTGAAAAGTTGTATTTTCTGTTTGTTGCTAAGCAAATGAGAGCAGAGGCCATGTTGCCACTAAATTGCTCCCAAGAGGTTTTCTTCTGGCTCAAACAGTGAAGGATTGTGTGAATCAAAAATCTCCATTGTGGAGTAAGATGCTTTTTCAGAAAAGTGAGTTTGTTGGACTCAGCATGATACCCCATTCTTTGTAAATTTTCAAAAATTTCAGTATCTGGTAATTGACTAATACCATCAGAATCATCCAAATGAAGATGTCTTCTTATGGATGACTCAGTAAGAGTCAAATGCTTACCATCCACTTTGGCTTTTATTCTTTGGTCCCCATTTTCAGAAGTTTTAATTTTAGCAGATTGCCAAAATTGTAAAATTTGATTTTCATAAATAGTGGGATTGACTAGTAAAGCAAACCTGATGTAGGAGTTGTTTAAAAAGTCCACTACTTGATGAAATGAGGCATTATCCTCTGACTTCTCCAAAAATGCTAACTGATTGTGACGTTGGACAAAATCTAGATCAATTGTGGAAGCCATAATGAAAATTTTGAATATGATGGTGGGATTTGTTGGTAGTACTGGTAGAAGATAAAAGGTGTGTGTGAATTATGATAATGACTGATGAAAGAAGATATGAGAGAATTACTTTTAACCGACAATAATAAAGATTATAAAAAGAAATTAAAAAGGCGGTTAAAAAGATCTTTTATATGTGAAATATAATATAATTTAATCATCAGTAATTTACATAACTACCCCAACGGCTAATTTTAACTACCAGGCCCAACGGTTAAAACTTTTTCTGACAGGCTCAACGGCTATCTAGCAGTACCTTTGTACTCTAGCAGTACCATTTTTGTACTACCAGTACCTTTGAAAGTTTTATAAAAATCCCTTATAGTTTTTAGCAAACTACCAGCTATCAACGGATTTGAGTTGTCTTTACCAAAAGCCGTTTGCTTAAGGACTAGCTAACTATTCACAATTAAGTATGGTTAGTTAACAACCATATAGTTTTTGGTAAACTATCAACCATCAACGGATTTGATTTGTCTTTACCAAAAGCCGTTTGCTTAAGGACTAGTCAACTCTTAAGTTTGTGAAAACTTGGTGAGCTGAATACCAAAAGCCAGGATGGCCCAAAGATGGTGCAATTTCCTTGGATGGAGGAAATTTAGAAAGGCAATGATGCTGTGTATTTTGGATGATTGGTTCAACAAGTGAAATCATCTAATGTCATGCCTTTGAGTTGAAACCTTTCATAGTTTGATCTAGATAGAACTTTCTCCTTTGAGAAATGATTCATCCCTTCTAGATATGTGATCTAACTCTATCTTTTTCAACTCTGCATCATCTTGTATGCTCTTGTCTTTCCTTTCATTAATTGGTGTTTCTTCCATTCTTGGCTATCAATTCCTCCCCTGAGATTGTTATCTCTCCTGAAATGAATATAACTTTTGTTGCTCCTTTCTGTTTGGAAGAACTCTTGTTTTGTTATCAACCTGAAATGTGTTAGTTGCAAACCAAAAGAACAAAGTGCAAAGCACTTGATCTATAGCATTTTAAACATTCAAGCCTTTAAATGAACAAAACATAGCAATTTTGTATCAGCAGGACCAATTATGAACTAACAGGACCTTTTGACTAACTAGCAGTACCATGTTTAAAAGTCAATACCAGTTAATTTTATGAACAAAAACATATGATTTTCAAAGATTTATCATTCCAATACCTCCTACAAGATATTTGAATCTACCTAAATCAAAAGCTTTGGTGAGAAGGTCTGCATAATTCTTTTCAGAATCAATTTTAACAACTTGAATTAACCTTTTCTCATTGCAATCCCTTATGAAATGGTGTCTGATTTCAATATGTTTTGTTTTTGAGTGTTGAACTGGGTTTTTAATGATACAAATAGTACTGCTATTGTCAATATAAATATTGGTGTTAAGAAAATTGTACCCATAGTCAAGCAATTGATTTTGGATCCAAAGAACTTGCCCACAACAACTTGCACCAGCAACATATTCTGCTTCAGTTGTAGAATTGGCCACCATTGTTTGTTTCTTGCATTGCCAAGAGATTAGTCTGCAACCAAGAAATTGACATCCACCAGTTGTGGATTTTCTGTCTAGTGTTGCACCAGCATAGTCACTATCCGAATAAGCCACCAATTCAAAAGATGATTCCCTTGGATACCAAAGACCCAACCTAGGTTGACCCTTAAGATATCTAAAGATTCTTTTGACTGCTGTGAGATGAGAGATCTTGGGATGTATTTGAAACCTTGCACACACACATACTGAGAACATGATATCAGGTCTTGATGATGTAAGATACATCAAGGACCCAATCATTGACCTATAATTGTGCAAATCCATATCTTCTCCTTCAGCATCCTTGAGTAGCCCTTTGTTTGGATCCATTGGTGTACTTGCAACCTTAGAATCAGCAAAATTAAATTTTCTTAGGATCTCGGCTACATATTTATCTTGGCTGATAAATATGCCTTCTTTGGATTGTTTCACTTGGAGACCCAAAAAGAAAGTAAGTTCCCCCATGGAACTCATCTCAAACTTACTGTGCATAAGTTTTTCAAATTCTACACACAAGTCTTGGTTTGTTGATCCAAAGATTATGTCATCAACATAAATCTGCACTAGCAAGATGTCTTTCTTTGTTCTTTTGATAAACAAAGTTGGATCAATCCTGCCTCTTTGGAATCCACTTTTTAGTAGGAAACAAGCCAATGTTTCATACCATGCCCTTGGAGCTTGGTGTAGGCCATACAAAGCCTTGGTAACCTTGTAAACTTTATCTGGATACTCAGCATCAATGAAGCCTGGAGGTTGAGATACATATACTGGTTCTTCAATTTCACCATACAAAAATGCACTCTTAACATCCATTTGATAGACAGTGAAGCCTATGAATGAAGCATAGGCTAAGAAAAGCCTAATTGCTTCAAGTCTTGCAACTGGAGCAAACACTTCTTCATAATCTACCCCTTCCTCTTGAGTATATCCTTGTGCTACCAATCTAGCCTTGTTCCTGATCACTATACCCCTTTCATCCTTCTTGTTTCTGAACACCCATTTGGTTCCAATTGCCCTATGACCTCTTGGCAAATCAACCAATATCCAAACCTTCTGAATCTTGAATTGGAGAAGCTCTTCTTGCATAGCTTCCACCCAACTTGCATCATCTAAAGCTTTGTTTATATTTTTGGGTTCAGCCTGAGATAGAAAACATGAAAACAGGCATATATTGGAATTATCATTATTCTTTTCTTCATACATAGAGGAGATAAACCCTTCTTCATCTGAAGATAAGACTTGAGATAAACCAACTTGAGATCTTGTTCTAACACCAGAAGTTATGCTTCCAATCACATCATCAGTTGAGTGATCTTTGAGAATTCTAGTGTTTGGTGTTTTAGGAACTTCATATGTAGTTGGAAGATTGCTAATCCCCACCTCTTCTTGAAAAGAATCATCTATTTGAACATTCAATGGCTCAGCAGTACCAATACTTGTACTAGCAGGACCATCTGAAGAACTGGCAGTACCATTGTCATTAGCACCACTTTCTTGATTCTCTTGATTCTGAGTTCCTTGATCTTCTTCATTGCCTTCATTTGTTGTGTCTGAAGGTCCTTCTTCACTTGAAGATAGATCCATACTTTTCCAAATTGGCATCCAGATGTAATCTTGATCTTTAGGAGTTTCAACATTGTCTTCAGAACCTGCATTTTCATTAGCATTTGTACCTGTAACAGGCACATAATTCATAGATTCTGAAAGCCTATCAACATCAAACATCCAATCTGGTCCAACTCCTTTCACATTTGCTAGTTTCTCTTGAAACTCTATGTGAAGATTTTCTTCTACTAGCCTAGTGCAAGTGTTAAACACTCTATAGGCCTTACTCTGCAAGGAATACCCTATCAAAAAGCCAACATCTGCTTTTCCATCAAATTTGCCTAAATGATCTTTGGTATTGAGAATAGTGACATGACAACCAAAAGGTCTCATAAAACTTAAAGATGGTTTTCTACCAAAGAAAAGTTCATAAGGTGTTTTTCTATGTGGTTTTGTCACAAGAACCCTGTTTTGTACATAACAAGCAGTACCAACTGCTTCAGCCCAAAATGAAATAGGCAACTTAGAGTCTACTAACATAGTTCTAGCAGCCTCTATAAGTGTTCTATTCTTTCTTTCTGCTACTCCATTTTGCTGAGGTGTTCTAGCTACACTAAACTCTCTTTTTATGCCTTTTTCCTTGCAAAAGTCATCCATAACTCTATTCTTGAACTCTGTCCCATTGTCACACCTGATGATTTTGACTTTCTTATCAGATTGGTTTTCTACCTCAGTGATATAGGTTTTAAGTATCTCACTAGTTTCATGTTTAGATCTTAAGAAGAAAACCCATGAAAATCTGCTATAGTCATCAGTAACAACCAGACAATATTTCTTTCCATTCAAGCTGCATACATTAGTAGGACCAAAGAGATCCATATGAAGCATATGTAAAGCCTGAGTAATAGAGTTTTGGGTCTTGGGCTTACAAGAAGCTCTATGTTGTTTGCCTTTTAGGCAATCAACACAAGTTTGGTCGTTTTGGAAAATCTTTTTGGGTAAACCTCTTACTAAATCATATTTTGCAATAGTGTTGATTGTTTTAAAGTTTACATGACCAAGCCTTCTATGCCAAATCATAGATTCATCCAATGAGGCCTTTGCTACCAAACAAGTTAAACCTTCCTTGGGATCAATGTTCTTTAAATTGACACTATACATATTGTTCCTTTTTGGAATTTTAAGAAGAATCTGACTCACATCAGGCATCTTAAAATCAGAAGAAAGAACCATACATTCATTGTCAGTAAAGAGAACATTGTTCTTTTTGTCACACATTTGTGAGACACTAAGAAGATTAAACTGAAGTTCTTTCACAAAATACACATTTTCAAAATCTAGTTTACTGGTTTTGATAGTACCTTTACCAGTGATCTTTCCTTTTATTCCTCCCCCAAAGGTAACATATCCTCCATCAAATGTTTTGAAATCTGAGAGGAATGACATGTTGCCTGTCATATGCCTTGAACACCCACTATCAACAAATCCTTGATCTTCAATATCAGTTGAATGTTCCTGCACATGAATAAACATATTAGTTTCCTTGGGGTACCCAAGCCATGACAGACTTGGGTTTGCCTCTTGCATCAATGAAGTCAAACCTTTTCAGGATTGTTGATGCACCTTTTGATTTGATTGGTTTCCAAATCCAACATGCTGAGGACTTAACAGCACTTTCCCTTCTAATCCATTGTGTGGTCTTTGGTCTATCAGTACCAATTTTGGCAATACCAATTTTGGCAGTACCATGTGGTCTAGCAGGACCTTTTGGTCTAGCAGGACCTTTGGTTTTTGGACTCCAAACTTTTGTTTTGACCACATTTATCTTTTGAATAGGACTCTTCTCAACTTTTGGTACATATTTAAAAGTGTTTCATGTACCCTTATCAGTTGGTTTTGCAATAACATGCTTATCTTGTCTAACAGTATGTTTAACATTTGTGGTGTTAGACTTAACAAAACTTTTTCTGGGGTGAGTAACATTTGTTTTAGATTTTGATTTACTCCCAGAAACCCATTTATTACAATAAGCATGAAGATGATTAAAGCTACCACAATAATAACAAGCTTTATTAAACATAACAAAGTCATCACCTAATTGTTGTGACTTTAGGTTGTTCCAATTTCTTTGGCTTCCCCTAGGTTTGTTATTACAATTTTTACAACTTTCAACTGTCTTCAAAAGAGTTTTGGCCTTAGCTTTAACTTCTACTTTCTTAGGACTGGTTGGTCCTACTTTGATTCCTTTCATAGGAATAGTCTCATCTTCATCATCATCAGATACCCAATCCTCAATAATTAGGACATCTGGTCTCTTATCAGTGAGCACCTTAGAGAGTGGAACATTCTTAGCACTCTCAGAAGGTTCACTAATTACTACAGGTTTATCCAATGGTTTGTTAACAAATTCATGTAAACCTGATACAGCAAGATCACTACCTTGGGGACATGGAATTCCTCTATAAGGAGGTGGACATTCATTGTATCCTATCCCTGATTTTATTCTTTTATTCAACTGATTCTCTACTATGCTCTTAGTACACTCAGAAGCATTTTTCAATTTAGTAACAGTCAGTTGAATATTATCTCTAGCCAAAGTCACTTTAGTGCACTCAGTCCTTACCATTTCAATTTCTGAATCTTTCAAAAATATTTGTCTATTAAGAGCAGCTTTAGCATCAGAAAATGTGAGTTCATTTTCTCTATAGTGAATGATTTGTTTTTCTAGCTTGGACATACCACACTTATTGTCAAATAAGGTTTGATTGGTTTTTCTATGTTCTAATACTTCTGTATCATAAGCTTTACTTATGATTTTTAATTCTTTAAAAGATTCACAATCATTAGGACATTTGATAATTTGTACCTCAGGGGTGGAGAATGCCATCAAAGCCAATTCATCAGAAGTTGACTCATCTTCACCCATGAAACTCCAATCAAAACCCATGCCATCAATAGCAACCATTGCTTTTGGCTCTGCAACTTCAACAACCTTACTCTTGCTTTCAAAGCTTCCTTTCTTCTCAAAGCTTCCTTTATTCCTGTTGTCAAACCCTCTACCCTTGTCATCCTGCTTCTTAGGTCTTCTACACTCTCTAGAGTAGTGACCTTTCATGTGGCAGTTGTAACACTCCACCTTTGACTTATCATAGCCAGCAGGCTCATTTCCATCTATCAGAATCTTCTTGCCAGTCCTCATCATCAACTTCTTGGCTCTAATGCTTAAAAGTGAAAGTTGCCACTTTATGTCCATTTCTTCAAGATCATCAGGATGAATCTCTTGAAGGTCTTCAAATGATAATACGGACCCATTGTGCTGAGATGTAAGAAAAGCACACCCAATTGTTTCATCTAATATGGATTTGGTACTACCAGAAGTACTAGCAGTACCAAAGGTTGTATTAGCAGTACCTTCTTCTCTGCTACCTTGTTCTTCATTATCAACCTTTGAGATGCTTGGGGATGAAACAAAAGCCATATTTCCAGAACTTGACCCAGTAGTCTTCTTTACTTCATGCTCTACTATTTTGAAATTGTTGTAGAGATCATTGAGACTCATCTGGTCAATATCTGACTTGTTCTTCCATACAATGACATGCATAGACCATTCTGAAGGTAAACTCCTAAGAAATTTAGAGTTTAGGTCTTCTTGAGTTATCATCACTTCATGGATGGCTAACTGACTTGCAAGCTTCTGAAGTCTATTGAACATACTGTCCAAAGACTCATTGGTTGTGGCTGTAAAGTTCTCAAATTGATGTTTGAGAAGGGTTTTCTGTGTTTTCTTGGTAGCATCATTACCACCAAACCTAGCCACAATTGCTTCAAAAAGGGTTTTGGCATCTTTGTATTTGTTAAAGATCAGAAGTTGATCATTTGGAATAGTCATTAGTAACATACTCCTTGCCTTTAGATCATTTCTCTTCTGAACTTTTTCATTTGCATTTGATGATTGTTCTTGTATTCTTGTTACAAGAGCATCATTTACTGTTGTAGTGGTGATTTGGGGTTTAAATGAATTTCCTTGTTCAATTATCTCCCAAAGTGCATAGTCCTGCACTTGAAAGTATTGTTCAACCCTTAGTCTCCACATTTCAAACTCGTTTTGCTTGAGTAATGGAAGTTTAGCTGCAACATTGGTTTGAATATGTTCAACATCCATTTTTCTTTTAAATTAGTAAATATCAAGCCTAGCTCTGATACCACTTGTGGAACGTTTGTTGTTCGAAGTTCAAACACTTGGGATATGAATCTTAGTAATGTGTTTGAGAGATATTTATGTATTGAATGTGTTTAGCATGCGGAATCTACTACAACACACTTTAAAAGAACACAAGGTGGTGAGTTTAAATAAATGTGTGAATGCAATGAACAAATAACACAACTTTTGGTTAACACAAAACGATTCAATATTATTGATGAAATAATACGGATGATCTAAATATCACCAGGATTACAAAGTAATCTTGAATCTAAGATTGTAAAAGGATTTGTGATTTGAAGTAACTAAGTTACTTGAGAGATAGTTTGGTTTGTGGTTATTGGTTGTTAAAGATGCATGCATGAAGAAGTGACTAAGATATCCTTTTATAAGATAAGGATATCTTATTACATGTTGTCAAGTAGATGAATATAATACTATACTTTGACTATATTGGCGCCTACAATTAAATACAACTACCCATGTACACTCTGATATATTCTTCTGTCACCACAGAAGACTATTCTACTTCTACATAACGTATAACAATGTACAAAGACTAATAATTCAACTAAATATCTATTACAAAATATCTAATCGACTTGACATAAGCTTGGCAGGCTCTTCATTAGCTAGCAGTACCTTCTACCCAGAAGGTACTGGTAGAACATCTTCGTACATAACAAAATCAACTAGCAGGCTCTTCATCGACTTGGCAGGCTCTTTGACTTTGATCATTTTATTCCCAACAATCCTCCCCTAAACTAGTCATTGGAGCTTCGTCCCAAATAATTAACTTTGTTTGCCTTATCAAATCAGCAAGGTCTCCATCTGCCTTAATTGTACACATAGAATCCTCCACAAGATTAATGGGTATTGCAAACCGAGAATGGGCTGTTCTTCCACCATCAAGCAAAAGTGACGCGATACCACTTGATGCCACATTTAGAACAATCTCACCTTTAGACCTTAAAGCTGCCGTCAAACTCTTGTACAAAAAGGTCTTACCAGTGCCTCCATAGCCATAGACGAAAAACATACCCCCACGGTTATTATTGCATGCATCAATAATAGTCTCGTAAATTCCTTTCTGCTCGTTAGTCAAACTGTTATATAGGGATTCATGTTGTAAAATAAGTTCCGGTATTTTATAGTCCAATTCATCATAAATCAACCGGTTGTATCCTTCCATTGTAAACTCAGAATCAGGGTACGGCATGTTAACTATATTTTTCAAGCTCTTACCACACCTAAGTAACTTTTCCTCAATGTATGTTAAACATATATTGTATCGCTGAGTATCACTTAGCTCTAGATCTGTAAGCAAAACATTGCTTTGTATAAACATTTTTAATGGAAATATATTACGTTGATATAGGTGAAAATTTAGTATAAATGTAAAATGATTTATTACCTGGATGGTTTCGTTTCTTCCTTTCTATCTCTAACACATCTTCAGCCAACAGTTTCCAAGACTTCTCCCAAACAATCTCAGGCCTCGACATAGTATCAGTTAATATTAAACTTACAAAATAATTTCGCAAGTAATCTCCCATACCCCATTGACTTGCTTCAATAAGTCCATCGATGTACTCCTTGTCGTCATCAAGCAATCCACGTGCAAAGCATGCTTCTTTGCATGTAGGATAAACTACACCATCAAATTCCCTAAAATCTTCCCACTCTCGAGCACCTTTCACATGGTTTAAAAGCCTACGTAAATAAAAGAGATCCCCCAGGAAGGAGGAACATGGTGTATCCGTCCAATGCTTTTACCTATGGAAAGGAAACAAATGTTTATAGGCAAGCATTAATGAGGAAAATATATAATAGCATTCAAAAATACATATCATGAATGAAGTTAAAAAGTTTTTTTTTGATATATATATGTACCTTGCTTTCTTTTTGTCCAAATTCTATCGGTTTTATTCCAAACATAGTATTTTGGAATTTCGACGTACAAAAGTTCTCGAGCTTCGGAATCTGTTTTATTAAGATCCATCCAAGCTAAGAACTTTGAAGTATTTGCTGAATTCTTCTCAAGTTGAAAGTCGATACTTTCAGTGGGATCAAACACAACAGATTGTTGGTTTGGCAAGTGAAATGGTAGTCGTTCAACAGCAGGAAATCTGTGATGAATATCAAACTTGAAAATTCTCCACGCAGCTTCACATGAAGATAAGTAGCGACAGTCATAGTAATCCTTAATCTCATCCTTTTCTTCATCTTCAACAGCCGCAGTTACTCTATCTGGACCCTTGTTTATGTACTTAAAAAGGTACTTAATCGATCCAAACTGATTGCACCATTCTACGTTGATGTGAGCTTGATATCTAAAAACAACATAAAATAATATTCATAAAATCATACTTGGGCAGAAGTATGAAAACAGATTAATATATATTCTTAGTACCTTTTTAATAAAGTAGGGCTGTACAGGACAACAAAGCCACCATCAAGATCAGCTCCTTGTTTTCTAACACTTCTTCCATTATCACTTCTTTTGTATATGGCATATCCACTCTCATCAATGAAAGTGGACTCACTGAATTTCTTTGGGAAATTCTTAGAACACTTATTCCCAACCATGCATGGGCAGTTTCTATGTTCGGGACCACATGGACCGTGCATCATAAATTCTTTGACCAACTGGTGTAGCTCGGGGTCTTGATCTTTATCGGGTATTTCAGCGGATATGCACCTATCTATATCAGCCGGTAATCTCAGCTTATCAGCTGATTCCAACCATACACAAAGATGACAATGAGGTAAACCACGCTTCTGAAATTCTATCGTATATACTTCTGTCAAAATATTAAGACACATTTACTGGTTAATGAAAAATAGACAAAGTATTTCATTAATTATTAATAGAAGTGTTTGATGGATGTTAAGAGAGAAAGGAATTTACCTGCTCGAACTCGTCCAAATATTTTTTTTTTCTCTTTTATATCTTTTAACAATTGATCAAGCTTCATTTTAAATACCCTTGTTGTAGCGTCTGGTCGATCTTCAGATTTCAAACCTCTTTCTTTGAGAAACCTTGTAATTTCAGGCCACTTCGGATTACATGTAAATGTAATAAACAAATCAGGATATCCATAGAACTTGCACATTGCCATAGCATCCAAATAGTTTTGTAACATGTAACGTGGACTACCGGTGTATGATGATGGTAAAATAACTTTGGTTCCACGTTTTTTATTTGGTTGGTTATGTTGATCCGCTGCTTGTGCTAATCTTGTATACGTTTCACACCTAAGTTCCTTTTGCTGTTTACGTACGTACCGCATCCTTTCAGCCTCCACCATAGTATAACCGTCAACCAAAAATTGTTGAAATAACCTTCTTCCATTTAAAATTGTTGAAAAGACGTTTGGCAGGTCTTGAATGCGATATGCAAACCATTCACGCATGGTCACATATATTTTTTTTTTGCATCTGGTGTAGCATCGGTAATACCATCATGGTAAATGTCTGTACGGTAACCATCTTCGGCGTATGGGAACAACAACGGATATTGTAATGGAAGGAATGACACGTGGAGCTCGCTAATTGTTTTCATCTTTCCACTATTTTTATGGACAATGATGTCTCTTTCATTAGCCATTGAATCAAAATCACCAACAATGAGGGCTGCAACTTCATTTGAAGTTGGTAGGTCGTATTGCCTACCATCATGTGGACGTCTACCTATAAGCCTGATCCTGACATTTGATTCACCTTCCGCCATTTTTCGTCCAGCATACCTATACTTCTGAACCAAAGGGTTGTTAAGATCCAGCATGTTTTTAATGTCTTTTGTGAGTTGCGGGTCTATGGTTTTTGTTGTTGACGAAGATGCATTATGGCTTGAACAAAAACAAAAGATAAGTGTAATAATTAGAATATGCATAATGAGAATATGAAAATATAAGTTTTAAATTATATGAACAAAAATACTAACCTAACAACATTGATGCGGTTTTGAACCTCGTTTGCTAGATCATATATGTAAAGCTGTCCAAACTTAGGTGGTTCGCCTTTTTTTGGTAACAAATCCCCCATTACGTGGCTGTTTTCCCCTTGTATTCTAAAACAATATGGACCGCGTCCAGTATTAACCGTGTTATCTTGTTTACCAGACATCCATGTAAAAGCAAACATGGAATTATAACGTCGTATGTTTTCCAAAAAAGTGTTGCTGTTAGGGTGTTCTGATTTTAAAAGTCGAGTTAACAAACTTGGAGGATTCCTCAATGCCACTGGTAGTTTAACTTTACCTCGAACACAACAAATAGAATATCCATCGTCGTTAGCTGCATTTGAAGCTCCCCTTTTAGTTTCAGCAAGCCACAACAACGCACCACATTTGTCGCATTGTTCAGTCGGATCACCGTGGTCAAAATACTCTATTGAAAATTTAATAAATGTATTTTAATGAAGTGCTAAAAAACATACAGAATAAGGAATATTTTGTATTAGTATTGAATATGAGATGCACCTTTAGAAATGCCTGATATACGATCCGTATATCCATATTCATCTTCAGTATCTTGGTCTGACAATTCAAATGGAGTAATACTTGCAATTGACTTGCCTTTTTTTCTTGTGCTAACTTCAGATGATGATTCAACAGTAGGATCCGTAACACTACTTGATGGTATACTTGAAGGACTACCTGTAAATGCCCCTAAGGTTAGTTATACACAAATGACTAAATGTAGTTAATAAAAACCAAGTATTAGTAGTATATCTTACCAATGTCAAATTGTACCGGGGTCCTGTTTTTTAATCTTGTTCTATTATTAGTCGTTGATTTTTACCTGTAATGAATAATGCAGACTAAATATGTGAATAAGATATACATATGTTGGTATTTAGCAATTCATAATTTTCTCAAAAAAAAAATAAAAAAAAATAAACATAAAAACGTACTTGTATAAGTGTGGTGAATCTGTTGTTTTCCATTTGTAACATCCGGAGTTTGAAAAATAGGAGATGATGATCCAACACAATTGCTGAAAGGGGTGTTTGGAACATGTAGGGGTATGGTACGGCGTGTGTCAATATCTATTAAATGTAACATAATAAATAATGTATTTCGGTGTTAACTTATAGGGAATACATATGTATACATATATACATTATTGAGAAACAATTGATTGTAAGATATAAGCAATTACCTTTTGTAATGCAGGAGCCAATATTTGGATCAAACAAAGGGGTACGGTTAATTGGAGTTTCACATGAAGATTGAAAGGTATTATTTGTTGGTATTGATTGATCACCTACTATAAAAACATTTTGTTAAATATTTTCACATGGATAACATTGCCATTTTACGGAAAAATAAATTTAAATAAAAATTAAACTAATAATGAATGCATGACAAAAAAGATACCATTTTGTTGAGGTCTTTTCCGGGGCCTTCCAACTGCTTTACGTGGGTTTTCTGTAACAGGCTGTGATGGATACAAATTGGCATTAATTGATGTACTGCCAACTGTTACAGGATTGTTATAGGGGCGTCCAAGTCGCCTTAAAGGTGGAGCAATATTTTTACATGTTGCATTCTGAGAAACAATAGGCCTCTGAGTTGCAAAATTGTTCCCATAACATGAGTTGAGTAATGTTTGGTTTGGCAATGAGACTGAACCTACAACCACATTATGGAATTAATTTATATTGAAATTACATGGTTTAATAAAAGATAACAAAATGAACAAATAAATAATAACTGTGAAATTTTACCTGTGTAATGGGCGATAATGGAAATCTTTGTATATTGCCCCCTGGTATAGGGGTAACAACATCTGTAGCCGTCGCTACATGTCTATTACTTATTGAATGATTTTCCTTGTTTTGAAAAACTCCAATACTTTTATTAGCCAGTGCCGCTGTATCAGCATGAATCTTACGTGGGCGTCCTGGCTTCCTTTTTGGTGGTGCCAACGTTACAGCATTTGATCCAATAGTTGGAATGATCGTAGCATTAGGTTGAAAAGAACTTGTAGGTGTTACTACTTGGATTTTTTTTGTTACAGTATCAACACCTTTTTTTTGGTTAAATGAAGAGGCATATGTTCTAGGTATAGAGATGGGCTGATAATTAAGATTTGGACTAACAACAGTGGCTTGTGTAGCTAAATCTTTATTACTTGATACAACAATGTCATGTTGTTTTTGAGTGAAAATATTGTTAACATAAGATGAGTTGTTTAATGATTGATTGTTGGCTGACAATGTACCTAATTAACAAACATATACTTAATAAAGCTTAAAAAATAAGTTTGCATAGTAAATATAACGTAGTACAAAAAAACTTATTAAGAATTCTTACTTGAAGTGATATCGGAGAGAGGATATCTTTGTGGATGGGTTGTAGTTTGAGGATGATAATTCATGACATTATTGTTACATCCATGAACACCTTCTGTCCTCGTATTTGCTATAAACTATTTAGATTAAAAAGGGAAATGCAAATATAGTAATAGTAATTAGTACCGTTCATAAATTAAAATGATGTGGCATTACCTGTTAATTGACATTGTTCAATACTTGTAGTTTTGGCAGTTGGTGTTTCATAGGAAACATGTTTACGTTTGGCCGAATGTTTCAATTCCACAAATGGCAAATCATTGAAAGATAGCACATTATGGTTTAATGGTTTATCTATGTTAGAAGACTTTATTTTGTTTCTTGTGTCATGAAAATCTGCATATATTATGATTGAATAAGTTAATAAATCATACTTTCATTTATCTACATGTTACATAACATCTTGAAGAATGAGGATGAATATAAAACATGTAACGTTGAAAACAAATTGTTTACCATGAGATAGCAAATCTTGATCATGAATTTTGGAATTCATAGAACTTGAACAAACAACTTTGGATGGAGATATTAGATTATTTGAATTCTTTTCTTGAAGCCAAATATCTCCATTAACATGCTTGATCATGTTATTATTATTACCATGATCCTCTTTAGTATTGGAATTTAAAGGTTGTTTTTTCCTTTTGTTGTTCATCTATAACCACATGTACTGATGGTGAAAGATTATAGTTAAGAATGATCTTAAAAAACCTAATACGATTGATGGATGATTTGTTTTAAACAAAACATTCAGCGGAGCAATAATTTTGTTGGCTTAAATTTAGCTATTGGATTGGGTCAAATAATTAAATGAGACCCATGTATATTACATTACCATTTTAATTAACGTCTAGATTGACATAGGCCCAATTTTTTTTAGTCAAGGATGCAGCCCAACTTGTTGATACAGGTGGCGGATTTGATGTAACTATTGAAGATAGGATTTACATGCAAAAAATATATTATAGCCTCTAACACCCACAAACCATCATTAAGGCACATACTTCAACTTGCCTATCAAATCACCAAGAACATCAAAGGTTAGTCAACAAATTTTTTTTATAACTAAACCAAGTATAAATCTATGTGACTGTAATCTTGCTAATGATCTAAAAACCACAATCGTAAGTGGTTTTCCATTGTTGTATTCATGTTTTGTACTAATCGACATTTTTTAAGTATAGTTTTTGATTATAATGAGAATGAAGCTTAGGTTTCTGGTTTAAGGATTAAAATAAACATATGCTTTAGTTGATAATAGAGATGTGATTACCTGCATGTTTATTATTGTGGTATAGTTACTGTTGATATTCATATTGATTGTTGTGATTTTGATAATGTAGATAGAAAAACATTTTGAAATTTTTATGTGGTGTTTTGATTTGTACTCAGATTTGACTATAGTTTATAAAAACTGTTATATCTCAAGAGTAATGTATAAACATATTAGGTCTAAATTAGTACTAATGTTGAGATTTTAATGTTTAATCTTTAAGGATTCCATTATCTACTGATGATGTGATTTTTATGAGATATTTTTTTAATGAATGCCAAAAACACATATATGACCATAAGATTGTCTTAATGATTAAGTCGTTGCTATAGGACATGAATGCTTAGAGATTGATTATTTTGCTATATTCAGTAGGAAAAAAGAGTTATGTAGTTTATGGCTAGCAACTTGTAACATGATATTTGGTATTTTAACAATCATTGTTATTATAGGAAAATGCCATTGGAATTCATTAGTTGGGTGAACCGCAGAACCTATCCGAAATCACAGGTAAGGAAAAATTATTTAATATGCCAAATAACAGCCATAATAAATTTAGGATGACAAAATACGTATAGGAAAATGTTTCAGGATCTGCCACTTGCATTTTCGGAGGACGGATACAACGGGAAGAAACATGTTTACTTGATAAACACCAGAAGGATTCGTTCCAAAGTAAGATTAGTGACACCATACCATAGACCTATTGCACTAAAGGGTTACAAATGGACAGAATTCGCTGTGGAGAATATCGGTCCGGGTGTTAGGTTAATGCATTTCATCCAGGAAGGGGATGATACCTTCTATGTAACAGGATATGATAGTGGTGGTATTGAATTCGGAGGATACAATGGAATCGAGGGACGTTATTCTCGGTTTCAAAGTCGTGTATGGGCTGCAGCAAACAGGGGTCAGGTATTATATTTTAGTTCAGTTATAATTGTTTTGACTTTATTAGTATCTTAATGTCTTAGTTATAAGTAACATTAAATTGAACTTAATTTACAGAGAATTCCAGCTTCTTTCTTACCTGGGTTAGGTGAAACTGGAAATATAAGGATTAACGTGGAAGGGCACAGGTTTACAGTTCCCGGTGAATCTTGTTAATGATGGAGCGGTAAACGTTGGAGGTGAATATGAACTGTTCCATCAAACTTGGAATATCATTAAAAAAACCTTGCGTTTTGATGCTGGAATGACATTGGTGTTCACCAAGGTGCAGAACAATGAGATTTGGATGATGGCTTATAATGGTGATGGAAGTAATTATACTGATGCTCATTTCTTTGGTGCAACCCAACTATCACCAATACAACCACAAATTGCTCTGGAGGACAAAGGTGCAATATCTATTTACTTGTCATAATTATCACACACGCTAACATATATCACGGTATGTTTGCGGATATTAAATAAATGGAATTTGGTAGTGCTTTTTACATACTGTCATGGGTAGATTCATATTAGGTAATGTATAAGGAATGTTTGGAATAAAGGGTAAATTTTGAAACATATGTTAACGTTGGACAACAAAGTCTTAGTTAGGGTAATATGTTAACGTTGGATAGAATAAATTTGTTTATAAAAAGGTATTTTTTGTGCCAATATACTGACAATGTTGTTTATTAGAGGATATTATTTTATATTCTTATATTATTAATTTTTTTATACTGACAATATTAAAAGGTTAGTAAACTTAATAAATGAATTTTTAGATGATGACCGAATGCATCACATCTGTCGCTGTCCGGTTCATCGAGACCATTTTGGTGAAGCTGAAGATGCGTTCTATAAGAGATATTCATATATTGTGGTTATGAAACGTCTGGTAAAGATCATTCGTTTATATATTTACTTTTAAGATTACTATCTTTAGATACATAGTTAGGGTTATATGTTACTCTTTAAATATTGCAGACAATACCGGCAGATTTTTTGGAGCACCATCCATTGCACATGTATAGACATGTGTTGATGAAACACCAAAATATTGAATTCACCATGAATGTGAAAATGGAGTATCACAAGGAGGAACCAAGTCGGACTAATCATATAAACGTCTTTGGCGAATGGAGGGAGTTTGCACATCAATGTAGGTTTGACTATGATAAGATGATACGGTTCAAATACATGTATCTCCTGAACGATTTGGAAGGATTTGATGAGGAGCCAATTCCGGTGTTTCACCTCTGTTAAACGTGTCTCGGCCAACATGTTTGTAGTTTAAGCTTGACGGTTATCATGGTAATGACTAATGTTTCAATATTATTAGGTTCGTATGGTAATGACTAATGTTTGACTATGTTATGTTTGGATGTTGGTTTGTTGTGGATTGTAAGTTATGGTAATCGGATTTATCTTAAACAATACTTTTGTTAAAATGAACTCCTTTAAGGTTTAATAATTAAGTAGTTTTAAACATCATTTTGTTTTCCAGTAGTGGGCAGTATTATCGTTAACATCTTGAAGAATGAGGATGAATATAAAATATGAAACGATAAAACAAATTGTTTACCATGTTTGAATAAAATCTTGATCATGCATTTTGGAATTCATAGAGCTTGAACAAACAACATTGGATGGAGATATTTGATTATTTGAATTCTTTTCTTGAAGCCAAAGATCTCCATTAACATGGTTGATCATGTTACTACTATTACCATGCTACTCTTCAATATTGGAATTTAAAAGGTTGTTTTTTCCTATTGTTATTCATTTATAAACACATGAACTAATGCTGAATGATTATTGGTAAAAATAGTTAATGAGGGCCATCATATATCACAATGTGTACATTTTAATTAACGTCAAAATGAGTAGTATTTAAAAATTGAAAGTTAATAATAAAAAAGAAAATATTATTCAAACACAACTTATTATTAAGGAAAATATCAACAAACATAAAACACAAACGCAAGTATCAAAAATCATCATCGGTGTCATCATCATCGGTAGTATTGATGAACTCAAATAAGTACATTTTATTACTATCATTTATCCTATTAATTTGACTTGTTTTATTATATTATGTAAGAGGATTGATACTTAATCGTTTACTTTTGTAATTCTCAGGTAAAAATAAGCATTTGGTGAAACTTGGCGATTTTGAACTAATTATGGAGCAAAACAAGCAAGAAGTTAAGAGTCTACCGAAATGTACAAGATCAAGACAAATCTGCTCCAGATGCGCCGCATCTCACTTATTACATACGGCGCATCGCTATCAAGATTTCACAAGATATTATCCAAGACGGCAAAAGACATGCGCCGCATCCAAGAATGAAGATACGCCGCATCTTCTGGCGGTGTACGAATATTCCTGAATATATTAATCTTGGACCCCACGCGAAGTTAAGTCAATGCGCCGCATCTACTTACTAGATGCGCCGCATCTTACCCTCAGACAGAAACTATAAATACCCCAAGACCAGACGAATTCCGTAGCTTTTAGTCAACACATATATTAAAGACCAGAGAAACCTAAGGCCGAATTCAGACGAATAGGCAGCACAAGACACACCCGAACGAAGATACAAGAGCTGTAAGAAGGTGCTGCATGTGTTTAATTCATTAAGTAGTTTTGTTTTATTGTGTTAGTAAACTTTAATTCATCAGGATTGATGGCTTGTGTAATGTGACAACGGAAAGATTGCACTCCCTTAAAACTGCTTTCCCATCAATTAAAGTTTATATGT
Source organism: Artemisia tridentata subsp. tridentata (assembly GCA_021014915.2). NCBI lineage: Eukaryota > Viridiplantae > Streptophyta > Magnoliopsida > Asterales > Asteraceae > Artemisia > Artemisia tridentata. The sequence goes on along the minus strand of CP139506.1, from coordinate 132,913,401 downwards.
TGATGTCTTTGGTTACTACTTATTAGTGCATTGATAACCTCTGTGTTTATTAGTGGCCTGCGCATTTGACTGCGGAAAATAATGTGGCTCCCACGGTTGTTACTAAATTGATCACTTAGGAATAACTTTTAGACATAAGTAATCATTAAGGGTTTACTCGCTGATAAGAATAGGACCAACGAGAAAGGATTAACTACATACACTTCATATAAAACTATCAATAAAACAAGTGACAATCTACTTAATCATAAGGACAGATCTTCTTATTGTCTCAAGTATCTATCTGTGTACGTGTGTGCTATTCGCTGATTCGTGCCTATTGGTTTAGTTTATTATTTAATTGCAACCAAATCGTGCCAGTCTCTCAGGCTGAACCCCCTTGCGTTAGATTAGGTTGTATAGCTAACTTAATATATTAAAATACTGATTAGAATAACGAGATAATACGTTCCACTCTTAGTGATCGACACTCTACTTACCATTATATTCATACTGACCGGGTACACTGCTCGTTAAGTGTGTGTGTTATTGATAAGTCGGCTAAATATAAATTTAAAACTTGAGTAAGCATTAATACTGCTAAACCGCAACGACACATCGCACGCATCAAGTTTTTGGCGCCGTTTCCGGGGAGTGAATTGTTATTATCTGTTAATTTGATTAGTATTTTAATTAGGCTTTTAATTTTTTTATCTAACCGCTAATTCTGTTGTGTATTAGATTAATTTGCATTCATTGTATTATTTTGCATATTTTCTGTTTTTGTGTGCTATTTGTTTTCTTTGTGTTTATTTTCGTTTGTGTTTTTATTTGTTTTTATTTTTCGTATTTTTTGTATTCTGCTATCGTTGTACTGAGCTAAATCGAACGATACGGCGCATCTGATCTCTCAGATACGGCGTATTGCGTTTAATTTTTTTTATAAAATACAACGCGTTTAATTAATTCGATACGACGCATCTTTTCCCCAAGATACGGCGTATCTGTCTTTAAGGAAATTTTTTTTCTAAACGTTAACGCGATACGACGCATCTGCTTTAGCAGATACGGCGTATCTATTATTTTAATTAAAAACAGTTTTCGAATTATTAAACAGATACGACGCATCGATCTCTGTCGATACGGCGTATCTTCTGAATCAAAAATCTTATATTTTAAAACGTAACGAAAATACGGCGCATTAACCTTTGTTAATACGACGAATATAATTTGATAAATATTGTTGATTTTTGATATTTACTTTGATCGGTCCGCTACTCTCGTGCACAAGTTGTTTATTTTCAGGATAAAGGATGAATCAAGCATCACCATGAAAGATTACGTTCTGAACCAAACTGAGAGACGCTAGCTGGAGTAATCAAACATAAGACAACGAGAGTGGAGGAAAACTCAATACTGGTAACATTAAACGTCTTAAATTCTTGAAATATAATTCCAGGTAAACTCTTCGATAATTCGACTAGCCCAAAGGGAAGTTCTCTACAATATAATCTCAATTTTATTATCCATATTATACATCTGATTCAAATTGTAATCTTAATTTTGTATGCTTAAAAAAGATATTTGTTCCTAACCTCGGAATAAATCCTTATCCACTAAACAATAAGATTACCATCATTAATAAAACGTTTATGCCTATTGCTCTTATTTTGAATTCAATTATATCATATGGTATGACCGTTTAACCCGATTTGATGTATAAGGAATTGTGTTGCGGAGGCCAAGGTACGTTCCTTATATAAATTTCGTTCACTAACTTAGCGATACGGCGGATCTAAATATCCAAAGCGCCGTATCTCTGATTAAATAGGACTCATTGACTAGTCAACGAGATTAAATAGATACGGCGCATCCCATTTTTCAATACGGCGCATCGTTTTGCCCTATAAATACGATGGGAATGCGCCGGATCTAAACTTTTTACCGCAAAATCCTCACACAGTTAAGAACATTCATGCAGTAAAGTTATACTCTAATTCCGAGCATTTTTCTAAAATCCATCCTCTAATCCGATCTATAATCCTTCACCTAATCATAAAATTAAGGTAATTGTTCTATTTCGATTTAATCTTGTTTAATATGAAAATTAGGGTTTATGTGATTAATTCGATTAGTGCTTAAATAATATAGAGATATGATTAGGACTTGTATTAGATGATCTCCCCCGTATTTAACTTGCGTAAATCCTCGAATTTCTAGCCTAGTTTGATTTGAACGAAAATTTGGGTTTTAAATTCGGTTTTGAATATTTAGTGGGAAAATGGATTAGTAGTGGTGTATTGAGCTTTTAGAACTGTTATAATGGGTAAATGATACTGTGATATTAAGTGGGAGTTTATGTCACGGATACGGACTCTTGAAAAGCCTGCCTGATCCCCTTTATTTTATACTGTATGCTTAGATGGCATTTAGGTTAATAGATGCGGCGTAACGACCTATTTCCAAATTAATAAAATTCTAGATACGCCGTATTACTTAATCTAGATACGACGCATCTCCATACGCCGTATCTCATTTCTTGCTCCGCATCTCTTATACTTTGTGCAGATACGCCGCACTGATTAAATCAGATGCGCCGTATCTACCTTACTTGCAGACTGTTTATTAACTTTGAAAATTTATTTCAGATGGCATTACCAGAGGCTGCACAAAGACATCAGTGGCTACGTTACGAGGATATGGGATTGGCTCCTGGCACCTTGGATGATTACTTGCGGAGATTAGAGTCGATTTACTTTAGGAGAATATTTAGGGTCCAGGTTTTAGATTTTGCTGATGTGGGATTGATTGGGGAAGGACATGCTGCTGAGAGTTTACGACGTAGGATGGAGATGGTAGTTACTGGTGATGATGAGGAGGTGGTATTCAGATCTTTTGCTTGGGATAGATTGTTCAGGATTGACGAGCCCTTGGTGAGGGAGCTCATGATGGAGTTTTTCAGTACATTTTACTACAGAGAGACGGATGCTGGATTAGATATTGCTGACACCCTTGTGTTTAGACTGGGTGGGGTGCCTAGGCAGATGTCTATGAGACAGTTCATTTTGGCCATGGGTTTGCATACGGTTGAGGAGCTTGAGTCAGATGGGTTTGCCAGATATTGGGATGATAGTTTGAGAGCGGTCCCTGACAGGGCATTATTCGCTGATTACTGGGACAGGATCTCTTCGGGGGGTGATATCACTACTTCCACCCCCTCTTACACTTTGATCAGGGAGCCCATGAGGAGGCTGTGCCACCGTCTGATAGCACTTACCATAGCTGGGAGGGGTCAGTCACCTGAGAAGGTGACCACTCTGGACCTCTTCCTCTTGAGGAGTATGGATGAGGGGTTGTCGGTGAACATCCCCCACTTTTTGGCACACTACCTCCACCGATCAGCTGCAGGGAGAGATAGGAGGAGCCATATGACTGGCGGGCATTTTGTTTCTCGGCTGGCCGCCATTTTGGAGTTATTGGAGAGGAGATTCCAGCAGGGCTGGAGGTTGTGGTGACCTATCTCCCGATTATTGACAGGGATTACTTGGTTAGACTTGGGATATGCCAGTTGGCTATGGGAGATTACGTTTGGGTAGCATTGGGGCCCGCTAGAGCTGCAGGGCCAGAGGCGGAGCAGGGAGGTCCTCAGGGAGCTCCGGCTGCTGCTCCAGCCCATCAGGAGGAGCCGCAGGCACCAGTACCCCCACCAGTCCCTGTACGCACGGTGAGTCAGAGAGTTGACGCAGTCGAGGGAGAGCTGAGAGCCTTGAGAGGCATTGTTGATGGTATGAGGAGGGACTCAGAGTGGCTGGTTACGAGTATGAGCCGACTTTTGGAGCAGCAGGGTATTACCCACACTCGTCCTGATGGTACTCATGTTGCTGGAGTGACACTTGCGTACACCCGTAGAGTCCGGCCTAGGACGGATGATGCCAGCACCTCAGGGACCCACCCACACGACCACACTGACCCTTGATCTCTTGATTCCCGTGTTATTTGACATTGTTCCATGCACATTATTATTATTCTTTTTGGATTGTACTAATCGATATTCTCATTTATGCATTTGATGTTTCAGTTTATATTTCTTAACATGCTTGACAAAGACTGGCATTAAGTTCAGCATGATAATACGAGAGGACGTGAGAGAAAACCATGGAACGAGCCATTATACAACAGACTGTTAACAGTCTGTCTGGTGAACACATGCGCCGCATCTGGTACAACAGATGCGCCGCATCCTATCCTTTATTTTGTTTTTATTCCGTATTTATTCCAGGCTCGATACGGCGTATCTTCTTCCATAAGATACGGCGCATCGACTGACCTGATGATTTTCAGTTTTAATTTTTATGTTTTATTTTTTTTTTCTAACTACTAATGTATTATGCAAGTTTGAACCTTTCTTAACTTAGGTGTGTTTTAAAGCCTTGGTGGTATTATAGATTCCTGCATTTCCTGTGGATACATCTATTATGAAGCTTAAACGTTCTCATCCACAAGAAAGATGATTTTTGCTCTTATACTAATGGAGGATCATACCGAGCAAATCTCAGGGGAGTTTTTCTGTTCTAATTTTTTTATTTTCCAGTTTTTAACCTTTTATACAAACAACGAGGGCGTTGTTTAACTTAAGTGGGGGGATTGGAGAATTAGAACACTTAACACTTACTTGTCCTAAACTTTTCAAAATATGCTTAAAATGCGCTTAATATATAAAAATTTAAAATTTTTAGCATGTTTTTGTTTAAAGTCTAAGTTGCATTGCTGCACACATGACGTTATTTTCAAAAATTGTGATTTTTCAAAATTCACAAATCTATGAGTGTGCCGGTGACTTGTAAACTTTAGAACTTGGCTTGTATACTATTCGAGACCACCATAATAAGTATTATTTATATAATTGGAATGACTTGTCTAAATTGGTAAATTTCTAGATTACACCCAAAAGCCTTTATATGTTATGTGTTATTAGCTAACTACACTGGTTAGTTAACCCCCGTATAAACCCTTTTGTTACTCTCACTTTTAGAGTAAGATACCCCTAGAAAAACATTCAGAGCCATTCCTTTCGTTTCTTACACCTTTGTTAAAATGTTTCGTTACACCCTTACACCTTAGCCTACCCTGTATATTAAAATCCGTGGTTGGTTAATTGCTTTAGGCAAAGTGTGTTTCCTTACATTACCTGTGTTCGCGTGCGTAATTCATTATCTATGGTTAGGTCGGGAAATTGCACAATGCAATTGGAGTGAAAGTAAATATTATATTTCTTTGAGTTTATTTTTCGTGTGTTTACTACTTTCACTATTACCGTTATTTCTGAAGTTATGAAAAATATGGAAAAATTATCCAGAATTATCATTATAGTGATGTGGTGAAATTTTACACATCTATGTTTATGTTATTATTACTTGAAAAAAAAAATCGAAAAAATAGAAAAGAAAAAGAAAAAGAGAAAAGTTGGATGTTTGATTTAACCAACTTATGTAAAGTTTTGTATTAAGTGGTCGATATCACCACTATTTGTTGTATATTATATCTATGGATTGAATGGGAGTTGGCAGTTATGGGAACGCCAACTAAGGTTTATTCTTTGATTAAGATCTTGTTAAGTATAATTCGTGTCTACCTAAAGCGTGTGTTTCAAGTGTTAAAGCGTGAGTTATTCTATGATATGAGTCTTATTCATGGGATGGTTGGGATAGTGATTAACCACACTTAGGATTTTAATTTATTTGTTTTGTTTATTTTTCATTTTACACCAATTTATATCCCAAATATTATCCATACCCTATATTATTCTTTATCCAACCGAACCTTTGATTTATTGAGATTAGGGATTTGAGAAATCTTAAGTATCGTAGTCGTGGATTCGGCTATGTATTTATGATTTTGTCGCCTTTTTTGATATATTATTATTGGTGAAGTTTGGACCTATCTTTAGCCTGTTCGAGTTAAGGATTTGAGCAATTGCAAGTATCGTGTTCGTGGATTCGATCATGTATTTGTGATTTTGTCGCCCTTTCTGGAATTTGAGATCGATAGAGATTAAGAATGATTAACCCTTAAACCTCAAAACCCTTTTTACCGCTTTAGACTTGTTATTCCTTGGCTTTAGTGGGGGAGATGTGTATACTTGCCAAGCTTATGATAGAATATTCGTCACGACTGGACAGTTAAACGATTAGATTTGCTTTTATCAAATTATTTTATTTTACTTCTAATTCGTTAAGTGTTTAGTTGTGTGATTATGACAAAAATGAATACATGCTTAAATATAAAAATAAATCCTAATATCTTTTAGGATACATTTTCATAAGATTAATTCTAAGGTTTACTTGGGGACAAGTAAAGTTCAAGTGGGGGGATATTTGATGAACTCAAATAAGTACATTTTATTACTATCATTTATCCTATTAATTTGACTTGTTTTATTATATTATGTAAGAGGATTGATACTTAATCGTTTACTTTTGTAATTCTCAGGTAAAAACAAGCATTTGGTGAAACTTGGCGATTTTGGACTAATTATGGAGCAAAACAAGCAAGAAGTTAAGAGTATACCGAAATGTACAAGATCAAGACAAATCTGCTCCAGATGCGCCGCATCTCACTTATTACATACGGCGCATCGCTATCAAGATTTCACAAGATATTATCCAAGACGGCAAAAGACATGCGCCGCATCCAAGAATGAAGATACGCCGCATCTTCTGGCGGTGTACGAATATTCCTGAATATATTAATCTTGGACCCCACGCGAAGTTAAGTCAATGCGCCGTATCTACTTACTAGATGCGCCGCATCTTACCCTCAGACAGAAACTATAAATACCCCAAGACCAGACGAATTCCGTAGCTTTTAGTCAACACATATATTAAAGACCAGAGAAACCTAAGGCCGAATTCAGACGAATAGGCAGCACAAGACACACCCGAACGAAGATACAAGAGCTGTAAGAAGGTGCTGCATGTGTTTAATTCATTAAGTAGTTTTGTTTTATTGTGTTAGTAAACTTTAATTCATCAGGATTGATGGCTTGTGTAATGTGACAACGGAAAGATTGCACTCCCTTAAAACTGCTTTCCCATCAATTAAAGTTTATATGTTGATGTCTTTGGTTACTACTTATTAGTGCATTGATAACCTCTGTGTTTATTAGTGGCCTGCGCATTTTACTGCGGAAAATAATGTGGCTCCCACGGTTGTTACTAAATTGATCACTTAGGAATAACTTTTAGACATAAGTAATCATTAAGGGTTTACTCGCCGATAAGAATAGGACCAACGAGAAAGGATTAACTACATACACTTCATATAAAACTATCAATAAAACAAGTGACAATCTACTTAATCATAAGGACAGATCTTCTTATTGTCTCAAGTATCTATCTGTGTACGTGTGTGCTATTCGCTGATTCGTGCCTATTGGTTTAGTTTATTATTTAATTGCAACCAAATCGTGCCAGTCTCTCAGGCTGAACCCCCTTGCGTTAGATTAGGTTGTATAGCTAACTTAATATATTAAAATACTGATTAGAATAACGAGATAATACGTTCCACTCTTAGTGATCGACACTCTACTTACCATTATATTCATACTGACCGGGTACACTGCTCGTTAAGTGTGTGTGTTATTGATAAGTCGGCTAAATATAAATTTAAAACTTGAGTAAGCATTAATACTGCTAAACCGCAACGACACATCGCACGCATCAAGTATCATATCCCAAAGACTCGTCATCAATAAAACTATCTTCATCATCTCCGTCGGATACAGATCGGTCGCTATATATGTGAGAATTTTGTAAATCTTCTTCGGCTTCATCATCAATGTACTTGTTATGATTAACTAAAGCATTAGAAGCCATCGGGAGATCATTGATGTTAATCCACACACCATCGTCACTTGTGTCATGATTGTTATGAATATCTTCATCATTTTGTTCATCAATTAGAGCATACTTGTTATCTTTTGACAATGAAGTGTGTTGTTTATCAAATAAATGTTCATCCTCACTAAAGTCATCCAAATGGTGCACATAACCATGAGATTGAACATTTCCCTTCTGATCATGTTGGCCTACTTCTTTGGCTTTAAAATCAACTAAATTGACAGAATCTTTAAAATTTTCTTTGGCTTTATCTTTGTCGTCATCAGAAGATTCATCAATAACTTTGAACAAACGTTTCTTTTTAATTGAAGTTTGTGTATCCTTGGTATTTTGCTTTATCTGCATAGGTGTATCATAATCAGTTTACTAACATAATGTTTATACATGATTCATTCATTTAGTATTATATTCATTTAGTGTAATTAATATACACAATGTTAAAAAGGTTAAATGGTAATTAGCATATGTTCATACCTCGTGTAAATCATGTGCATCTTCTTCCAAATCATGATATGAATTCACACTGCCAAGAACATGCTTGTTTATAAAGTTTCCATTCTTTAGTAATCTTCGTCTTTTCTTGGTGACGGGAACTGGCTGAGATGCAAACACAAAAAATAAAATTATAAACATAAATGTATAGGATTTCGAAAATATATTATACTATACAACGGATACCACATCGTCATCGTCATCTGATATGTTGATGACTGGTACATTTTTTGTGACAATAACAGGAGGGTCGAATGATTTATTAGTGTCTTCTTCATTGCTTGCATTTGGAGAATTTGTGCTGGACATTTTGATAATAGATGATTTTGGTTTATGATGGTTGTGATTAAGTATTGAATTTATATAGTTGGCTTTTGTTCTTAAATTAGGGAAGGATATAACCATCAATATATTTTAAATAAATATGTGATATGATTTGATAATTTTTTGAATTTACTGTTTTTAAGTAAAGGATAACATACACATATATTTTAAATAACTATTTTTAAGGAAAGGATATGACAATTAATATATTTTGAAATGTATGTTTGATATGTTTTTGATTTGGTGTTATATTTCAATGGGTCAAAACTACTTTTTAGGATGTTTAGCATTTCGTATATGTACACTATAATAAGTCCAAAATCCACAGCTTATAAATGGAAATAGTAAGTTATAAACATGTATTTTTTAATAGTAACTTACACACCTTATATATGTAAACTATAATAGTAGTAAACAACAAATGCTAAAAAATGGGTAAAGATACAGCTTTTCAAACTGAATAAACAATCCAAGCGTAAACAATTCAAATTGAAATTAAAATCAAACATATATCATCTCCATGATATAAAAACAAATTAAGTGCATAAAGATGCACATTTATCCAAATGCAAACTTATTGAACCATGACATAACGTCTAAACAGCAGAATGCTAAAGACTCCAAACATAAAAAAAGGTAAAAAACATTGAAGATGATATATGAAGAAGGTAAATCACTCCTTAGGCTCTATCTTGACTTGAACCAAATCATTCTTTCCCCTCTTGGACGGTTCAAGATCCACTTGTTCGTACTGGTCCAAATCAATGATGGTACGCTTGCCCTTTTCACCATTCCCTGAATCACCTTTTCCATTGTTTGGACTTTCTTCAATGTTGAAAGGAACAGTCTCCACAGCAGCAAATTTGGTTGAGTTGGCAGGCGTAACTTCAGGAGTTTCCATTTGATCAGCAGTGTCCTGTTAAAGGTGTTTAATATGTGTGTCAATGGTAATGTAATTGTGTATTCATAACATAATAACATAATAAAAATAGTGAATATTAATTAGGAATAAAAAAAACCTTGATGATAAAATCCTTCTCAAACATTTCAATCATGGATGTCTCTGTAGACATCATTTTGACTTGATAGACATGGTTGTTGTTGTTCATATTGAAATCAGTATATTCAAATCGAAACAACAATTTTTTGCCCACCATTACATTTAGCTCTGATGGGAAATAATCCTCATGATCTGGTCCATACTGCTTGATCAATGTGTGACATTGTACGTCACACAATTTATATACCATGTCATCGAACAACAAAAGGGAAGCTGAGCCAGAGTCATCTATCACACGAACTATTACTTTAAACCTATATGGCATAGAATGAAACAACATATTAATAAGTATTTGTTATAGAATAATTTTAGAGAAAACTTTATGCTGCATTAATTCAAGAATAATAAATTTTTGACATACTTCATTCCAACAGCAGTTATTTCTTTGCATTTCTTGCAATGCCAAACTTGTTGTTTCTTTGACTTAGAACTACTCGATGAAACATTCTGATTGGCAACTTCTTTAGCTGCACTTCCACACCTTTTACACGCAAGGTATGCCCATCCGTGTTCACGATGAATTTTGTGTATCTTAGCATACACAATAATGAAACATGCCTGCCAAAGACAATTATATGCAGAATACCATCACGTAAATTATATAACATAAAATCTCAGTAATCAATAATTTAAATAGTCAGTATAGTATTAACTTACGTGCTCAGTGTCACGTATACTTCCCACGGACTTCTTCACAGCTCGTTCAAAAAAATCTTCCGGAGTCAAAAAAATTTTAGCAGGTGAAAACAGGGTAATTGTATTATTTTTTGGATCGTATCCATCAATGTCTTCATACCTATAAAATTGTGTATGAAGAAGGTATTTGAGGATGCTTTTTTTTTATACATATATGTTTTTTAAATATTGTGATATTGTGTTACCTCTGTTTAAAGGCTGCAATTTCAGGGAGATCCTCATTGATGTAAATTTTTGTAGACCAAAGAGCATTGCTGACAGACGGTTTGTCTGCAATATGGATTTGATAAAATACATTTACTAAAAATGAATATGAATATAAATGTAAAATGTACAAAATTTAATATTACCATTGTAGTATGTCACTTTAGCCAGTTGGAGAATCAACACAGCATGCCCAACTTTGTCACTCATTTCAGACAACTTATCAAACTTCTCAGCCCAAGCATCAAAGAAGCAACACTCCAACCTTCCACCACTGTTAAAAGAAGGCATCATTAAAATAAAAGATTGCATATCACCAAATGGATAGTTTGATCAGTCAAAAACTTACTCGACATCTTCAAGTACAACAGTTCTCCTTTTCTTGTCAACACCAAATCTGTTAAAAGGGATTGGGTCTGAAATGGATACAATTGTTCCAATAACATCTGTGTATTCATATCAGGTGAGAATTATTAACTGAATCAATTAAATAAATGTGTATGGAAGTATTATTACAATAAAAAAAGTTAAAGACATAATAACTTACCAACCAACTCATTATCTTTGAAACGTGTGGTGGTAAAGTTTGGGAAAGGCTGAAACTTAAAGCCACGTGTGTTGCTGTCAAAGCTTGCAACCCTGGTAACAGAAGTGTTCTTAAACAGATTCATTTTGAATCGGTGATTCAGTAATGGAAACCTGCCTCCATTCTCACCCACACCAAAGTTACCTATGCGGTAACAGGATCCCTCATCAATCAAAAACTGAAACTTATTTATATTATCCTTCTTCACAGTGGCTTGAATGCGATTTCCCTACAACATGAATTATTATTTATATTAGTCTAAATTAATTTTCTTTACATGTTATTAAATAATAATATTGTAGCTAAAATTTCAACGAATCAAACCTGAGTATCTTGGAACACAAAATCCAAACTCCAAACATCGGAAGGGTTTCCAACAGGATGGGATACCCATTTACTTATGCAACGTGCCAAAACTTTAAGATCATCCAACATAGGATCAACGTCACAAAGCATAGTGATGTTCTGTTCCATCCTGTTTAATTCAAAACCATAATTGGATAAATAATGTGAGATAAAACATCAAACTAAACACGGAAGAATGTAAATTTTCATATACTAAATTACCTATTAACTATTGCTATAAACCAGATTGAAATAGGAGAAGGTTGAATTGTGGTTGTGATGATATCTGTATGTTTTTATAATATATTTATAGTGACTTGATTAGGTTAAAATAATTTTTAAATTTAAAATTTCTATCTTGATAAATAAGGAAATGATTATAATTTTGAATTTTTAAACTACAATTAAGGGATTCAGTTACATCCTGGTTTGAAAAACACGTTTTATAATTAATCACTTTCTGAAATTAACAAATTATCATAATTATCATAATTAGTTGGAAAATATTTACTTATAATAACTCTAAAATTCAAAGTATACATAATTGCTGGAAAATATTAATCTGTTAAGGATGTAACTGGATATTTGGAGAAACAATACCAAATTGCTAGAATAAACTACAAAAATGGCTACCTTATCATAGATTAAAAAACAAATTAAAATATTAAAAATCAAAACTGAATAACATGTTTGTTTTTCGATCATTGTTATTGAACATATTTAATCCCCAATTCCACAAAAATGCTAAAGACGATGACTGCTAACTCAAATATCAAAAACACAAACCTTAAATCATAAATCGGAATTAAAATAAAGAAATATAAACCTTTATCAATTAAACCCACAAATCCATCAAAAATTTGAATTAAGGTTTCAATGAAAAGAATCGTATACATAGAATTGTTTAAATTAAATAACCAATTGATAAATCTTACCAAAACCAAGAAAATTTGATGATTTCATTGTTCGTAGATAGATGTGTTTTGATCTACCCGGATTGAAAGGTTTATGTTGATGATCAAACACCAAAATCATAAGACTTTTATTCATCCTTTTTGTGGTTTTGTTAGGGATGATCATCAATTGTTTTTGGTTTTCCGAATCACTGGTCAATTTCGTATTTTTTTGATGATGGATCTAAATGAATTGGGGGTAATTTTTGTTGACGGATGTTTATTAATTGAGGATAATTTTTGTTGAGCGATTATTGATGGGAGGTTAATTTTTTGGGGATCTAAATGAATTCGGTGGATTTGAGTGTGTGTTTTGATCTACCGAATGTGTGTTTCAATGTGTGTTTTTTGTTTGTATTGAATGCTGTGAGGAGGAAATGCTTCTGGTCCATTGAATCAAATTAAATGCCAGGTGTCATTATCTGGTAATTTTGAGCAAAGCTTTCCTTAGAAAAAGCTTGTTTTATATAGGAGTTGATGCGTTGAAGCAACGGGAAGATGTCCTCATCCTTTATGCTTGTAATCAAATACTACCTCCGTCCCATATTAAGTGTCCATAATGGAATCTTAGGATGTCCCAAATTAAGTGTCCAGGGAATATTTTCAACCAATGAGAAGAGACTTTAGTGGGTAATAGTGATATTTGATTGGTGGAGAGTGTAGTTAGTGTAATTTCCTAAAACTTTGTGCATTTGGAAAGTGGACATTTAATATGGGACGGAGGGAGTACTCATTAGCATTAACCACTGTTAGTGCAAATATGAAGATATTTGAACCAAACGGTATGTTTTGATAATAACATATAGCTTGTAATACATAACGTAAAATGCGAAAGTTACTCGTAACCATAAATCTTCAAAGCATACATTAATTAACACCTCTCGACATCTCAAGACTACCCACGATAACATACCTCAGCAACCCTCATCTTTCTTGCCACATTAGCTTTCTTTCTGCTGCGACCTATAAACGACTTTTTAGGTACTGTAAGGCGACCGACATCTTTTTTTTCCCTTCTATTTTTAACAACTAAATTAAATTTTATTAATAATAAAAAACCATTACATAATAATTAAAATACATTTAAAACATTACAAATAAAACTTCAAATAAAAATGACTAAACTAGTGTTGATTTTCACGATGTCAGATCTGTTCCACAAAATCGGCTTTTAAGCTTAGATGAGTTGTTCTGTTGTATATCTCCTGAATAACTTCTAAAGTTTCTTCATGCGTTCTTAAGGGTGAATTGGCCTCAATTCCACGTGCCACTTTGTTGTAATTATCTAAATAACTTGGGTCTTTTGACTCATGCACTAGTAGGATATAGTGGGCGATAATCGTAGGTAATTCTTTGATTGATGAACCCAATACCTCAATTAAAACTTTGTTGATTTAATCTTAGCTTAAATTGGTAAATAAAAAGGTTTTGAAAAACTTATGATACGAAGATGTGTGCATGCTTCTTCGTACATATTTTGATTGACACGTCAAAATTAGTACCCTAAAACTTAAGTTTATGCCATCTAATTATAAGAAACACTTGAAGTTGTAATTTAGCTTAAGTGAGACCTTGACTAGATTACAATGATAAGGTAAATTTCCATGATTACGTGAGACCGTACATGGAGAATTTGCAGTTTCTAAATTAGACAACTTAATTGAGTTGTTAGTGAGACCTAGAAACTCAAGGCATAAGATGGGATGAAACATGCTTACATTGCAAATAGATTTTGGCAAATGTAAATCCCATAATGATCTAGGAATTGCAATACGAAATTGTCAATTAATGTTCGACAATTACCTTGTTGAATACTACCATTACTAGCAGATCAACTGATGTAATGGTACTATGTCAATTAGGATCCTAGCTTTAAGGAAATTCTATGGTTTATATAAATATTAACCAATGGGTATTTAATTTTCTTAAATATTTATTATTGAAAATACTAAAATTGAATTTTGTAAATTCTTTTAAATGTATTAATGCAACATTAAATCGTAAACATGGGTTATTCTTTTATTGGTAAATTGATCTACACCCATAGGGGTTTTTGGCTTGAGTCAACTTTATTAAAAGAACAAACCAAGTCTTCTTTCATGAGAGAAGAGTGAGACTTAATCCTATTCCTTTTCATGAATGAGAAAGGTATAATAGGAACATTAGAATTGTCTAAATTCTAATATAACTCATAGCAAGCTTTAATAGTTAAGAGAATTGCACATTTTTATTTTCCATAAAGATTTCATCACCCTCATTCGGCGATTAAATTCTTTTGTAACAAATATGACATTTGGTTAACTGGAAAATTATGAGTTATTAAATTAGAAGCTAGACTGCTTACCGCAAAAGGTAGTAAAGGCAAACTAGGATATTTTATCTAGTTGTTGTTCCTTTAACCCTTTAGAGGTACTACATACCATTGTGAGGATGATAGATCTATTAAAGAAAGTAATTGTATGCCCAATTTTCAAGTTAATTGTGTTGATGGATAGTCCATTATCTACATAGTAGAATACACTCTTGGAGTGCCTAAGTAATTGTTACGAATAGGTCTTCTCAAAGGTGTAGGAAAGTAAATAGCACACTATTTGCTTTTACTGGTTATGAAACACTTACAATGTTGTCAAATCCAGTGGGAGCATTGTGTTGTAATTACTGAATAATGAATTATTGTAATGATCTGTAATTCAGTGGGAGCTACAAGCTTTGTCATCTTGGTAGTAACCCAGATTATCTCTAGAATGTATGGAGATAATTACTTTTCAATTATAGAAACTTGTGTTTTTAAGGATAGTCATGTACGTTTCCTGACTAGACAATGTGGTTCTTTATCTACTAACTATACTAATATCTATGAAACAAATCATATTGATTACATAAACAAACGTGTGTTGTGTTGTTTATCTGCTACATGATGTTGTTCCATGCACAAGTGGGAGAAATCTTATAATTGTGTGCAAGAAACAACACATAGAAATATGATTTAAAGGATTGTCTTGACCGCAAGGTAAGAAACTAATGTTCTAAATATGACTAATACACATCTAATTCAAGAAACACTTGGTGTTGAAATTTAGCTTAAGTGAGACCTTGACTAGATTGCAATGACAAGGTGAATTTCCATGATTACGTGAGACCGTACATGGAGAATTTACAGCTTCTAAATTAGACACCTATTAGAACATGTGTCAATATTAACAAGACTACTTCAAATTTGAATATTTATGTATTCTTGGAGTGTCATAAATAAATTAAGTAATAAATTAACTTGAAATTACTATTGAAACCAAATTGTGGTGTTTCTGATTACTTTAGTTATATTTGTTTATACTTTATTGTAAAATTATAAATATGATGTCTTTTAGTTGTTACAAGACTTATTATAATATAAAGTAAGACGTTAACTTGTTATGTCTTCTTTATTAAGACATATACAAGAAGTCATTGAGTTGATCGATGATTTATAACGTATAGTGGGATTATAACATTTTATGTCTTCTTGTTGAGACATGGACATGAAGTGACTTAGTTAAAAAGTACTTGTGTTATAAAGCATGCAATTGGCTTGAAAAATCTATTTCACCATTAAGTTGACTTAGTTGGTAAATAGGTAAGCCAAAAGGAGTATAAGTTTATCTTACATATTGTTAGATTGTCTCACAATATTAGTTCTAATAAAATACCACAAGTTTGTCGTGTGTTCAGTTAGGAGAATCAAACTCTATTGGTATCGTTTGATTAATGATAACTATAACTTCTTTTCTTCCAAAAGTTATCAAGGTTAGAAAACTGATTATGGATTGTATATACTCAATAAGACTCCAATCTAGAAGATTAATAAGACACCATTTATTATGGAATGTGATGAATCACATTAAGTCTTATAATGAAGTTCTGAATTTGTTAAACTTCTGATGAAGCTAGATATTAACAAACTAATATCTGGAACTGTCAATGTGTATTTGTAATGTCCCAAAAGAGAACAATTTGGTGTTGCTCTACTTACTAAGTATTTATAGATAGTCTATAAATTGCAAAAGGCAAGTGGAAGTTTTTATCTTGAAAAGATAAAATTACAAGATACATAATCTTCTAAAAATACACTAGTGAATGTCATGATGAGGTTAAACATGTTAATGTTAAATCTCAATATGATGGAATTCTCATTCATATATCCGCAAGGATATCTCAAATATTTGAATAATATGATGAGGATTATGAATTACAGGATTATGGTAAATCTGTTGATCATTAAGATAAATTGCAAATATTAAATTTGGCAAATTACTCATACTATGAATGTTAAGATGTAGTCCATAACGATAATTAGTTTTTGGAAACTTAGTTTATCTTGAACTCTATAGTTAGACAATAGAATGAAGATGAGTTTCTTCAAAGAGAATGAAAATACTAGAAGTTTAAATCTTTGTGTAGAAATCATATGGACAATTTTGTAAACATATTTAATGTATGTCTTATGACAAGATTATTAATCACACTTAAGCAATTAACTGTGATTGAATATTCTTTCTAGGCACATTAAATGTATAAAGATTATGATTATCATCCTTAGTTTCATTAATATGAACTTGACAATGGAATATCAAAACTCTTTCTTGAGTAATTACTTGTGCGAGGACGATAAGTAATCAAAAGGAGTATTTGAATTCAAATAATCTTTGGAAGTGTACAAAGTGCAATAATTCATGAATGGATTAATGCATGCATCTAGGAGATATACTTATGTTTAATTATTAAATCCAAGTTTTGATTTATAATTAAAATAAGATAATTCCTTAGTATTCCTGAAAGCTAGTGGGAGTATTATGTTTATTTTCTTATTTCATATATGTTGTATAACATATAGGAAGTAACATTTCATATACGTTAAATGTTAAGTCTTAGTTTGGAATGAAACTTCACTTGAAGATTTAGGAAATAAACATAAAACCTTGGAATATATGTTTATTGTTATAAATATAAGTGATCCGTGCTAAAGTATATATATATATATATAATTAATATCAGACGGATACGCGTGATACGCGGGAATTGACAAGTCAACCTCTTAGGAAAAAGGTTATCTTACAAAAACCCGTGAATACGATGTGTGTGTGCGATACCAGGTAAGTGATTACCCGGGTCGTGTCCCAACGAGGTTGGAATGGACAATCGTGTAAGGTTTGGAATTAGAGTGACTGATGATTGGGATATGAAATTTTGTATTTATTTTAATTCTAATTAAATAATGAGAAACAAATTCTCAAAAGAAAATTAAGATTAAAGCAGATTATATTAAAAACGCGAAACGAGAATTACAAAAACGGGTTTACAAAGTGAAATCTATAAAAATAAATCCTACAAGTGTAATTTTATTTTTCCTAAGTTATAAATGATAAAAGAAAATTTTAGAAAAAAGATTTATATTTTTCTGACTTTTATATTTTTTATTATGAATTAAAAACTGTTTTAAAAAGAAAAATGCATAAAAAATATTGAAACTATTCTAAAAATTCTGGAAATTTTTGTGAAATTACTTTATATAATAACAGTCCTAGGAAAATTAGAAACAAGGATCCAGCTTATTGTAATAAGCTGTAAATAAGCAAAATGGTTCGGATAGCTAAATATGGAAAGAGGGTTAAATATTAATGGGTGTAGAGTCTAACTGAAAAAGACCCAAGGGCAGAGTGGTAAGTGTGTTGTGTGGTGAGCTGGGTGGCCAGGGCTCGAATCCCAGCATGCACTTTTTGCTTTTTATTTTATTTTTTGATTTTAATTATTGAAACTGATTAAGCACAAGATAATAAGCAATTTTCACAACTACAACTATTTATGAAAACCTCAAATAAGCCCAGAAAAAGCCAATGATTGCTGATCAGTTGGACTTTTATAGAATAAGCCCAAGGTTTGTTTAAAAAGGACTGATAAGCTTTTAAATAAGCTAAGGCACAGTTGAAATAAGTTTAAGCAACTAATAATAAGCTAAGATGAACATGAAAAAGCCACAAATACTCAGAAATAAGCACTGAGCTAAACAAATAATTACAAGAGTGGAC
The DNA here is from genome assembly GCA_021014915.2 of Artemisia tridentata subsp. tridentata. Lineage (NCBI taxonomy): Eukaryota > Viridiplantae > Streptophyta > Magnoliopsida > Asterales > Asteraceae > Artemisia > Artemisia tridentata. The sequence goes on along the minus strand of CP139506.1, from coordinate 132,894,802 downwards.
TGATTGCACAGGGCAACTTTTTGGATTCTAGGCAATTTCAAGCTTATTTTTAGGCACTTAAATGATTACTAAACACCACAAAGACTGATGATACTTAAATTTCACCTACTAAGGGTCTTAGAAACCAAAAATCAGACAAAGAGGAGCTTATTTACTGCTTAAAGATAAGCTGAGAAAGTGGCTATTCTACACAAGTGTACACTGATTGCTCAGTGTATGCTTGTGTGGATAAGAGACTTTTGAGCTTATTTCAAAGCTCAAATAAGCTATACTAAGGGTCTGGATTATGGAATAAGCTAAGAACACCTAACAAACTACCTAGAATAAAAGGAAATAAGCACTGATTAACACAATTAAGCACCTAAATGGGATCTAGAAAACTTGTGCAGACTGCATATATGGATTCCTTTTGTGCAGACAAGACCAAAATGGTCAAAACTTGATCAAATCCTATTGAGATGGTTTCTACTCTTGATTACTGACTGGATATGCTAACTTGAACTCAAAAAGATCAAAAACTAGGACCACAACTGCTTATCTCTAAAATAAGCAGTTATGAGTAGGAATTGACTTTGAAAATTACCTCACTAGTCCAAACCAAGGTATTACTTCAAATAAGCTTATAAGTTCCTACTAACAACTGAAAATGGCTATTCTAAGCAAGATTGAACTAATCACAAGTGCAGATGAACAGTGTCTACCCATTTTGACCCATTTGCCTTTTTAATGCCAAACGGTCCTTTATGAGGGTCTGTGTTGGATTTTTAAATGCAACAGGCAATTTTAAGCTAATATATGGAAGACAGCTTAACCAATAGTTGTAATAGGCATTAAAAAGCATTTATCTAATAAAAATAAGCACTGAGATAAGCTCTTGCTTAAATAAGCTATTTTTGGCTTTTATAAGGTTTTTAAGCAAAATAAAGAAAAAGCTATTTGAATACTGATAATACAGATGAAATACAATTATAAACTATTAATAAGCAGAAAGTTACTATAATAAGATAAAATAAGCTATGTAACAGTGAAATAGGAAATAATGCAAAAATTTGGAAAATGCTTACAACTGTGAGGTTATGAAACAGTGGAACTAATGATCAGAACACAACTAGCTTGTTAAAAACAAGCTAGAAAACCAAATTACTCTTCCAGAACAGCTTATTCCATCTGAACTGCTTATTTATGAGCTTCTTTGACTTTCTTTGACTTTTCTTGGATTTCTTGAATGTAACTAAGTTATCTTATTTTAAACTCACAATAAGCTATATTAAGCTCACATGAGTTTATTCAAACAGAAAACAAGCTTATACTAACACTGATTAATTTAATTCAATTGAACAGTCACCATAGAAATGTGAAAACTTGGAAATTTGATTAATACTTGGAATTTGAACAAAGATAAACATTAAACAGTCTTAAAATGACTTAAATTGATTACTAGAAATTAAAATTGATAACATTAAAACTTATAAACTACAATACGAATTTAAACTTAAAACTACTTTCTATTATAGGCTACAATGACTCCTATTTATACTAATACTAAGTGGGATATCTCTTCTCTTCATCTCTGACCACTTCTGAACCATTAGATATGCTTCAAATCATCTCAGCCCTTCATATGGGTTTTGGCGCCAAAAATGTTATGAGTGGGATTTTCAACTTGGCCTGGTAACTTGTGATGGGGAAGAAGCAATTAATGCTTCTTGGTTTGTTAGGAAGTGTGTTGAGGAAGCTTGGAGGGGGGGGTGGATTGTGTCAGGGATAAGGGTGGAGTGGTGGTATGGTTTTGGCGGGCGTGGTTTAGAGAAGGTGGATTTGACTGTAGTCAAATGTGGTTTTAGCTAAAAGAAAGAAAGGTGGGTCGGGTTGTAGGGTTGGGCTTGGGTTTATGTTTTGTGAGTGGGCTGGGTTGGTTATTTAGTGTGTGGTCTGGGTTATTTTACTTGGATTAGATATGGAATAGGTTTAAATTTAAGGGACCATTATTGTAAAATCTGAAAATCGAAGGACTAATTATGCCAATTTTGAAAATTATCTTCAAGGGCCAGTCGTGTCATTTTGGTATTTTTGGAGGTTGACTAGGACTTTTGACTTTGTCTTTTGTCTTCACTTGATCAAGTGTACAATTGTTGCCGAGTCGATCCAAAAAATATTCGTTTTTGTTCCGTTTTCAATCCTTCGGTACCTGAAACACATAAAACACAAACCAAGGATATCTGCAATATATATTGGGTGTTTTTGGTCATTTTAGTGTCTTTTATGGGTATAAAATGATGAGTATTTACACACTCATCAATCCCCCACACTAAGCTATTGCTAGTCCCTAGCAATCCGATCATATAAAGTAATGATAGGATCAAAAGAATACCAAGCATACCCCGTTTTGATTTTTTATACAATGCCAGAAATTTAAACTTAGAACAAAATATATAACACGCTTGATTTCCAAAAATGGTATCATGGAACGGGATTCACACAAATGGGTGTCTCCAGGGAATTAAAATCGTCATCATCTTTTTTATAGTCACAACTAAGCTTAAACTCAATGTGCAAATGCTTTTGTAAAATACTAACACTACTTATAACAATAATCTATGTAAGTCGAAACTTAACTTTTCACTCCCACAATTTATCAAGTTTAGGTGACTGTGCTTATATTCAAAATTTTGATAACAAAAATCGACGTTTTTATAAAACTTTGACTAATACTAGTTGAAAGATAGATTTAAAATTCATAACAAGCAAGCTTCAAAATTTATTGCATTTTGCAATATCATTCTATTTTTATTTTATTATTATTATTTTTCATTCATTTTTTTTAACTTGTGCAATATAAACTAATGGAGTTTCACGGGAACCAAGATCTTACGCCTTCTGGAATAA
>CP139506.1:132270431-132291816 GCA_021014915.2 Artemisia tridentata subsp. tridentata | reverse complement strand
CCCTTTTTTAGCCTCCAAAACCGTTCGGCTTATCAGGGGTTGACGCCGTCAGAATTAGGGGTGACGCCGTCCCTCTTTAAATTAAGCCGTGACGACCTTGATCACATTAAAGCGTGACGCCGTCAGAATTCCATGCAAATTTCTCTGGCTTATCATGAGTAATTTTCACATCCACCTTTTCTTGCCAAGCCATGACGCCGTCCAGAACAAATCCTGATGCCGTCAAAGGTAGTTTCCAGCACAATTTTGAGACTTTGTCGTTTTCTTCACTTTTATGCTCCAAAAACGTCCAAAATGCCTCCTTTTCCAGATTTCTCCTCAAAAGTACCTAAAATGACAAAAGGAACGATTTAGGCAATATTTGATCAAATAAATACGATTTAGGGCTTAAATGACCCCTTTAAAAGCGGTACACTTTTCGCTTCATCATCAGCTTAGTTATACTTGTAATATGTCTAAAAATTCTTGAGAAAATATCCACAAAGCAAACGCGATGTCAAACCATTCAGTTGCAAGTCCCGCCCATACAAGACTTGTAACCTATGTTTTCACAACCCATTGCATAGAAGGTAGTACGGTTAGATACGTGATTGGAAAATACGGGTACTGACATAACGTCTACAAAGAGGTATATGATGTCAAAATAAATCAAGTGTTTATGTAAAGTGATTAAAAATGCCAAGTGTGTATATATCAATATACTGATATGTTCGTGTAGTATAAAATGCCTAGATGTCACATAAATGTTTGAAAAGTGTGAGGCAACAGGCTTGGCAGGCAGGCACGTGGTGGTCATAGGGTTAAGTTTTCGTAAAAGTAGTTATAGTTTAGGTTTTAAAAATACTCAGTTCTCTATAACCAAGGCTCTGGTACCAATCTGTAACACCCCCAAAAATGGGTCGCAGCGGAAGATGATGTCGTTGGGGTGCTACTAAATTGGATCACAACACAAAGTAAAGAGAACGGATTTACCTTATACATTTAGAAAAATAGTTAAATTATCATAGTAAATAAACTTACAACATTTAATTTGATGCGGAAATAAGGCCCATATAAGTAAACAAGTTGTCCCAAATATATCAGAGTAGTCTATGACCGTGCCATTGCCAAGCGCCTCAAACAATAGATTGTGCTATAGTAAAGATCAACACCTGAGAATACATGCTAAAAGGGTCAGCATAAAGCTGGTGAGTTCATAGGTTTAAGTAAACAAGTTATGTATGGACCACAAGATTTCAACGACAATGTATTCCAAATATGTTCATGAAAAGTATTACTGTTGCACTAAGCTCATGACACCGAAGCCTTAACAGTTAGTTCAGGTTATGACCCCAAACAGATGCTTTGCCAAACACCACTACGACATCAAATGAACTGCATCCGTTTGACAAGTTGGAGCAACCAACCTGGACAGGGGAGTTTACCCCCAATAGATCTATTCACAACATTCGCGCTTACAAAGTAATTAACGGTTCATGATTGTGGGGAATTTATGGCAAACGACAACAACTTAGGCAGTCAATAAATGTTTAATGCACTTGTGTCCATATGTAAAAACAAGCAATGTATTCCCACCCCAAGTATTTCAAATCGAATAGTAAAACAAGTAAAAGTGGGGCTATGAAACTCACCTGATACAACTGTTATGAAAATGGAAAAAATAGGTACACTGAAATAAGGCTCGGACTCTAACCGCGACCTAATATAAATGATATGATTTAAGTCATGAAATGCTGTCGTGAATGCAATTTGCGAAAGTTATATCACCTGTACATGTTTGCTTGTGAATTTAGTTATGAAAATAGCGTTACTTCGGTATTCTTGACAATAGTTAAAATATAACATTTTTGGACTTTTAGCAAGTATATATCGTAACTAGGATATGAATATTTTGGTAATGTACATTTTGATAAGTTTAAGACTCAACTAAAATAAGGAACCAAAACGCTAAAAACTTCCATTTAAGTTTTTTTGTCCAAAACCGCACTTAAAATGTCCAAATTCCATTTCTAAGAATAAAACTGGGTACTATTCCCTATATGAAAAAGCTGTCAAAATATATTTCTCGTCGATAACTTCGTTAAGTCATAACTTCTTCGTTATAGCTCAGTTTTGAAAGTTCTTCCTATCCCCGTGAAGGTATTTAAGTATACTAACACATTTTTCAAGTCTCGGGGACTCGGTTTTTCTTTTAAAACTTGGTTTTACTGATTTGAAAATCCATACAGCAACTATATATTTTCTGAAAATAGCTATCGCTATTAACTTTTAGAAGACTCATATCTCATTCGTTATAAATCGGTTTTTATCCATTCAAACGACCACGTTTTCGTTATAAAATCTATTTTCTATTTCTTTGACCGAATCTTGTAAAAACAACTTGATTTTCTGAAAATTATAAATTTGGGCAGCGCTTCCGCGTTTATTTTTCAATAATCCATTCTCCTATACTAAATCCCTTCAAATCAACTTCAAATCTATCATAATCTCTTCCACCAATTTCTTCAATCAATATATAGTTCAATATAATCATGACAACATATAAAATATAACTTGGGGAAAATTACTAGTAAATGTGCAAGAATAAATATGAATCTATATTAACACTTATATAGCAATAGTTTTTATAAATCAAACAAAAATGAACCAAGACTCGTTTGTACACATTTTTCTCATCCAAATAATTTTGTAAAGTATGTTTTTACTTGTTTTCATCATGAAAATTTGAAAACATGTATTAAGGTGATATTTGTAATTAAATGAGTTTAAATGAAGATTTAAACTTAATAAATGCATAAACTAGCATAAAAATTGCATAATATACATAATGGAAGGTATAAGAATTTATTTTACACTTACTTGATGATAAAGAGTTTTTGGAAAGATTTAGAACAATACATCCCCAACGGTTACTCCAAATCGATTTTATAGTTATTATAGAACCCGTAACTATCGAAATATACTTAAAACTAATGAAAATCGGATCTCCTCTTCTCTTCCTATTTTTGGCCGAGCACTATGGAGGTGTAGAGAGAGTTTGGTGAATTTTGTAAGTGTAAAAATGAAGAGTATGTGTTAGCTTTCTATTTATAGTGCAAATAAGGGCATTTTGGTAATTTAATGAAAGGGTAAAATGGTAATTACACTATTTTGGTCAAAAGTCAAAAAGGAGGAATATGGGGGGCATGTTGGCTGAATTTTGGGGGAAGGGGGGGGGGGGCTTGGAGGCTCATAAATGTTCATGTCTTTTTTTGTCTTTAAAATATCTAATTCAGGATAATTAAAAGTTAGATATTTATTATTTAGGTATTAAGTTAACTAGAAATAAATTTTAGCGGAATAAAATAAAGTGTAATAAAGCAATAAAAATTATGAAAATGCATTTTGTATAAGTATCGGGTGCTTAAATAATTATTGTTTCGCAAATACTAAAATTATCGTAAATATATTTATTTAAGAATATATATATTAAATGAATTTAAAATACCGGGTAAAATAATATTAGAATTTTTTTAACATTGTAATGAGTATAAAAAATATATTAGAACCATTGTTGGGAGTATCGGGGATATTGTTCATGCACGAGAATCGTGTAAAAGCGTTTATTTAAATAAATAAATGTGAATGAAAAACAATGCAAACACATGCAACACCTAAAATGAATATGATGACACTGGCAATATGTAGACTAACTCTAGTCTATATTTTGTGCACCAAATGATGTTTCTAGGTTATGCGATTAAATTCTAAAAGTTTCTTGAAATTAATACTCGAAAAATCAAATTTTCGGAAAATAATGAATAGTAAAAAACTACGATAATGAATAGTAACTTTTTCGAGAATGAATAGTAAAATTTCAAATACGGTTTGTCACACCTTGTCTCAAACCCCTACCACTTTTGAAGTATCCAAAGCTCTCACCATTGACACAAACTGAGAAAGCAGCAGTCTTAACACAAGTCATAACCCGACCAGTGAACTTATTAGGAAAACCAAACCCACAAAAGACTTCTTCAAGGAAAGACCAGCTAACAGTATCATAGGCTTTGCTTATATCAATCTTAAATGCACATCTCTCTTTACCCTGCTTACATCCATACCCTTTGAGTAAATCTTGAGTGAGCAATATGTTATCAGTTATATTCCTCCCTGGTATAAAGGCACTTTGGTTCTTAGAGATAATTCTGCATAAAACATTCTTTAATCTGTTTGTGAGGATTTTACTAATGATCTTATAGACCACATTGCAACATGCAATTGGTCTATAATCAGATACCTTTGTAGGTGTCTTAATTTTAGGCACTAATGATATCATGTTTGCATTTAACTCCCCAAGAATTTTCCCTGTTTGAAAAAATTCCTTAACTGCATTGCACACATCATCACCCACTAAATGCCATGTTGCTTTAAAGAACTTTGATGTGAATCCATCAGGTCCTGGTGCTTTATTATCATCAATACTTTTAAGAGCAGCTTTAATCTCTTCATTAGTCACATCAACACACATAGCATCAGCTTCACAGTTAGTGACTTGAATTTCAAATAGTTCATTAGCATTGATGATGTTCTGAGTACTTCCACTAGCACCCAAGAATTTATGAAAGTGATTCACAAACTGCATAGGAACCTCCTCTCCTTCATATCTAACACCCTGCTCATCACAAACATTATTGATGTGGTTTCTATGTTTTCTCCCCTTGATGGCTGGATGAAAATATGCTGAATTCTTGTCACCCTCCCTTAACCATTCAACTTTAGCTAAGTGATACAACAACTTACTTTCATCCATCACAGCTTCATTATATTCCCTCAAATTCTTAGCAGCCTCATTTCTTAGCTCAGTATTATGCACATCACCATCCAATTTTGCTTGATCACTTTCCAGTTTCCTTTTCAATATAGCAACTCTATCAAAAAGATTTCCATCCTTCCAGCTTAGCTTTTTCAAAGGAATTTTGAGACTTTTTAGCTTCTTAACCAGAGTAAACATTTTGTGTCCCTCAAAGGTCTTGCACCATTCCTGTTGAACAATAGGGAGAAATTCTTTTTTGTCAGTAATATAGTTAGAAAATCTAAATGGCCTGACCTTTTTCTTTAACTTCTTTGGAATAACAAGAATAGCAGGGCTGTGATCTGAGATCAGATAAGGAATGAAGCATGCTTGAGCATCTACATACTTGTTCATGAACCCACCATTTCCCATAACTCTATCCAATTTCTTGGGTGTAGCTGTGTTTGGATTCAATAAGCTTTTAGTCCATGTGAAATGAAAGCCAACTTTGTTAATATCTTCAATCTCAGTTTTTTCCACACAATCTTGGAATCCCTGCATAACCAAATTAGAGAAAGATATCCCTTCACTGTGCTTATCATTCTTTAAAATCACATTAAAATCTCCCATCAGGCACCAAGCATCCCCATTCACCATTTGAAAATAAGCACTTAAATCTTTCCATAATTCTCTCATATCTTTACCATCATTCTTCCCATATACAAATGTGCAGTAGAACCTGATATTAGTATTCATGTCTGTTATAAGGCACATCATAGATTGGCTGGAACAGTTGATCACTATCACATTTATTACACTTTGATCCCATCCTACCATAATTCTGCACCCACTAGGAGACCATCTAGCATTTGAAGCCCATAACCAATTACCAAAAATTCTATCACATACACTACTCACTTTATTCTCCTTAACATGAGTTTCTAAAACTGCACATACATTCAAACTTTCATTCTGTTTGAGGTTTCTAACTTCCTTTTGTCTTGTCTTTTTGCCCAAACCTCTGACATTCCATGCTCCTATCTTACAAACTCTATTCATGTTAGAAATTGAACAAACCTTCATTACCTCCCTCTATCAATACGTTCTTACCCTTACTCTTTAATTCATTCTCATTCAAGAAGCTAGTAATATCTAAAGGGTCATCAACAACATCTTCTGTTAGTGTTTCATTTCCATTATTATTACCAACCTATGCAACATTCTTAGTCTTTTTCCATTTGCTTTCAAAGTATGCTTTCATGTCTTCACTCCATTTATCTAATACAACAGTATTAGGCCTTTCATTCTTACTGAGAAATCCATCTACTATCTTCAACTTTTGAGGAGATAACAACTTAGGAAATTTAGCATCATAATCATCCTACAAAACATTATATCTGTTAGTACTTTGTTGTAATTCTTCCATATTTTCCTTGCCAATGTTCCACATTTTGCTACTCCCCACTTCACTATTATTTGCTTCTTTTCCTCCTTGCTTATTCACTTGGCTACCATTGGTTTTCTTCTGCACATTCCCATCTTTACTTTTTTGACTAGCATCCCTCTGGCTATTCTCATCATCAGTCTTTTTCTTGGGTTTATACTTCATTTCAATGTTTCTATTCTTCATATGTCCAACAGGCCCTTTATTGGTATTCTTAACATTTTTATCATCTTCTTGCTACTTTTATTTCCTTTTTAGTTCTAATTCAGCTTCAGACCTAGGCCTTTTAACATAGCTAAGCATGCTATGACCAAATACCTTGCAATGATTGCAACTAATGGGTTTCCATTGGTATTCAACTTTAAAAGTTTTAGATCTTAGTTTTGCTTTTTGGCTATCAATATAGTGAATCTCAATGCTGTCCTGACAACCCTGATCAGCACATACCTCAACCAATACTCTAGCAAAACCAAATTTATCAACACCTTCTGAGTACATCTTAGTAGTAATTGCATCCATTATTATTGGTTTTCCCAGACTACTTGCTAAGGTACTTATCCCTTTCTTAGTCCAAGCTTCTAAAGGGATATTCATCAACTTGACCCATACAGGTAATTTATGTGGTTCTCTTTTCTAAATGTTCACATCAGTTTCCCATTTCTGAACAATCATTGCTCTATTATTGATCATCCATGGTCCATTCTCAACAATGTACTGCACAATATCCTCAGTTTTGAACTTGAAAAAATAGAATCCATTACTGTTCATGCAGACTTTTATCAATCCATATCTACCCCACATTCTTCTCACATTGTATCTGACTTCAGCTAGGGGCATTTGAGCTCCTACAAAATGACCACAAATAGTATTGTCCCATTTCCTACAACCTTCCCTTACCAAATCCTCCTCAAATATGACAACTTTGACTCCATTAACATCTAAGTCAGGTGGTACAAATTCAAGCTTATTATCCAGTAAATGCACATTATTACTAACCATTTTTGCAAAGCTAGTAGTACTACTAACATGTTCATTACTGTTTTTATTCCTATCAGCAGATTTAGGACTACCTTCAACATCATTATTTGATTCAACATTACATGTTTTAACAGCCTCCAACTGTACATTCACTGGTGATGATGAGTCACTTACAGTGCATTCATGTGTCTGTAAAATCTCAACTGGTGTGGACTGCTCACTGACTTCTTTCTCCCCTGCACCAACAACAGATTCACACACCTCACTGGTTACCCCTGCAATACTCTTCTCAACACATTCCTATGGCTTCTCTTGCATTATTCCTCTGTTTTCCCCTGCATTACTCTTCCCATCACATTCATCACTTTTTCCTAAATCATCATTACAAACCCTAGGTTTAGTCAATTATCCCCAGCCACTTGTTTTGATTCAACCTTCTTCTTGCCATTCAATTCACACACTGTATCCTTGAACCTATTAGGTATACGAGTATTCCTTTTCGAGTTCTTTCCTTTAGTAGACATGATAATACATGTAAGGAGATCAGGTGTCTGTAAATTTGTACCCATGTTGCTTGATGTTACTTTTGTTTTTTGTTTTTTCTAAGGCAAAGTTTTTTACAAAATCACCCAACCTTATTAGGATGGGGGAAGCAAATACAAGCAAGGATCACCAAGGCGGAGATCCGAAAGAAAAAACAAACCAACATGCTATTCATTATATCGTATAGGCTCTAAAAATATTGATGAAGTGAATGATGCTAGTTTATAGATACAAATTTAGTTTCTAAAATTATACAGTATATATTAGCGAATTATGCTAAATGGAATAATTGAAAACATTTTTCTTTTGTTAAGGAAAATGGCTAAAATACCAATATAAGCACTATTTGTAAGAACAAGTAACACATAATGTAACAGGAAACGCATGGGATTCGGTTGTCAATTAACTTATTAAGTTGGTCAATATATTGTGACAAGCCAAATCATAAGTTTAAGTAGACAAGAAACATATGGGTCCAACTTCTTAAACCAAATGAGTTATTCAATGCTGGAGAAGAAAAGAAAAGCAGCCATAATAAGAAAAGAAAAAGCAAGAAAAAAGTGTGAAGCTTGGTCATAACTAGGGGTGTGCAATGATTATAGACAAGACTGGAGATACTAAAGCAAGATCGAAGTCGAAAAATTCAAAATATTGGGACTAAGAAACGAAAGTATAGTGCCGAGACGATCTCAAATGGCTCAAACTTTTCCCAAGCCTTGTCATCTAGTCGTTTCATTGAAAACGTCATGTTTTGATCTCAGCGAAGTGAAACCAAACCCGAATGGGATCTAACTCAAAGGAACCGCCGTTTAAAAATAAAAAAAAAAAAAACTCAAAGGAACCAAGAAGGCAAGAACCTAACTTTCCGGTGATATGACATCTTGATTTTATTTGTACTTAGTTTTACACAACATCTATCATGATTCATGAGTTGTTGGTCAGGTTTAAGAAAGTTTTAGCATAAATCATAGATGAACACATGGTAGAATAACATAAGGGCATAATTCAGAACTTATTAAAAATTATATAAGCATACAGGAGTAAACAATAGATGTATTCATCAAAAATTAAATATTGATTAAATTGCAAAATTCCTTCTCATTGTTTAACACTTTAACTTTAACCAAATTTGAAGCGCAATTTTACACTTTTCAACAAGCAGGCGTAGCTTTTATGAAAACTTTTGGTGTGTATTTATCGTCCAGGGTTGCGTCTACACTTTATAGACTAGGGGGCAGTGTATAAACCTCACCCACCGCCAATCACCTTCTCACTCAAACATCAACACAACAATTGTAATAAAAAAACAATTCCACCTAAACATTCTTCACTTTAACAAATATATCAAAAAAAAACTCATCACACAACCAAATCACAAGTCGGTTGGTCTTTCGACGATTCTCTTTTTTCCATCGACCAAGCGTGGGGGGGCCCCCTTATTACCATGTCTCAGTTTTTCATCAGTTTCCCCTTTACTGATCGATAATTGCAAAATTCCTCAAGATACTAGCCTATACTTTGAATTTTATGGGAAAAGAAAGGGCACTTTAGAAAACAAAAAGGACAAATTTTTGATGTTTATTTTTTAAAAAAATTTTTTTTTTTCTAAATACCCAAAAAAATGAAAGGATAGTTCACTTCAAAAAAAAATAAATTACTAATTAGATCAGGCGGCTCATTAATTTTTTTACGTGCCCCCTTTTTAATTTGAAAAAGTATTGTAGTTGGGTACTTCCCGTATGATTTTTTTTGTGCGAGCCCGGCTATTATGTTCCGTCGCACGAAAGTATAAGATTTAATAAATTTTAAAGAGTAATTTACATCACCAAACCACAACTTTGCTTTTTATTAAAAAAAGGAAATTGTTTTAAAATTTATGCCCCCCCCTTCCCCCACCACGGGGTTTCTTTTTATTTTAGAAAGTCTTTAGGGGAATGGGTCACTTGTTTATTTTTTGAAAGTTGATTTTTTTAGGGTTGAAATGTACTATTTTTTTATTTTGTGCTAAAAAAATTTTTCTATTTTAAAAAAAAATGTAACAACGATTTGAAGGAAAGTTGACATTTGATTTTTGTACTACACAAATTACGTCGTTAAACTTACAACAAGGGAAACGGCCCTTTTTGTACGTGCCCCCACCCATGAACCAACCCAACCCCAAACCCGTTGTATTTTTTTTCCTTTTTTTTATTAACAATGGCAGCTGTTAGCGGGACCTACCAAGGTACAAATTTTTCAACAAATAGTGTGACACCCTCTTGATTTGACATCTTAAGGGTTAGAATATCGGGGTTTTTATTTTATAGAAACCCTTATTGGGGGAAAATGTACAATCGAAAAAAACAGCAGTACAACCAATAAGCCCCCCAACATTAGTACCCCATAAAAGGGGTCATGAATACAAGGCCCTGATTTTTTTTAAAAAAGAAAAAGAAAAGAACCCCCAGTGTTAAAAGGAATCTTTTTTAAATTTTAGTTTAAAACCCTTAAAAAATCATGGACTTTCACATGCTTTTGTTTGGGATAATTAAAGTTGGGTTAACAAAAAGATTAGTTTAAAGAAAGTTATTAGGGATCAAAGATTAAAACTAGCCCGAATCAAACCAATGGAAAAATGTCAATAAAGTATTGTTGCTTTCTTTTCTTGTCATAGTAATGTTGAAGTAATTTTTTGAAAACACTTCAGACAAATAAAGGAGGGCATTTCGGTCAAATGGGAGAGGGTTTTTCCCGAGAGGCTTTTTTGGACGCCCCCCGGACCAAGGATTTTTGGGGTATTGCACACAACAATCGCGTTAGGTCCCCCCGGGATTTATCCCGGGAAACCACCCCCGGGCGTGAAGTAAGTATTTTATATTCCAAAAGGCTATAAACAAAATTGGGAGTAAATGCTAATGATTTGGTTGGTTGAGGTATAAATGAGGGGGAAAATTTTAGTGCCCAACCCGATACCTGAATGGCGGGGGGGGTTATCAAAAAAACATGTCGCTGACACAACCCCGAAACCCCCGGGGGGGGGGGCGGGTCGCAGCTGCCTCTGTCCAAAAGGTTGGGCCACTGTCCTATGACTTAAGTTGTGCTGGGGACGTATTGGTGCCTTCCGGTTTCCCGGAGATTTTATGCCGTTCGGCGGCCGGACAAGTCAGGCCGTCCAGACATATGGGCAAACTTCCCCCCCCCCAGTATCCGTATGGTTTTCGATGTTGTGATACTTTGAAAATTTGAATTCCCCATGACATATTAACTAGTTGTGTTGATTTGATCTGTAAAAAAATTATATTGCAATACCTCAAAACCCTTTCATTTAAAAAATCCCCTTGAAACTTACATTGCTTAATGCCACGTCTAACACGTATCCCATTCTTAAAATTCCGAGGGGGGTCTAGGTTGTCAAAAATCTTATTGTTTTTTTAAAGAACAAATGTCTTTTTGGGCCTGGTGAGTAAAATGACTTTGGTCTGCCCGGAGGGTTTCACCCTTTCCCCCCCCAGTTTTAGTATTGGTTTGTGATGGTGTGATACTTTAACAAATTACGGTTCATTTTTTGACCCTTTCGATGGCCAGCCGTTAGGTTGAGTTTGTCTTGCTTATTTTAAACTCCCCCGGGGGGTCATTTTACATATATATTATTATTTTTGAAAGAATCGCAATCAAGAGGGCTAACACGTGTGCGTGTCTAAGTGGGGGTGGGGTTTTTGCCAGTCGCTTTGATGGGGCATATTTCACGTCTTCCTTTTTACCTAAAAATAGCGTCATTTGTGCACTTTTTTTACGAATTTTATACATTACTTCAGACCCCTTTCCCCGGTATTATTTTCCGAACAGTAATCTTGAATCAATTCCAGCGGCTCTTTTCTCCCCCCTCGTCTGCACGGGTACTTTCATCACCCATACTTTTTTTATTTGTTGTTGGGGGCTGTGTCCCGTTCCCTGGTTAAAAAGTCGGTTTCTCCCTTTTTCGTTTCAGACGAGGAGCTCAAGGGGTTGAGGGATTTCTTCCAAAATTCGACATTCAAAAGTACACCTCTGGACTGGAGAAGAGGCTGTGTATAAGATAATTCGGACTATGGGATCCGTCAGATCTGCATCCGCGGCTACCCCCAAAGGGGTAGACAATGGACGAATTCCCGAATGATGCTATCGGTTTGTATTTGGGAATATTTTATTGGGGGTGGCCTTTCGTGTACCTTTCTCTACCTTCTGCTGGGTTCATCAAATTTTTAAAGGTTCTTTTTCTAAAATTGGTTTTCCGCTAGGCATGCATCGTGCGACGCTGTTCAAAATGTTTACCCAAAATTAATATCAATCTACACTCCCTTTTTTTCGGGCTTTTACAAGCGAGTAAGAAGGCCATTTGGGTTTTTTTTGAGAAAAGGGTGGGCGGGAGAAAAGGGGGTTTCTTTTGGGAAATTTGACAGGTTTGAAGGGTTGGAAAATGACTTCTTTTTTGATAGAAACAGCCCTCCCCTTTGCTAGCCTTAGAGGCATCAGATTCGGATATATCGGGATCCACCGAAAGGGGGAAATTCAATGTCGCGGTGGGGACCCATGGCTCAAATGTGATAGATCTTATCCAGGTTCCTCGTGGGGTTTTTTCTATGCCCTTGGGTTTAAACTCATTGGGAACACCCCGGCTACCGACGGGGGATAAGGAGCCCGGGGAAAGGGTATGCCTTACAGCCTTTTTTCCCTTTTTCCCCCCTCTTTTATTCTCTTTTGTATTTCTCTGACTTTATATTTAGTGTTTATTCTTAACTGCTTTTATTTTTTATTTTCCGAGCTATCACAATGTCTGGTATTTTAAAAAAGCCAAAGTCCCGAAAGGGGGGGTCTGTGGTACAAGGGGATCATTATCCGGGAAGGACCATCTCACGAGACGCAGTGAATACTCCGCCCCCTTTAATGCCCACATTCGGAGAAGACGGGCCAAAACAAGGGTCGAGCTACCTGATGATAAAGTATGGAGGCCAAAGGAAGAAACAGGAGCAAAAAGTTGTCGGCAATGTCTCGTCCCGCAACGGGGACTAGATTCCCCCCTTTGCGCAATGTGGGGAAAAGGTGGTCGATTCGCCGATAAGCGAATAGGCCGAACGAGATGCTGATGTGGGGAGAAGAGCTTCGGCCGCAAAGAAAACAGCCGGGAGGGCCAAGGAGGTTTGGCGTGGGCTTCAGTCCGAGGCCGCTGGTGTGGGGAAGTCTTGGGAAAAGTCAAACCCGCATTTTGCCTTTGCATTTTTTGATAAAGATCGCGCTTTTTTACTTTTCTCTTCTTTTTTTATAGGGGGGTTTCCCCCGGCCTGGCTTGGTCATGGGGAAAGGGGAAGAACTGATGGGAGCTCCTCAACTTTGCACTTTCCGGGGTGAAAGTTCGCAAGGACGATCTTTGGAGGTTTGGGGGGTTTGCGGGGTTTGAATGTTGAATCTGGGGGATCCGAAAGGGGGATTTGTTCCCGGGAGTTTGGGTGATGCCCAGGTGCTCAAGGGCCTGGAAATATTGGGCATGGGGGCCTTAGCTCAATGGACATTTGTCCGGTTCAAAAATCTTTTCATGGCATCTGACGATCGTCTCCACCAAACCCTGTAAAACCCCGGGGAAAAAATGGGGGAGAGCTCAACAGCTGAGGGCCGGATTCCCTTGTATGGGGAAGGAACGGAGTTTATGGGTCAGGTTAAGGGGTTGGGGAGAAGTTATGGAGGGAGAGGCTGGCCCCCGCGGGGAACAATTTAGTGCCTTGGAGGTGATTTTAAAAAGCCCCGCCAAACTGAGCGAAAGGTAAAAAAGACAATCGGCCCTCCCCCATAAAAAAGGATTTTTTATCGCCACTGGCCGTCGGGGCAGATTGGTTTAGGGTTTTGAAGGTGTATCCCGGAGGTGGTTTGCCGTCTTTTTTAAAAGTCATGAATATAAGGCATTTTGCGGGCCCTTTTAGTTTGTCTTCACAATCCGGGTTTTTTGAGGGGGGTGGGTTTTGGGTCGCAAGCCGGAGGAGGTGGCTAAAAATTTTGGGAGAGGTGACCCGGGCGGGGGGGGTGGTAAAGAAGTTTGACCGTTGTACGACGGATTATTCACCGCAGAGTACCCTCACAAAAAGATAGTGGTTCCTGTCTAAGTCTCTTGATGAAATCCTGAAGATCTTTCCCCGACCCTGCTCCCCTTTCCCCCCGCCGGGAACCAAACGCCGGTGCTGCCGTGGATCAACTTCCGGGGGTTCCCGAGACCCAAGTTGCTAAGTCCAGGGGTCTATGTTGGAGGGGTGGGTCGGCCCCTTGATTATTCGGATTTCTTGGAAGCCTTTTAAACTTTTTTACTTTGAAAAAAATTTGGGGGTTTTAAGGCCTTTGGCCCAAAAAAATTTTTTTGATTGGATGATTGTAATAATTTGGACGAACAAACTGTATGGTTTTCCCATTAATTTGTATTTTAGCCCTTTTTGGTTGCTTTAAAATATTTCCCGGCCCTTACCCTGTTTTTTACTTTCCCTTTTTATTTCTTCCGGGGGCATTTTACCTTTCGGCAACCCGGGGAAGGTGGACAACTGTCCCAGACTTTTGGAGCTTCATCTTTCTTACGGGGAGGTTTCTTTCCTTTTGTAAAATTTTCCATTGTCAATATTATTGGGTCCTTCTCTCCTTTTTTTTTATTTTTTTTATATAACCCCATGATATAACAAAAAAGTAAAAACTTGGGGTTTCCCAAAAAAGATTGTTTCGGATTGCTTGGTTAACTTTAGCCCCTGGATCGTATTTACCTTTGTTCTCTTGAATTTTCGACCCCAAAGGTGCCGAACACTTGTTTGTTATTACCGTCGCCACTTGGCAGCTCCAGGTAAAAACGCGTTCGGCCCCCACACTCGGGTTTTGAAGTACCATTTTTTTTTATTACCCCTTTACATTTTCATGCTCCCGGGGGTACAAGTTAAAGTTGGAGCTTATTTTGATTTCGAACGTATAATACTTGTTTTTTTTTACCTTCACTATTTTATAGTTCCCGGGGGTTTCAAGCTTATGCGTTTTTGGGGGCACCTTTATTTCGGCCTTTTTACCGTGTTACAGGTGACCCCTTTTTGGGCAACCATCTTTTAACATTGACCCCCAAAATCTTCGGAGGGGGGGGGAACTCTCGGGGGGGGCCATTTTTTCGGCCTTATGTTTAGGGGTATAAAAGATTCCGGTGCCCCTTTTGGGGGGCCGTACCCTTTCCCCCCGGATTTTTGGTAACCCCTTTTTGGGGATACCATCTTTGAAATTGACCACAAAATCTCCCGAGGGGGGCGCCTCTGGGGGGCACTTTAACTTATGTTCAGAAATTTTTGGGCGACATACGCCCTTCGGCCTTTTTGCCTAATCATATGGGAAACCCCCTTTTGGGCATACCATTTTGAACATTGACCACACAATCTCCCGGAAGGGGGCGAACCCCCGGGGGGGGCCATTTTCGTCTTATGTTCAGAAGTAACAAGTAGCAAGGATGTATTGTAGGAAAAATTGCCTCCCTTCAACGGGGGGACACTGATTTGTCATTTAAAAAGTCAATATCAGCCTTTTCGGGCATTACTAAAATATATAAACAAAATTATGGGCACAAATTTTTCAATCGGGTTTTCCGCTTCCTTTGGGGCTTTCCTTTTGCCTTTGCGTGACTCATGGGTCCCCTTCGGCAAGCTTCCCTTTCTTCAGTGGGCTCATGGTTCCTTGGGTTGCATCCCTGTTGGGTTTTGTTCCCGGCATATGAGATTACCTGCCTTTGTTATAAAATTTTTTTTCCTTTAGTTGTTTTAATGAAAACAAACATTGGGGAGAATGAAATAGCAATATTTTTAATGGTTCTTGTATTAATAGTTACCTGAACTGTTTTCCACCTGGCCGAACCGTCAAGAGCTTTCGGCTGTAGCATTGGGTCGCTTCCCTCCCTCGCTTTCCCCAAAGGGATTCCTTTCCTTTTTTTGTGAAAGTTTCTCGTTCCCCCTTCCGATGACAGGTTCTCCTTTCCCGGGATACCCCCCCTTTTATTTCAGCGTTCCAGGCTTTTCCCTTTTTCCTTTTTCCTTCACCTGTTCCTCCTTGGTCCATGGTTTTCCCCTTGAATTTTTTTACCGACGACCAGCGTTGCTATACCCCCTGGGGGAGGGAACTTGACCATCGATGGGGTATGAGGGGGCCGGGCCCGTAATTCCTTAACCCGGTACATCCCAATATGACGTTATAGGAAGAGGGTGAGTCAATCACAGTGAATTCCATCCAAACCTTCCGAGATCGGCCCTGACTTCCGAAGCAGATTTCCAAGTCTACCACTCCTCGTGGCTTAACGGGTTTCCCTGTGAATCCTACCAGAGTTGTGTCGACCTCTTTTAGCCGGGCTCTGACCGAAAGGTATAATCGTTCAAATTGGTGTTCATACATCACCTCCATCGAAGCACCAAGGTCTACATAGACCCCTTGTACTGTTATCCCTTCCACTTCGGCTTCAATCACTAGAGGCTCATCCGACATTTCACTCGAAAGGATGGGCGGGAAGCTTATTGGAACGTTCATCCACTCTTCTGCGTCTGTCCTTTCTCCTACTCGAGAGGCTACTGAGCTTCGGATCATGTTAATGATTTTTCCCTTGTTCCCTTGGTGGTTACCCCCTTGAGTGGCTTTTCCTCTGTGCCTGAGGTCTTTCAACAAATGATCCAACTTCCCTGTATTTAATGCAGCTCTTATCTCCTCTTTGAGTTGCCAACAATCATTGGTGAAATGTCCCTTCTCCCCATGATAGTCGCAGTACCGGTCCTCGAAATCCTTTTGTGGTTTCCCCTTCGTGGGAGGAGGCTGTGGCAACTTCAGTTGGTGCTCGGTTGCCAATATCTCTTTCGGTGTCTTTGTCAGGGCGTTCAGATCTATCGGTCTCGTCTCATTTCGGTGGATATCCGTGCGGCGAGGATCGATCCGGCCAATACTGTCATGCTTCGGGGGAACATAAGGAGCATAGTAATCATTCCTGCGTCCTTTGAAATTAATCTTGAGATTATTCTGGTGGCGATCTCCTCTGAAAGGGGGCCTTGGTTGTTGGTCACTTCTGCTGTGGTACAGGCTAGGCCGAGATTCCATTCTCTCTCCCTTCGGCAGTTCCGTTGTCCGGAAAGCCTCTTTGGCACGGATGAAATCATCAATTCTTTCCAACATCTCATCGACAGTCTTAGGGATCTTGTCAGAGAACTTTTTTGCCAATTCCGGGCAGTGGTGACCGTTCAGGAACGAATCGATTTGCATGATTTCTGGAGCGTCTGGAAAATAATTGACCTCGCACACCCATCTCTCTTTAAAGCCTGAAAGGCTCTCATTAGCCTTCCGGTGAATCCTGTTGATCTCCGTAAGGTCCTTGGTGCTTACCCTTAACATACTAAACCTATTCAAAAACCTCCTCTAAAGCTCATCCCAACTATCAACGCTCCCTGTCGGAAGCTTATCAAACCATCCCCTGGCTTTCCCGTCCAAGGTTTGCTGGAACATCCGACACCATACGGGCATGGGCCATTCTTCGTGATTTCCCGCTCCGGTAAAACGATTGATGTGGTCATCTGGATCAGTTGTTCCTTCGTATAGTTTTAGGTTCGTCGGTATCTTGTGCTTGGGAGCCGAGAACTCTATGATCCTTCTCGTGAACGGGCACTTTATCACTTCTTTAAATGGTTTGCTCAAGTCATCGTCCACCATTTTCCCCTTGCCGTATAGTGACCCTTCGATGTCCTCTTCCTCAGTATCCTCGTGCTTGTCACCAAGCCTCAGCATTCTGGGGCTTATCAGGCTGCGATTGTTTGGTTGCTTGAACAGTTCCTTCAGGGCTGAAAGATGACTCTCAATGGTGGCTCGGACATCCAGAGGGTCTTGGTCTCCTCCTCCGAATCCACCATCTCCCCCCGCATTCCGGACATGTAATACCTAAAATTTGAAAACATGCAAAATGACCAAAATGCCCCTACAAATTTAAAATTTCATTTAAAAGCTTATAAATCACCAAATAAATCCCAAACCTTCGGGAATGACCTAGACATGAAGCCAAATAATTTTTGTGACTACATTTCAACATTTTAAAAAGTAAAAAATATACAAAGTATTTATTGGCCGCTTATGTATTTAATTCGTGTATTAATAGTATTAAAAATACAAAATAAATTTAATAAAATACAAGATAATTACTAATAAAATTAGGAAAAGATCACAATCAGTATTTGACCTTAATTAGGCTTGCTTGGGCCAAAATTCTTGAATCCTTATCACTTATACACGTTTTTATAATTTATGTATATATATAATATTGCCGAAACCTTTAAAACCTTTACCAAAAATCGTTCAGCCTCAAATCGACCAAGGAGAATTCGTGTGCCATTTTTCCAGAGTTCTATATAACCAAAAGAAGCTTATAAAATTGTTTGGAGGTCGTGGGATTCGTTTGTTTGGTCGCTAGAGAATTGTTTTGTCGAATAAGTATAACCAAGAGGTATAATTCTTAAATATCCCTTTGACACGTTTGATCTTGCATATAGTATTTTTCTTATGTTAGCATGATTATATAAGACCTAAATAAAATGTATAACTCGAATCATGCAAGCTATATAAGTCGTACGAATTTTTGAGAGCTAAAACGAAAATAAAATACAATACGCTTAATACGAATTATTTAGGGCATGTAATTATTTATTTTAGACACTATACGACATATATGGTCAGGGAAAAATAGTGGTTCGATTTGTGGAAGCTCATATGGATCGTAGTTAATTTTGTGTTGGTCGTATGGTATGTCGAATGGATTAAAAATAGAAAGAAAACCCTAGGGCACATTAGGGTTAGGGTTTGGTACTTTAATTCTGGTCATTAAATGCAAATTAATGATGAGGTAATGATTATTTGATGATTATATGAACTAGGGTTTGTATTTGCTATTATAAAAGTATATACGATTTGTAAAATAAATAACAAGGACTTGTTTTGCCAACTTTGAAACTTAAAGGTTATTTTTATAATGTTAATTAGGTCAGTACAAATGTGTAAAAATTATAAGATGAGGTCCTTAGGTGTAAATATTGCAAGAAAATGAATTAATGGTAATTAACGGGTACGTTTTGTAATTAATTTAAATAGAGGGACTAAAAGTGTAAATTCTAGAAACTTGTGGTTATTCGGTGTAAATAATGATATTAGGGAGGTAATATGTAATTTTGGGTAATTATGGGGTTAATGTGTTATTATAATAAAGTGAGGATGTAAATGATAATATTTATAAACTAAAGGGACTAATTATGTAATATGTGAAACATGGAGGTGTAATTCGTATCAAATGATAATGTGAGGGTATATTCTGTAATTTAGTAATTATAAGGGCTTGTGATGTAATTATGAATATTAGTGAGGGTTAGATTGTAAATTAAGTAACTATAAGGTCTATTTTATAACTTTAGTAACTAAAGAGGTGTAAAGTGTAAATAATGAAACTTAAAGGACTAAAGATGTAATTCTGATTAAAAGATGTATTTAAAATTAGTAACTTGTGATATTTCGTTTTAAACCCTTAACTTTGATATATTTACATTTAAAACCCTAAGTTATAGAAACTTGTCATAAATGAACCCTGAACTATCTTAACTTGCTAAGATGTACCCTATTTCCATAATAGTATTAATTAATGACTTAACAAGAATTGATGCTTAAAACTTTCTAAAAATGGAAACTTACTTGAAATGGAAAGATAACTAAGAGTACTTTGTAATTCTCTTCTACTCCTCTAGGTGTGAAGAAGGAGTAACTCGATCTCTTTCAGCCTTTTGTCTTTGTTCTTGCTTGCTAATAAGGTACAGATATTCTGCCCTTCTTGTAAGGTGCCTTCGTTCTTTTGTTTTGATTCGTTTAGGATTTCCCCAAACCATTGCTATGTACCCTTATTTTGTGAACCTTAGATTTGAACCTTTGTTTTGAATCCTTGCCTTGATCTTTTATTTTGAACCTTGCCTTGAACCCTGCTATGAACCTTGATATGAACCTTGCCATAAAACCTTGACTTGAACCCTAATATGCTTGATATTGTAATTGGATGAGAAAACCTTTTTATTTATTTATGAAAATGTTTTAAGAAGACCATTTTTAAAACTAGCTTATTGAAAACTATTTTAAAGACTATTTTATGAAAACCATTTTAAAAGATTATTTTATGGAAACTATTTTAAAGGATTGTTTTCAAATGAACTTTTAGATTAAACCTTTACTATGAACATTTGCTACGATATCTTGTCTTGACCATGTGAATTGAACCCATGGATATGTAACTTGAAACTTGAACTTGACTTGTACACTTGATACTTGACCTTGACCTTGACCACAGTTTGAGACTACGAGCCATACTAGGCATGAGGGTTTCATGTCCTTGTCATTGATGCACCAATGACTTGACTTTTTGGTAGGAAAGTGATAACCTATCCCGTCCCTGCCATGACTTGATAATTGAATTGTACACGTAGATGAAGACATTGTGGCAGCCTACAGGGTCGCATGGATGCATCCTAGATTTGGATTTGGATTTTTACTTGACTTGACTTGATTACTTGTATTGTTAGTGACATGATGGGTGTGTGCGATACACGTCATTCACTCTTGGGAGCCCGCGACTCCAACCCTTGGAGGTATCCCCTCATATTATACTTGGCATACCGAGGTCACCCCTCCGTATACATGTATACTTGTTTACTTGACTTGATATGATATTGATGATGTACCCTCCTAACGGGTCGAAGGACTCCCCTTCGAGCCTGTAGAAAGCCCTCCCTTCGGAGGCCCAGGTTAATCTTCTAACACGTTTCATTGGCATAAAACCATTCGCCTGCAAACTGGTTACCATGTGGGAATCCGCCAATCGAAGCCCTAAGCCCTTCGGGGTATTCCTGACGAAGGGACTAGCACGAAGGACCATCCTGAACTGATCAAACCCACGTCTCCTCTTCCCTTTGGCTTTCCCGCCAAAGCAGAGATCGTGGGCTACAAAGCCCTAGCGGTTACCACTTTCCATGGGACGCCCCCATGATTTCCGAACAATGTGCAACCGCCCACTATGTCCTATTTTTCCCCTATAAATAGCATAGTCAGGCCAAAAACTAAGTAAGTTAACTTCACTCTCTAAATTTACGACCTACATTACCATTACACATACTTACTCGCACGCCGGAGGTGGTTCGCAGGGTACAACCCCTGCGCACTCACTTAACGTAGTGTCTTCGTATTTCTTATTTTCAGGTTAAGAACAAGCTTGGCGCAATCTCAACACCCCATTATTCCTTTGATCACCATCGAAGGCTTGGTTGGCAATTATTTGTTCAATCAGTGGCGCCTTCCGTGGGACCGCTACAATTGGTTTCGTTAATTCCGAGCTTATAACCTACCAACTAATCTCACTATTATTCCGGCATGGATCAAGGAAGAGAAGATACTCCCCCACCGAGTTTCTCTACCTTAACACCAATACCAACCGAGACCCTAACAACCTTCCCCCAATAACCGCCTCACCTTCACAACACGTTCTCACCCAGAAATCACAACCAACAATCATGATTCGACATCAGCCAACCCAGAACCTGTCATAGCCCAGCCTTTGTCGAAGCCAACCACGAAGTGTTGGAAACCCT
>CP139506.1:132243666-132270331 GCA_021014915.2 Artemisia tridentata subsp. tridentata | reverse complement strand
TTGATCACTAACACATAACGTGCAATATTTCACGACTAGTTTCACGAAGCCATTTTGGGCATATTTTCACAAGTTAAGGAAAATATTAAATTGCGATGAAAACGTTACATTTTGCCGATAGAACACCAAACGAGGATCGTGGAGTACCGTTTCAACATATTTATACGAAAAGTAGTTTATAACTTAACGAGACGTCAAAAGTGTATTTTTCGTCGATAAACGTTATTTTCAAAACTAACAAGTTGTATCGTTAACATACGTATTTGCATGTGTTGCATTGTATCATTGCTTACATTGGATCACATCATTCATAATAGGTCGCAGTTAGAGACCGAGCTTTATTTCATCATATCCATCATTGTCATTGTTGCTATATCTTATCAGGTGAGTTTTCATAGCCCCGTTTTAAATTGTTTATTGATTTCTAAACTCTCGGGGGAGAATACATTGCACCATTTTCATATGCGGACCAAAGTATACAAACTCATTACATTGCTTAAGTTACATCATTGCCCAGATTAAAGTCCCCTTTTATTATCATGAACCGTTAATTGTTAGCAAGCGAGAGTGAGTGAATAGATCTATTGAGGGTGACTCCTCCGTTCGGGTTGGTAGCGCCAACTTGTCAAACGAACGCATTTCATTTTTGTCATATTAGAGTGATTAGCAAACACTCAGTTGGGGCATTTCATTCAGTCTAGCTTCGGGGTCATGAGCTTAAGAGCTAATGTATCATTTTTATGTGGCATTGTTTTGTCATACACTTTATACTTGTGGTTTTCGTTCAACATTTCATTATATAAACCTATGATCTCACCAACATTTTTGTTGACCATTTTTAGCAATGTATTTTCAGGTAATTAAGGTATCGTATGTTGGCTTGCATATGGACATCATGGAGTCGCGGAGTCGACGCGTCTCACTTTATATTTTTTGCACTTATCCATCGTTTGAATTGTATGAACTTGTTTTCTGAAAACTTGTTTCACCTTTTGGGACCTAGCTTTGTAACTCTGAATGTTTTTAAATAATCAAACGATGTATTTTCTAAACGACACTTTAGGTCGTTCAATATAACTGCAACTTTGGTGCTATGACCAGTCCCGCCCCTGAATGCTTCATTCCGCTGCAAGTCACGAAATTTGGGGGTGTGACAAGAAACATAAGAAATTTGTTTACCTTTAGAAATTTGAGACGGATTAATGTAGGTTTGAGTTCTGGGGAATAATTGAAAAAACAAAGTATATGTGTGTGTGTGTGTGTGTGACATTACTCGTATACAGGGTAAATTATTACTTTAGAAATTTGAGACGGATTAATGTAGGTTTGAGTTCTGGGGAATAATTGAAAAACAAAGTATATGTGTGTGTGTGTGTGTGTGACATTACTCGTATACAGGGTAAATTATATTTACTTTAAAAAGTCAAATAAATAAAGTACAAACCCTCCCTAAAATACAAAACAAACCCTCCCTAGGGAGGATCTACTTTCGTCCCCCTTTTTTTTCTTTTTTTTTTTTTTTTTCTTTTTTTTTTATATATATATATATTTTTTGTAGTGTTTATTTGTTATGTTTTTTGTATTTGTCTAATATGTTTCTATTTAATTAAACAACAACAATAACACGTTAAACATTAACACATTAAACAACAACAATAACACGTTAAACATTAATATGTTTCTATTTAATTAAACAACAACATTAACACATTATTTAAAAACAACAACACTTACTACACATGAAGATTATTTATCTCATCTAAAAGCTCATGGAGCATTGCACCCGAATGACATGCGTGATCCTCAGGATTCCTTGTCAATTCTAGTGATGCCTCCAGCGTCTTTATTCTTGTCATCAACATCTTATTTTGAGACAATAACATCTTGTTTCTTGTTTCAATCTTGTCAATCTTATTATCTTTAGCTACGCAGTTTGAGCACTGCATTGAAGAAGAGGCTTGACTAAAGTGCTTGTTTTGAAAAGCATCATTCCACATAAAGTATCCACACCCATAGTCTTCTGTTCCTGGCTGTTACATGTTAAGAAAATTATAAGAAATGTATTCTTAACAAACAAATTATTTACATAACTAAGCAAACGTATGATTATTTACCACTGAAAAAGGACATGCGTAATACGGTTGACCATAAGTAGCGTCTGTACGGGATGTCCTTTCTATAATCAATCATCTCCGACAGCGACACAAGAAAGGATTTTTTCGTTCCATTTGGCCAAAGAATTTGTATAATAATTTACAACATAAATCAGTAATGTTATTGTTAATTTAAATAAATTTGTAATCATTTACTATGTTTTGAACGTGTCAGAATACAAACAGTTATTTACAACATAAATCAGTAATCATTAACAATGTTTTGTCGGTATAATTATTTACAAAATAAATCAATAATCATTTACTATGTTTGTGCTCAACTATTCTCAATAATTTCAGTATACATGCGTTGTCGATCGGAATATAAAGTTTCCCATGCGGATGCATTGGGAACTCTGTACGACCTCCATTGTGGGTGAGTAGTGGGGAGTGGTGAATTTCCATCCAGCATCACATAAATGAAATGAGCACACTCGTCGTGCCCCACACGGGCAATCACAAGGGGGCCAATTTCTTGTGATAAGTCTGGACCGGACAAAAGCGGAAAACACGTATAACTTTGTTGCTTGGATATAGATACAACTGGCCGGTTAATTAGTGAAGCAATAACCAACCCCGTGTTTGGCATACTCATCCAGTAGGCCCGCGGTGCAAATCCATCTTCGAACTAGTCTACCGACCTCCGAATTCGGTTAAAGTCATCTTACCACCACATACTTATGCAAATCCATCTTCGAACCAGTCTACAACTTTTATTTTGTCTTTGAAATTAAAAAAATAAATAAATAAATAAATAAAAAATAAATAACACCAGGTTCTCACCCACAGTTTTATCCCACCCCACCCCACCCACCCACTATCTCACTTCTGATAACGCTGTTTATCTCTCTCTGTCACTCATTAACTATGTTTCTCTCTCTCACTAATCACGTTTTCTCTCTCCTCTTCTCTCTCTTCCTCCTCTCTCTTCTCTCTCTCTCTCTCTCTACTCACTAAAACCATGGTTAGATCCGCTGATGTTTTGGTTAGATCCGTGATGGTTTATGATAAAAACCATGGTTTCTTTGCAGTTTTTTGGTTAGATCGTGATGGTTTATGATAAAAACATGGTTTTTGGTTTTTTTGGTTGATACGTGATGGTTTATGATAAAAATCCATGGTGGTTTCTATGGTGATACGTGATGGTTTATGATAAAAACCATGTCGACTTGTGAAACTTGTTTAGATCATGTGATAAACTAGACGAAAAGACTTGTTTGTTGGCTTGGTTTTTTTAGATCTCGTTTGGTTGGTTTTTTTTACCAACGATTTCCAAAAAAAAAAAAAAAAAAAAAAAAAAAAAAAAGATAACCGTTTGGTGGCTTTGGTTTTTTTGAAAAACTAGAAATAACGATTTAAACCCTCGTAAAAAAATAACGATTTAAACAAGTTTAGATCCGTGGTTTCTTGGTGATCTGTGATATTTTTGGTGATCCGTGGTTTCTTGGTGATGGTGATCTGTGATGTTTTTGGTAAAACCATGGTTTCTTGGCTGTTTTTTGTTAGATCTGTTGGTGAAAAACAGATCTGTGATGGTGATGGTGATCTGTGATGTTTTATTGTTAGATCTTTTTAGATCTAAAAGAATTGATGGTGGATCGTATGCTTTTTTAGATCTTGTTGTTTTAGATCTAAAAAAAAGAGTTTTTATAGTAAAAAATAGATAGCAGCATAATTTTTTTAGATCGTATGCTTTTTTAGATCTAAAAAATAGATGGTAAAAAATTATGTTGTTTGTTAGATCTAAAATAGATCGTATGCTTTTTTGTGATGGTGATGCTTTTTTGTGGTGGTTTAGTAAAAAAACATATATCTTTTTAGATCTATGAAACTGTTTTTTTGTGTAAAAAAGCATAGATCTTGGTAAAAAAGCAGTTGTTCTCGTTTTTGCTTATGTTAAAAGTTTCTTTGATGGTGGTATGGTTTTTGATATTTTTGAGGCTGGGAAAAAAAGATCAAAATGGTGCAGTTGGTTGCTTATAATAATCTTTTTGATGCTGAAAAATTTTGTTTGAGAAGTTGGTTTAAGCAGTTTGTTATGAAATAAGCAGTTTGTTGAAACTGCTTTAAGCGGTTTCTTGAAACTGCTTATTATGAAATAAGCAGTTGGTTTAAGCAGTTTTTATGATAAGCAGTTTGTTGGTTTAAGCAGATCTGAAACTTGGTTTTTGTTAAAAAAAACCGAGATACGGCGATGATGATTTAAAAAAAAAAAAAAAAAAAAAAAACAAAAAAAAAAAAAAAAAAAAAAAAAAAAAAAAAAAAAAAAAACCCTTAAGTTTTGGCGTGGCATAACCGAATGGACGGCGATGTGAGCAGTTTATAACATTGAGAATGCAAAACATATCGAATCTTCACTATTGAAGATTGATATAAAGCCTGCAACTAAAACACAAATCAGGGGAAAAACGTGAGTGGAATCTTATGGTACAATGATACACAAAGAAACTAAAACACAAACCGAGAGAAAAGAAACTAAAAAAAAAAAGAATGAAAGAAACTATAAAAAACATATGTACGCAAAGAAGAAAGAGCAAAAAAACAAAAATGATATTCTTTGAAAAAAGCATCATACTTGTCGCAAATATGTGTTTCGCGTCGCGAACAAAAATCTTGCAGAAAATGAGTATCCAAGTTACATAAACGGACTTTTTTAAGTACTAAAGACAAAAAAAAAATTATGTAATGACCATTTTACCCTACATTATTTGAAAATTGCATCCACCGTCCTTACGCTAAATTACATAAATGGTCTCTGTTCCTACGTTAAATTGCGTCCAACTTCCCTATTTTTTTCCAATTTTTTTTTACAAAAATATTTTTTTTCCTGAAATGTTTTTTCGAAATTATTTTTTTTGAAGTTATTTTTTTAGAAAATTTTTTTTCTTGAAATAATTTTTTTTAGAAATTTTTTTCTGAAAAATTTTTTTAGAAAAATTTTTTTTTTCGAAATTATGTCTTTTTCATTTATTTTTTCT
Source organism: Artemisia tridentata subsp. tridentata (assembly GCA_021014915.2). Classification (NCBI taxonomy): domain Eukaryota; kingdom Viridiplantae; phylum Streptophyta; class Magnoliopsida; order Asterales; family Asteraceae; genus Artemisia; species Artemisia tridentata. The sequence goes on along the minus strand of CP139506.1, from coordinate 132,265,200 downwards.
GAAATAATTTTCTTAGAAATTTTTTTCCAAAAAATTTTTTTTTCAGAAATTTTTTTTAGAAATTTTTTTTCTGAAATAATTTTTTTAGAAAAATATTTTTTTTAATTATTTTTTTTCTATTTATTTTTTATGAAATATTTTGTTTAGAAACTTTTTTCCAAAAAAAAAAAATTTTAGAAATTTTTTCCTGAAATAATTTTTAAAAAAAAAAATTTTTTTTTTCGAAATTTTTTTTTTTTCCATTTTATTTTTCTGAAAAAAAATTTTAGAAATTTTTTAGAAAAAAAATTATAAAAAAAAAAATTATAAAAAATATAATTTCGAAAAAACATTTAGCGTAGGGACAAGGACCATTTATGTAATTTAGCGTAAGAACAGTGGATGCAATTTTCGCAAACCCACAGAGACCATTTATGTAACTTGGAAGGGTAAAATGGTCATAATGCCTAAAATAATCCATTTATGTAACTTGGATACTCATTTTTTGCATATTTTTGTTCGCGACGCGAAACACATATTTACGACAAGTATGATGCTTTTTCAAATAATATCGAAAAAAAAAACGTATGACACGAACACTTAAAGGTGGGTTTTTGGGCGGAAAAAAGTGTATTTATAACATGACCCATAAAATATATAAAATATGAAATAGAAGATTTTTTTGGAGTGGCAACCTGCTTATCCGGTAGCAAAGGACAAAAATAATGACAGTACATATATGTTCAACTCTTCTTAAACTGACCCTGACATGTCCTCCTCCTTTACTTCCCTCTCTCCAATGGACTCTCACTCTTTCCCATGATTCTCTCTCTCCAACCGATATTTTCATCTCCGTTCGCTTTCCGACCATTATTTCCAAAAACATACTCTTAAAAAACAACCTGGTCCAAAAAAAAAAAACATGCTAGATCTTAACCTCAACTTCCTTAACCAAACCGAACCAGCAGAAGAATCCAACAACAACACTTCCACAAGTAATGCTGCTGATTCCAACGATGATTCTAACGACAGTTTAACATGTTTCAACTTTGACATATTAAAAGTTGGTGACACTAGTTCTCAAACCTCGACTCAGCCCGAGCTAGTAACTCACCATCTTTTTCCAACTAGTCATGAAAAGGGTTTGATGACTCAGTCTGCTAACTCGTTGTTGCTGTGTCCTGATACTAATGAGCTGCAAGAAATGAGATTAGTACAAGTTGTACAACCGACAAAGCCTGTGGTACAAGTTAGCCAAGCTGGGAAGAAGAGTAGGAGAGGACCTAGGTCGAGGAGTTCGCAGTATCGCGGTGTTACGTTTTATCGCAGAACCGGGAGATGGGAGTCGCATATCTGGTTCGATATATATTTTTTTCTTTTTTTTTTTGAAAGACAACATTTATCGTGTATGATGTTTTGTTTTGTTTTGTTGGTGTGGTTATTTATGTGTACTTTTGTTGTATTGATGTAGGGATTGTGGGAAACAAGTTTATTTAGGTATGTGTTTATGTTACTATTTTTGGTATGGAATTATTGTTTTTTGTTTTATTTGTTCTATTTTTGGTAATTTGTGATTTTAATTTTTGGATTTTGGATTTGTGTGTTAATTAATTTAGGGGGATTTGATACGGCTCATGCTGCGGCTAGGTAAGATATGATAAGATAAGATAAGATGATTGTTTTGTTGTTGATTTAAGAGGTTATGAAGTGGTATGTGAATTTGTTGCTTTGATTGTGATATGTAGAGCGTACGATCGAGCAGCGATTAAGTTTCGAGGTGTTGATGCTGATATCAATTTTAGTCTTACTGATTATGATGAGGATATGAAGCAGGTATGATCTTTGTTAAAATGCATATATATTACATTTGATTTATCTCTTTAATTTGTATATACTTTGCTTTGATATGTATATAAAATTGATGGATTTGTGATATCTGATCTTAGTCTTTGTATATCTTTGGGGGTGTTTGGTATTGCTTATATAAGGGATGCCATTGATCTTTATGTCTTATGTTTTTGTTGAAGCAGATGAAAAACTTCTCAAAAGAAGAATTTGTGCACATACTAAGAAGACAAAGCACTGGTTTTTCAAGAGGAAGCTCGAAGTACAGAGGGGTGACGTTGCACAAATGTGGCAGATGGGAAGCTCGAATGGGACAGTTGTTGGGCAAAAAGTGAGGATCTAAACATTAAACAACTCTTAAAACTTTGAATTCTAGATTATGCATTGTTTGTGCTACTGGCTACAAAGAAACTTGTGGATTTACCTTGAAGAGAAATAAGGTCAATTCATATGAAATTAGACTGGGTAACCAATAACAGATAGATACCAACTTGAAACACGAATGATGACATTTCGTCATGTAGATTACAATGCTTGCATTGCAGGTATGTATATCTTGGATTATTCGACAGTGAAGCAGAAGCAGCAAGGTCCTAATGCTCATGAATTACACATTGACTCATTCATACTTAAATTGTTTTTTTACCCAAAAAATTTCACTCTGCAACCTCGATTGGGTACTTTCCAACATTTTAAATTTTCTGGAAACTAGGGCTTATGACAAGGCAGCCATCGAGTGTAATGGAAGAGAAGCCGTGACCAACTTTGAAGCGAGCACTTATGAAGGGAACACTCAACCAGCATCCCATCAAGGTAATTTACATTTAGTATGATCATTTAAGTTGTTTCTTTCAAGTATTGTTGTTGGCCATAGGTCAATAAAGCTTGTCAACCATGTGATGCAGGAAACGACCACAATCTGAATTTAAGCTTGGGGATTTCAACATCTTCTCCCGGAGTGGGATCAAGTAGAAATGGAAATATAGAACCATCACACTTGAATTATATGCAGGACACTCGAAGATTACAGGTAACAAGATAATCTAAATGACCAAACCATACCCTTTCGGCTACTTTCATGTCCTGTATAGTTTATCTGAAACTTGTAACATTAGCCTATAGTGTGAAGGTATTTTAGTAATTTAATCTCTTATTTATTGTTGTGTAGCATTTGGAGAACCCTGTTTTAACGACAGCAGGTATAACTCCTTTTAAGGGACTACCATTTACTTCAGGACACACTCCTTCATGGAACGGTGCATACAATACATTTGTTCCCAACTATGAGGTAAATTCAGTTACAATTTCATATAGTTAAAATTTGTGTGGATTAATATAGTTTCGATTTAACTACATGCAATAGGTTTTGGCAGTATGATCAAGTTAATCGACTAGTTATTAAGTTCCAAATTGATAAAAATGATACTCTGAGCTAAAAACAATATTTATTATTGTGATATGAAATGTGGTTTGGTCTTTCATAATAATGTCATTTTTCAGGGAAATATGACAAGTGCTGGGACCATAACGGGGCCGTCACAAGGACCGCCTAATTGGGGGTGGCAACTGCACGGTCACAATCACATGTCAGTTGCATCAGCAGCAGCATCATCAGGATTCTCAGCTCCGGTAGCCACTTCTATCTTGCCATCTGGCAGCCATCACCCAAGAAATACCATCTCAGTGGCGGCTTTCAACAGTCATTATCCTCCGTCCATGGCCGCCACAAGCTCTTCCCAATACTATTACCAGATAAGGCCACCACCTCCACCTCCTCCACCTTAATTTTTTGTACATGAATGATGTTCATATTGACCGATTGACTGATTGTTTCATATAATTATTGTTACTCATGGCCATTTCTATATATATGGGCCTTGGTGCTAAGTAGCAAAATGTCTGATATATGTGTGTTTTTGTGTGTAAAAGACAATGAATCAATGAGCACTATGTTTTGCTACTAGTCTACGAAAGAAATTGTAGTTTTGAAGTCATAACCATCTCCAAGTTGGCCTAGTGGTAAGGTGTCCCAGAATTCAAACCTTGATAGGTGAACTATCAGATGGCTGGGAAAAAGGTTGGAAATGGCCACATGAATACCAGTTAAACAACGTACATCATAGCCAAAAAGACTCGACTTCCCTGGTAACCTGTGAACATAAATCAGTCTCTTATTCTTCTCCGTTTACGGTGCATATCCAAGTAAGGATGTTCAGCATGGTTACACTTGCTTGTCACATGCTTCCATTATTAACGATCTTATTATGAAGTGTTCTATCTCATGACACTTTTATGGATATAAACAATGAAAAAATGTCGAATGTTTTGCATCTACAAAGTAACGGTATTTTGATCAGATCAGCTATTCTACATTCTTAGGCATTTCTTTGTGTTTTGATCCGTCTGTTAATCAATTTGCTAATTTATATTGTTTCAAATTAGATATTCTTTATAAAAAACAACATAAAATATAATCCTTTGTAGAAATTTATTCTCGTAACATAGGTGGAGAATATGGGTTTATGGTAAAGTGGGTAAGAACATGAACAAATAGTATGCTCTTTTTGACCCAATTGGTTGCAAAGTTATTGGCCAATGCACATTTGAAAAGGTATAAGGTGTAAGGTGTTTAATGCAATTATGGTCAAGTTGAACCTTCATTGGAGAGGGTTTTGCCACGCAAAAGGCCCAAGAGTCATTGTCTTTAATGGACCATGGTCCCATTCTCGAATTATGGCTTTTCCTCCTTATACTCTACTCCATATTTGACATTTTGACATATGTTCATACACAAACAAAAAAGTTAAATAAACCACGATTACCACCTCTAGAAAATTATAAATGTAGACAGGGTGGACCCAAGGGTTCCTGGGTGCGCGAGAACCTGATGAAATTTTATGGCGTAGTGTAAATTTTCTGAAGGGTTTTGATCAGAGGGTTTTGATCATTAATTTGCTAAAGGGTTTTAATCATCAAAAATCCTAGATGAAAGAGGTATTCCACAAGAATCGCTAATTTGCTAAAGGGTTTTGATCCTTTTGTTGCTTTTTTATATGAAGGGTTTTAATAATTTTTACTTTTTCTGAGTTGTATTGTATATAAATGTCTATTGATTGTTAATTTTTAGTCAATAATGAACCACTAGTTTTATAAAAAAAAAAAATAGTCAATAATGAACCACTAGTTTTCTAATTGTAGGTTAAGATTAGAGGTTATTTGAAAAGAAAAGTTTCATCAAACAGTGATAATATTTGTGAAGAGCTTCAAAACAAAATGTCTCAGTGGGTACCCTGGAGCCATGGCTTCGTGCCATGGCTCAAAATTCCCTGCCACATCAGCAAAAATCTCTATGGCACCAGAAATCCTACGGCACCACATTCTGGGCGGTACCCACGGCACCAGAAAATGTGGTGCCGTCGTCAATTTTTTTTTCTTTTTTTCTTTTTTTTTACATAAAATAAAACTTACACAATATTAACTAAAATAAACTTCATTAATTTAAAAAATACACATATTACAAATACACATTACATTAAAAAAAAAAAAAAAAAACATACATTACATTTTAAATTCTATAAGTTTATAAAAACTTTAAACATACGCTATGTAAAATACTTCATAGGCCCAAATGAGTGTAAAACAAGTTAGGCCCAAATGAGTTTCACAAATTACATGTACAACACAATAGGTTCAAAAAAAGAAAAAGCTAGGATATTTCACTTTGTTTCTACGCTTTTTGCATTTATATACTTTTTTTTTTTTGAAAGATGATTTATATACTATTAACTCTACACAACTCCCAACTCAAGCATTATTTGTATATAGCTCTACACAACTTCCCATGCATCACTTTGTTTCTCTCTCATAGTATAATATGAATCAGAAATCTTCTTCCTCGTATCATCAGATCACGCCGGAAAATTTTTTACAGTAACATATAAACTTGAAATGTAAGTATTCATCATCATATTCTTCCTCCATTCTTTCCAAGGTTCGAATTATTCCCACAGAAAAAAAAAAAAAAAAAAAAAAAAAAAAAAAAAAAGGGAAAAATCGATGGCGTGGGCTGGTGGCTACGGCGCCACCCACGGTACCGTGAGCCATCCAAATTTCTCGGCTGGTCCGACGGCGCCATGTTACCAGCCAAGGGTACCGAAACAAAATCGCTCTAACGATATTCCACAAGAATCACAGCCTGAACCTACAATTGGTACTCCTTCGAATACCGTACCGATTAGAATTGATTTGGATACTCTTCCTTTGGATCCCATTGACAGACCTTGAATTTTTTATTATGACCCTAACCAAAGAGAAGAAATATTATGATAGAGAACCTTGTCAACCACGTGGTCATGTCTTTCCAATAGGGGGTAAGGTTAGACGGTTTTTCGTGAGTTGGTTTAATGACTTTGGTTGGTTAGAGTATAACGTAAAGTCACAAAGAAATACTAGAAAAAGAAATTGCTAAAGGTGAAATTGAAACAGTGAAATGTAAAATCCAAGAGATTACTGTTATACGAGCTGAAGATACACGATGGGGTTCTCATTATAGAACCATAACGAGTTTGATAAAGTTGTTTCCAGAAGTTCTTAAGGTCCTTCACTATGTTAAAGAAGATGGTAATACTTTGGTTAATCGAGAAACAACATCTGGCCTTATAACATATTTCAAAGCACTAGATTTTGTGTTCTACTTGTACTTGTTGTTGCATATCTTGGGGATCATTGATGTATTGTCACGATATTTTCAAAAGAAAGATCAAACTATTTTGGAAGTCGTTTCATTGGTGAAAAGAACCATAAGAGCATTGAAGCAGACCAGGGCATTGGGTTTTCATTCATTCTTAAAGAATGTAACTTTGTTTTGCGAATTACATGGTATTCAGATGGTGAATATGGTTGAATGTCATTCAAAAAGCCGAAGGAATAAAATTACCAATCAACATCATTTTGAGGTTAATATTTTCAACACGGTTTTGGATATGCAAATTCAAGAGTTTGGTGATCGTTTTAGTGAGTTAAGCACCGAGTTACAAGAAAATATGGCGATGTTGAGTCCACACAAAACATTTTCCGATTTCAATGTATCGAATTTGGTTAAACTTAGTGAGATGTATCCACGTGATTTTACTTATATGGAGAGGTTAAGTCTTCCTACTAATCTTGTTGTTTATTATCAGATTATGAGTAACGATAAGGATTTTGCTGAGTTGCCTAGTATTTCCAAACTTGCTAGTTTGATGATAGAGAACAATAAACACACCTCTCATCCTTTGCTTTATCGCTTGTTGAAGTTGGCTTTAGTTTTGCCTGTTGCAACCGCTATAGTTGAAATATACGTTTCTAAAATGAAGCTTGAGAAGACAGATTTGCGTAATAGGATGGGCGAAGAATGTTTAGTGGTGCGTTAATTTGTGCTATAGAGAAAAAAGAACTTCTAAATGTTACTAATGAGGTTGTACGTAAGCGTTTTTTCGATATGACTTATCGGAGGACCTAATCCGGAGGTATGTTCTTGATTTCTTTACTAGTTTTAATGAAATCATACATTTTAGTTTATTTTTATTCCCTTTGTATTCATAAATAAAAATTTTGTGCACCTGATAACTTAGTGTTCTGGATCCGCCCCCGAATGTAGATATATACGGAATTTAGACAGATCTAAAAACTAAGAGTAAATTACATGGATTGTCCTTGTGGTTTGTCCAAAATTGCATCTACCGTCCCTGGTAGTTTCATATTGCATTGATTGTTCTTAGCATTGCAAAAAATAACACCTATAGTCCCTCGCATTAACTGTCGTTAACTTTTTCTGTTAAATCCCTGCATGTGCCTTGTACATGAGGGTATAAGTCTTTTTATCTTTAGTTAGTCATCAAGAACTAAAAGATTATAAATTCGAGTCTCACAAAAAATAAAAAGTGAGATTGTTGTAATTGCGTGATGACCAGGGATGGAACCAGGACTAAATATGACCGGGTGCACAAAAAAAATCAACACTAATACTAGAAACATATTTCGATGGACCGGGTGCATTTAAGATAACTTTAAAAAAAATCGATGTTTTTTCAAAAATTAACACTAAATTGAAAAAATTCATGAGGTGCCCGAGCACCCGCGGGAACCCCCTAGCTCCATCCTTGGTGATGACAAATATATCTTAATTATCTTAAATTCTTAATGCCTTATCAATGAAAAGGTGTTCGAAACTAAGCGGGTGTGACATTGCCATTGAACAAAAAATAAATAAATACATTTTAAATATGTGTTCAGATGACTATCTCGTTTAACTAGCTTTTAAAATTCTTTAGTCTAGTGGTAATTAGATTTTATTTTTCTTTTTCTGAAAAGGGTGAATATATTAATTCAAACAAATATATATAAAGATACAAGGTATATTCCCCAAATGAGCAATTACATGCGAAAGCACTTAAAATAATAACACAAAAAATATCAAAGACAATTCACTTCAAGCATACCGCATTTCCTCCATCCATGATAGCAAACCAATAGGCTTCATAAAGCATAATCCCTCCAAACCTCACACTACAAGTCCAAAGCATAACAAAAAAAAAGGCATTATCCAATGCATTAGACAAATCTTTTGCCAATGGCGGACCACAACTATTGAGTGCATTTCCTTGACAATGGGCACTACTATTAGCCATAGATTGCAGAAACCCCTAGCCTCAATATAATTGGCCAATGGGTGCATACAAAGCAAGTCGTCATCAACAGAAGTGTACAACTAAAGGAAGCAACCAAACATCCAAATAAAACACTGAACTTAACATTTGTTAGGAAAAGTAGCTTCGATCATCTTTTACAACTCACTAGCCCTCCTGCAGATGTCAATCATATAGCCTGCAATGTCATATCTTTCCATCTTAACTGCCATTTATAAGCAACTTTGGTCATAACCTTTGATTTTTCTAGTTTTAAGCTTTTAAGCTTGCATTGCACATAATCATTGATTATTATCACCAGCACTTTCGCAACCTTAACTTCATGCCTAAACACTATATAGTTTCTTTCTTGCCAGACATAATACATACGTGCAACATGAACCAATCTATTCACAACACTCGAGATGTAATGGAGAAAACATCGCATAGAATAGAGATAGGGCTAATAAAGTTAATCAAAATCAAGCTAAAAGTAGGTGATGGTCGGGTTTCATGTCTTAATACGAGCTTTAATGTGAAAAGAAATAAGAATGGGCAAATAATTTTGGATTGAATGCAAATAAGAGAAGCACCGTGCCAACCTCTTTAATTTGTTAAAAACAAACTAGGCGTCCTTGACATAACATTAAACTAAAGAAAATACAACCTTCATTAAAAACAAATAATTTTGCATTGTTTAAATCATTAAACTAAAGAAAATACAACCTTCATACGTAAATTTGTATTGTTATCGTTAACACTAAAAACATTTTAAGTATAGCTTTAAATTGACTAACTTGGTAAGAAAAAAAAATATGATTTTGTTATTCCTCTTATCATTTTATTTTTTTTAATTTCTTAAAAACAAACACATGCACAGGCGTCCTTGACATAACATTGCTTCTCTCGGTGGAAACAACCGCCCACATACGACATGCACTATTCGGCTTCGAACGTCAACTTTACACTTGCACATTCACTAGACAAGAATTAGTTATTGTGCCCTCTTAATTTAACATGATTTGTTGGAAGTTCCCTCTAAGACTGATCAATAATATTATTACAGCCTCTATGCATGTCGATGCAAGTTTGTACACATCAAGGCTGTCCAATGTAGGCAGTGGCGAAGCTAGACAATTTTCAGTGGGGGGTCGGGATCTAAATTTTTTTTTTCCTAACGCTATTTCGGGGGGTCGAAACCGAATATACCGAAATTTTTCTACACGAAAACTATATACCCCCTACATTGCAAAAAAAATTTCGGGGGGTCGGCCCCCCTCCCCCCTATGTAAGCTGCGCCCATGAATGTATGGATGTGCACGATACCAGATTGGTATCGAACTTGTACCGAATTGGCGGTATCAGTTTTTTTCCCGAACATGAAAGGGGGTACCATTACCATACTGAAAGGAATTCCGGTACCGGTACTCGGTACCGGGAAATCGGTACCAATCCGGTTCTTCCCGTGTTTTGTTAAACCAAAAATATTTTCATATTTCATGCTAGTAACTTTCTAAAAACAACAACAAAAATGACAAACGTGCATTTTCAAGTGATTTCGAACCTTGTGTCAAAACACGCAACCAACAATTAAATAAATACATCACCAAAATAGTCGTAACATACAAACATTCAAAATTTTATAAAATTCTACCAAAATCTAGTAACTTTCTGAAAACAAAAAAAAAAAATGACAAACGTGCATTTTCAAGTGATTTCGAACCTTGTGTCAAAACACGTAACCAACAATTAAATAAATACATCACCAAAATAGTCGTAACATACAAACATTCAAAATTTTATAAAATTCTACCAAAATCATATGAAATCGTTCAAAATAAACAAATTAAACCATTTTAAAAAAAATAATAATAAAAATAAAAATAAAAATAATCTTGTGTAACTACAATCCCATTTTGTTTAGCATTTTACTTGGCAATCTCATCTTCTTAATAATAGGTTACGGTTTAATAATAGGAGGTTGGTTTTTTGGACGTTTGGTTTCTTTCTTTATGTTTTATATGACTATTGTTTGGCATAGAATGGGCCCAATGGGTGTTTGGATAAGTTGTTTAATTCAAAAACATGACTACTCAAATTTCGGGAATTTTTCGGTACTATCCCGCTTTGGTACCGGTACCGTTTTAGTGGTCCCGAATTTTGTTTTGGCTCGATTCATGGTACGGGTCCCGTACCATTATCCGGATTCAGTACCGTTTTGGTACGGTACCGGTAAGGTTCCGGTTCGCTGCCGGGATTCGGGTCCAAATGCTCATCCCTAGTCCAATGGATTGCGTAGGCACTGTGCGATAACGATAAGAGGTCCTATGTTGACGAATTCTAATGTAAAAAACAAAGAATGGTTAACTTTTGGGTAAAGACCATAAATAACAACGTACTTTCTCCAATTTACCGAGATGAAACACCTACTTTTTTATTAACATTTAAGCCAACGCAACTATCAAGTATTGTTCCGATATCAACAAAAAGTTGTATAAATAATTAAATAATACTTGAAATGACTATATTACCCTTGTCTTCTTAAACATAAACCCCTGTAAAAAAACAAAACAAAAGAAATTCGTTTTCAAACTACTAAAATAGCAAAGAGTTGCAAAAGGCCTCAAAAGAATCACTGGCCATTTTCTCAAAACGTAGTCAAAATACCAAGGAATACAGATTCAAAATTAGCTTCACAGATCTACGGTTAGATCGCAACAACCAAACACACCATGATCATAAGACCACAAAAACAACCAAAAAAATGCACCAAAGCCACAAAAGATCCAAATAAGACATACCAGGTCAGCTTCACGACGGTGGTTCACGGTCTACACAACCACTACAATGATGGATCTAGCGCAAAACATTTAGATCCACCGTTAGAACCATAAAAATGAGTGATGGGTATAGCAAAAGAGACCAAAACCATCCTCAAAACATCATTAAAGAAAGACATCGAAACAAGCAACCAAATCCCAAACTCTTAAAACAATAGTTATAATCACAATCAAAATTTCTCTATGTGCATAGACAATCCAATATCCAAACCGAGACCAAAAACAAGGTTGTAAAGCAAAGCTCAAGTCCGACCCGATCCGTATGGGTCCTAACTTAACCCGTTTCCGAAACAAACACCACAAACCTCAAGTCCGACCCGATCCGTACGGGTCGACCCCAAACTAATAATAAACACCATTTTTGAACCATTTAAACCACACGAAACCGTTATTAAAACACGTTTAAATTTGTTATTAATCCACGATCTTAACCTTGTGTCTTCGATCTATTCGTGGCGTGACTCAACACAAATAGGAGATTGCGGCAGGTGGTGACCATAATGATGTCGCAGGAATTTGGCCGGAGCAGGTGGTGGTGCGGCGACCAGGGGGTGGCAGCTGATGAGTGGAGAGGTGAGGCTAGGGTTGTGATGTTATAATAAATGAAGAAACCTTAAAATGGGTGGGTTATATAGTTTAAGATGAGGGGTTTATGTTTAAGAAGACAAGGGTAATATAGTCATTTCAAGTATTATTTAATTATTTATACAACTTTTTGTTGATATCGGAACAATACTTGATAGTTGCGTTGACTTAAATGTTAATAAAAAAGTAGGTGTTTCATCTCGGTAAATTGGAGAAAGTACGTTGTTATTTTATGGTCTTTACCCTTAACTTTTCCATTCTCAAACATGCAATCGCCACTTGATATTTTTTTTAATCTTGTTTTTTGGCTGCGATCGCATAACATTGTTCCATAATAAACTTAACCAATGACTTAAATTCATACATATGTAACTTAATAGTATATAAAAGAGAAGCCTATAGAATTGGTGGCCTTATGCAGCCGCCCCACTTGCCGGTACTGAGTTGTTCCATTAGAAGACAACTGATCTGATTGAATTGTTATAAAGTTGATCAATATCAAATACTAGTTAGGCCGAAAGTAGTTGTCATATTTCAAATCAGCGTCACCTCAGCTTTATTTCTCCTTTCACACCTCCCCAACTTTCTCACTCGTGGTCACCACTCTCATCAATTTGGAGAGTTTGCTTCTACACAATCACATTTCATTAAAATGCCACTTTATAAAACATACCTCACAAAATACCACACTAACAAACAAAATAAAAAATAATAAAACGGACACTATTGAAAGGTGATTGACTCACCTTCCATTTCTGTTTTTCTCTCCCTTAGCGTGTGACACAAAGTGAAGGAAATAGGGATGAAAGGTGAGGTTGGATGAAAGGCTAGTGGCCTCTTTTTCTCTACCTTAGCGTGTGACAAAGTGAGGGAAATAGGGATGAAAGGTGAGGTGGGATGAAAGGCTAGTGGCTCACCCACCACTCCGCCTTATACACTTCTGATCCCATTTCTAACAAATACGCATTTACAGTCTCCTTAAATACAATTGTTGACCAAAATCAGTCTACCAATTAGGATAGTCGTAACATCGGATCATATACTTTTACTGCAAAAAATTCAAAAGTTGTCTATGTTCTTGGGTAACCAGTATGTATGAACCAAAAGACTGATAAACAAGTCACGAATGAATCTCATGGAAACCCTATTTAGTTTGTTTTCTCAAGTATTTGAAAAGAGACGAACTAGAACACGTTCGACCAAAACCATAATAGCATGTGAGGGTTTTAACTCCTTTTGGGATAAAACCCGTCATTAAAAAGATGACCACTGTCAGATAAGCAAAAATGATACAATGTGTGAACTTGATATAAAAGTTGTTCTGCATATAAAACACCACCTATCAAACATTCAATATATAATCAAACTCTAGAAGTTTATGTATTCACTTTTAAAAAACTTCAGAAGTCATGTATGTATGAAAATACGGCCAATCATTGTATGTGTAGTATAGTTAGTTTAATCACACGATAAAGAATGTTATTTTGAAACAAGAAAAACACTTTACGACCATTTGATATAGATTTACTTGGTTATATCTTCACACTCAAAGAAAATTAGTAGAACCAGAAGATAACGTTTCTGAAGAATCGCCGCGCCTAATTGATGCTTATGTACAGCATATCCTCCACTCCTTCTGGAACAAGGTCCTCATTCTCATTAACTTACTTTGCCTGCATTGCAAACATGGGTTAGGCTGCCAGATTTAAACTGAAAAAGCAAACAGGACCAACTAACATAGGGTCACTGGATACATTCAATCATGACAGAGAAAAACGGTTCTGGACCAAATGTCAGCTTCCAGTTCAAAAAGTTGATATAAATAATGGTATCAAACTGTTCAAAGTGTACAAAATACAACAAAGTATGCTGCATAAAGGACACATTGCATATGAAGATTGCCAAATTTAGTCTGTGTATTAGGTAAATAACGTATATTACCCCAGGAAAACCATCAAGGTTTTTTCGATATTCTAATATATAGCCATCTCCCAAGTTAATCTGTTTTTCAATATCTAAATATTACCAATAAACCAGATGCCATGACATCATTAAAATGAGTAATTAGATTAGAATACCCTAGGTTGAACTTAGTCATCTTTAAATTAAAGAAAATTTGTAACATTGATGGTTCTTCATGGGTGACCTAAGTTAAAAACTAGAGCAAAGTTGGTTACTTTTTGTGCAGCTAAGCTATAAAGCACATTAACAGAAGTAAACTACAAAGACTTCTGTTACTATGAATAAGCTTAACTACTTTATTTTAGCATAAAGGTATGCATATCAATGTATTGATGGTACTGGTTTCGGTTATGGATCGGTATTTAAGATATTTGACAGTAAAATATTGTTACTAAGCTTTATGCCAAGTCAACTGTTGCTATAAAGGGAGTAACACATAATAGAAAATAAGAAAGAGCTTAACGGTAACCTGCTGGTTTCTGGAAGCCCTTGTTTCAGAAGGTTCAAGTAGGTCACCAATGTGGCATCTTCGAGTGAAGATGAATCAAGAGCCACGCATATCATTTCTTTCAGGGTGCAAAGTCCCACGTCACACAATCATTCTCAGAATTACCAACCAGGCTAGCAAGTCAGATCCTATCAAGATCAAATTCCAAATGATCGATTATACAAATCACCTGAGCTTGGCATTCGGTACTTTGTATCTTCGTAACCTGAATAATATTTATTAAACCCTAGTCTCTCGTTTCTTAGCAGCTCTGCCATTGCAATATCATTTCCATTCTGAACTTCATTCCAACTATCCCAATGGCCATTATTAGACATCCTTGGCTGTTGGAAATTACCCATCTGCTGGTAAGGAGATCGATTGTTGGGCAGAGTTTGTTCTACAATTCTAGAAGGAAGCCCATAGGAATCTGTTCTTTGGGGAAAGGCTAAATGATCTCCTAGGTCGGTATATCTCTGGTTTTGCTGTGTGAAAGATCTTTGCATCAATAGTCGAAGCCTGTTATCATTTTCAAAAGAACTATGTTGTGAAGGGAAGTTTGATCTCATGTCTAACCCTGGACTACTGAGTCCATTAGGAACTCTACCACCAACTGCCAAAATTGCGGGATCCATGAATTCAAGGTCACTAACGCTACCATTATATACAGGAGGTGGTGCTTGATTCATTTTTCTTAGTAAAGAGGAAGTGTCAAACATTTGATTTCCTACAGAATTCGTGCATGAAAGAGACTGATTAAGTGACAAAAAAAAATTACACAGACATTAGACATAAGAATATAAGAACATAGTACAAACCAGATAGGCTATCATAACTCTGTTCCATCCTCTCATTTGAAGAGAAGCCCGGAGGTGGTGCTCTGCTTGGCCCCAAAAATCCAGGAGGGGCAGAAACTTGGGACCTCGACACTGCCATATTGGACAAAAAGTAGATCAGCTTAGAGAGGAAAATCAACAATCATGTTGACAGATCAAGTAAGACATATCAACACGGCACAATTTATATTAGATTTAATAAGTGAGACAGTTATATGCTTTAGTGCAAAAATGATCCTAAATCACATTCAAGGCTGTCATCATAAGCCAAGAAGCCATCATCGTAGATACTAGATACTATAAACACAATAATAACTGAAAGATGATACAATCATAGAACTCATATAAAATATAATAACAGTAGAAACCATTTAACAAATATTACCTGAAATCTTATTGGAAAACATAGACGAGTTGTTGCTAGCAGTAGGATCAGATTCCTCAAAGTTAAAAGAAGAGAAACCATTGCCATTTCTTAGCTGGCCAGGATAAACATCTGTGTTACTAAGAGAACCATGGATGAAGTTTCCGTGATTTAAAACAGGTGCCAAATCACTCAAACTCGATGTGAAATTTGATCCTTGATCCATGTACCCATCATCCTCTCTTGCAAATGAGAACCTTGACTGACTGCTGTTATGTGTTTTCCTCGAGACTGCAGCTCTCTGAGAACCCTGTTGTTTATCACCATCACCTAATAACTTGGCCAAGTTCTGAGGTGAGGTTAATGACTCGTCCCAGGGGTCAAAATCCATTGACAAAATATTAGATATTATACTGTTCTCTCCTAAATCTAAGGCAGCATTACGATCCCCCTTATTCGATGCAGCTGTCACTGTATTATCAAATATTCCCATTTGCTTCCTACTCCCTTCGGTAGCAGAAAAGTAAGAATGCCCGTTAGAGCTTTCAAAACGAGAATCACCATCTAAATTTGAAGTGTGTCCATTGACTAATGGCATATTTGAAGTATTTGAAAATGGAGGATCTAAACTACCATTAACCGAGGTATAATGCTGACGAGGAGAATGAGAATGAGAATAACCCATAGAATTGCTCATATGAGATTGGGGCATATTATGTACATAGCCTGTATGTGTCGTAACAACTTCGGGGTCCCTGAGCCGCTGATCATTAAAAGATAATAAATCCGCCTCCACTTCACTAATTGCAACTTCTTGTTCTCTTAAAGCATTATTATCTATCATGAGATGGGGACTTGGAGTGCGACTGGCATTTGCTTTACTTGTAGCCAAAGGTTCTACAAGTATCTCACCATCACAAGACTGTAATTCACAATTCCCACCAAGGCCAAGTAATGACATATCAGAAGATAAGTTGTGGATTTTTCCTTCATCAGAAACATCCACGCCTTTATCTGAAGCAGGATCAGACGATTGCATGCAACTCTCTGATGATCTTGAGAAGTTGGGTACCACAACAGCCGATTCTATTTTATCATTTGATGAGGTGGAAAGAGGTCCCTGGGTAGCAGGTACCCCGGGCACCATTTTACTGATGTCTCTGTCAATAGCCTGTTTTGGAGAGTCTGAATCTTCAAGTTTACCTTTTTCATTAGCAGTCGGGCTTTCCTTCTTCACTATCTCATTATCATGTGATGATGGGCTCACGACAGCTGATGAAAATGATAGAGTAGTAGAGGTGTCCGGCTTTGGCTTAGAAGGTCCATTGGAGGTCGCTACACTTGCAGAAATAGGCTGACTATTTGAAGCACGTGTTCCCCTGTATAAAGCACATCACTCATCAGATGTCCAAAACTAGAGGTGGCATGATGACATAAAGGCTAACGAACTAAAGCAGATAAAGTCCATTTCAAAACGGATTGGGTAGGGTAAGATTGACCCACAACCAATTTTTTGTCAAGTGTTGGACTTCTTGTTAAATAGTTATATACAACTACAAACCTTTACTATTATGAAATATGAACTTAATATAACTTATTGATGAAACAGTTCGAGAGGTGATATGCAGTAAGAATACTCCAAAAGAGCCCATATAAAAAAATGGGATAAAAATTCCAACTCTGTCCCAAATATAATGTGTGCATTGGACATACCATGAGGCTGCTGCAGGAAGAGCTACTGATCTCCCAGAACTGCTATTTGGCGGCGATCTCCCAGAACTACTATTTGGTGGGGATCTTCCCGAACTACTATTTGGTGGGGATCTCCCCGAACTACTATTTGGTGGGGAAACTTTCATACTATTTGCTGGATCCTGTTAGTGAGATGTGATAAAAAATGTCATCACTCATAGCTTCAGTTCATTTTTCCCATCAACATGTTTGTTAACATAAAACAACTTACACCTACCCATCGATCACCATTACAATTAATTTCATCATGTGGTTCATTATTCTATTTAGCGTTTATTTGTCTCTTAATTGTTTATTTAGTTTGTCCGAGTTCAGAAACAAAGTGTTTTGTTATAAAGTTTGTGGGCCCACATGCAGACAGAACCATTTCACTTATTCAATTAATTAAGAAATTTTTTTAGTATATACATCATTCTTATTTTCTTTTCAGTCTCATTATAATAACTTGAGCTTAAGAATATTCTCTTAAAAACCATCTGACTAATTTTGAATGACATACTATAACAGAATTCCTTGTGAAAACGAGCAAATACATGATAGGTCAACATGAAATATCTTACATTTGTAGTACTTTTAATAATGGGCTTTCCCCATGCGGAAGTGCTGTTATTAGAGTAGTCATCTGCTGCAGGTGGTAACGTATTCCCTGAACGTCGTTGCATGTCATATGTAGCACCAGTAACTTGCTGAACTCTACCCCTTTAAAACCACTAGGTAAGTTAATTAGGGGGTAATAAATCATCATGACTCCAACTACCATAAGAAGCCAAAAAGTATCTACCAACTCTTTATAACCCTATGTTTAAGGCTACATAGTGATAACTCCTTTATAAACTATTAGGAATATTCATTCAGCAATTCCAACTGATTTCTTATTGTGTTTTAAAACTTCCTTTTCGCTTCAAAAAATATTTCAACCAATAGAAATGTAAGTTTCAATATAGATTAGGCATCAAAGACCAGGGCAGTAATAAAAGGCAACTGCTCAGTGAACAAAATATCTAATTCATGCGATGTCAATAACTGGAAATCATAGAGAAAGATGCTACTTTCACCTTGTGCTAAAGAATTTAAATATCAAAAGATAATTGTAATTGTATTAAAAGCAACAAAGTATATGAATTCATTGCACAAATTCGTTTGTCTATATCAATGCATAAAATTATAGTGTGATTTTCAAAATTAAAAAGGACAGCCTCCCATGTTTAAGAAACCATTCACTTAACTTTAAACCACACCCAAAACCTCTGAAAGACTGCACTATTCACAAATAACATGAGGTCACTATGAACACACTAAAGTAATCAACCTATGATCAGGTACAACATTCAAGGCGGTCCAGAATAAAGCTGTTTTTAATATCAGCATCTTCTTATTTAGCAAATTTGGGGTTCATTTGACTTGTGGGTTTAAGAAAAAAAATGAAAATGGAACTGATACGTCATGTTTCTCGCGAGGGAGCCACAAAACATGGTTCTTTTTTAACCTATTGCCAGGGGTGGGTTTTCACTTTCTTCCTTTTTCTTTCAAAACTTCACTCATGTACATACCAAATGCCACCTTACGGATAGAAATTTCCCCTGTTTAGCTAGTCAACTAATGCAAAGATCTGCCATACTAGCCCCTTTCATACCTCTGCATGGCTTAGAAAAAGACATCCCTTACTCGAGCAATATCCACCTTTAGACATTAGTGCACATCAACTGTTTTGTCACAACGGTGACTACAATTTTTGAACCAAAGACATAACTGAAGACTAATGGGTGAGTGGTAGAATCTCCACCAAGGAAGAAAGATCCTCAATCTGATTTGATGTATTGAAGGAAAAATATTTGCTATACATATATAAAGACTTGGTCATGAAAGACAGATGTTGAATTCTGTAAAGATGGTAGCAGAATGAAACGGACCAGAAGAATCAAGGATGTGATATACAGGGAAAAATAATTGTTGTTTAGAGGCGGTAATAGAAATGATGAAAGGGGAAAAAAATCAAACTAGCCTTTCGATTGAGTAAAATTTTCTTCGACTTGGGAGAAATGCTGCATCAGCGTGTTCATCTCACTTATGCTTTTAAATGTGCATTAGGGCTATCAAGTGTGTTGCCCCTTCTTACTTACACTCTCCTATATCTAAATCTAAAATGACAAAACTTACCTGTTTAGTAAGAAAAAAATGACAGCCATCTTTGAAAAGAAACAATTTTACAAAAGTCTAAACAACCATCTCCAAGATCTGCTAATTGTTCCTACCATCATGTTGTAACAATAAAAATCTACCTCGTATACTCTGATATTATTTCATCTTTAGTGAAGCTATCCTCTAGTGATCCGAACTCGTGCAGATACAAGCAATCAGGATTGGTGCAAGCCTGGATCAACAAAATCGAATTCAGCATATTAGCAAAAGTTCACGACATCCAATTTGATATGTATATCAGTGAGGGTATAACAATACGCTAATTGGAAAAATTAACTCATACCATGCTTCTCAGCCACGCATGACAATACTTTGTGGTCCCAAAACAGGCCCTGCATCAAAATTACAAATTGTAAGCTAA
Source organism: Artemisia tridentata subsp. tridentata (assembly GCA_021014915.2). NCBI lineage: Eukaryota > Viridiplantae > Streptophyta > Magnoliopsida > Asterales > Asteraceae > Artemisia > Artemisia tridentata. The sequence continues at coordinate 132,245,325 of CP139506.1, read as the reverse complement.
AGTAATAGAGGAAAAAAACTTCTCAAGTCATGTTATAGGGTTATTACCTTAAAGGTCTGCCCTCCAAAACGAACCCATGTACTGACTGTATACTACGAACCGCTTCATCCTCATTTGAATAAGTAATATATCTGCAAAGTATACGTATACAATTATAGAAATTGAATAAAGTACTACCATCCACGAATCTGGGTAAAGATAACTGAACTTACACACTACAAGTATTGTTTGCAAACTGTTGAATGGCACCAGCTGCTGTTCGAGATATAGAAACTTTCAGCACCTTCCCATATCGACCAAAATACTCTTTCCGCTGCAGAAGCTGGCTCGCACAACATAAATGAGGTTAGAATTCCAGAACAAAATGCAAATGTGAATTCACAAGAGAAAAGCATTAAAACAAGTTAGAGAAAAAAGAGTACATCTTCATCCGCTAGATTAAGAGGTAGGCCCACTATGTAGACAAGGTTCCGCTGTATAACCCTCACACTACTGAGATGTTTTCTACCTTCAGAAGTCTTGGTTTTTCCCTTTTGCGACTTCTGTCTCTTCTCCACACTCATTTCCGCCACCAATCTGATAGCACAACAAAAAAGACCAACATAACCATAAGAACAGAATAAAAGTCAATATATTTGAATGTAACGTGTGTCAAGAACCAAACCTTTCACACTTTGAAGCAGTCCCGACTATCTTTTCCTTGTTATAAGGAGTACGACAGGCTGGACACCTCCCTTCGGTGTTATCCTTTTCAGCCATATCCATTATGTGGTGCCAGCACCAAACACAAATCTGCATTACAATGATTCGCAATTGTTATTAACAAGTTAAATAAACCACACACTACTTAAGCAATCAACTAAAGGGTGTTGCAAATAAGGGAATTAAGTAAAACCGATTATTCACATACAACATAAATAAATCTATAAAACAAAATAAAAACACAAACTTTTTGGATAACAAGATAAACAGTCATATCCAAATCCCAACTACATAATGGATGTTTAACCTATATTAAGCCGCGAGCCTGCAATACATGGGTTATGTGAAGCAGTTGAGCGGCAACTCATAGTGGTCCAACGTGAAAATAGCAAATCTCAAAACTTTCAACCGATACATATCTCAGCTTCTTTTCAAGAAAACATTAAGGGTGCGTTTAGTTGGAGAAAAAATTCTCTTGTTTTCTATCTCTAGTTTTGTAAAAATTTGTAAGGGAAATTTATCTCTACAAAACACTTGAAAATATAGAAAACGCGTTTAGTTGATGTTTGTATTTTCTGTTTTGAAGAAAGGGAGGGAGGGTTGAGGGTTACAAAGGAAAACAACTTAATTTTGTTTTGTAATTTTCCTTGTTAAGTTAGGAAATAGGAAATTTTGTGTTTTACAAAACATTTTGTTGGAAAACGCTTATTTGAACGCGTTCTCTATTTTCCTTGTTTTCCACAAAATATTGTGGAAAATAAGGGTGTTTTCCCCCAACTAAACACACCCTAACGATTTCAACAATACCAAAAAAATTAGAAAATACAGTAGTAGCTTTAACACGGGCAATCATTTTCATCGACGCTTTTATCTACATGATGCCATTTCACATCTACTCAAAATTATAGGGTGTTTATTTAAGCTTATATGTGGCTTATGAGCTTATTTGTGTTTCCA
>CP139506.1:132197264-132243566 GCA_021014915.2 Artemisia tridentata subsp. tridentata | reverse complement strand
CACTATGTATTTTGAGGACTAAAATACTAACCGGTCACTAAAAAGGTTTATGGTGGTTTGGTACAAACTATGATGTATGATGAAGTACAATATATAATATAGTGTACAAATGAAGACTTGCAACAATTCTGTAAAGCAACTAAGTCTTGAATGATGATGATGATCTTCTTGTTATTAAGAAGGTTAGTGTACAATCACTAAAACAAATATGAATAAGTATGATGATGATTATGAACAAATGAGAGAGTATATGGATTATTGTGATTGTAAATGATGAAGAAAACTAGAGAGATTGGCTGCTATTTATAGCCAAAAAGTACAGAGGCTCAAGGTTCACACGGACCCCTTATAAAGGGTTCGCCCTTTATAAAAAGGGGTCCGTGGACCTCTGAAAGAAAATCTCCAAAATCTTTGGAAATCTTTCCAAAATCTTATGCAATATCTTTCCAAAATCTTCCATAGAATCTAAGCAAAATATACTATCAGATTTTACTAGATTAAGATGATCCAATGCATGATGTAATAACACATTTTCTTTTTATTTTAATGTATTATGAAAGTTAACTAGTTAATCTATAATTGTAACTAGTTGAGAAAATGTTTATTAAGTAATTATGTGTTAGTCTTTGTATAATTAAAAATGATTTATTTACTTGTGCTAACACAAAGCTAATTTGTTATTACACAGACATTTTTAGAAACATGTATATAATACAAAAGATACTTATGTATACAAAGTATGTCCATTTAAATCATCACCATATGACATGTATTTAAAACTTAGAGATATGAGAGAAGAGTTGAATCTGTATATTAAAGACTTGACAAATTTTATACTTTGCGTAAATGAAGTTTACTATTGTCGTCAATAAAATTTAACAAATATCGTAAAATATAAATAACGTTTTTAGGCAATATTTGTATTAATATACTATACTACTAAGAACCTATACTCAAAGTATCAAGTGTATAAAGTTTCTTGAACTATCCTCAACTACGTGAGACATTGAGCACTACAACATAACTCCTTAAAGTGATAGTTATATATTGTAACTCCATATCCAAATATAACTAGATAATCAAGTATTAATCACTATTAACATAAGCCCAGGCAAGTTATCTTGAGAGTTGAGACATACAACCAACTAACCAACTTAAGGTATAAGATAAAATAAGTACATGCACTTGTGATATGTTACTTCAAGCCCAAATAAGTAATACCGTACAAAAACCACGTAATCACAATGTCATTTAAATACCCAGTCTAGCCTTGTCATACAAAACCAATCTTGATAACGGATCGATCATATGAGGCTGTGAAAGTGTTTGTTTGTGATATAATTCGGGTTAAGGTTTATAGGTTTTCTCTCGGTTAAATTTGGGAAACGATCTTCGTTTTTGCTCAAACAACCCCAACTCTCGGTAAAATTAGGGTTGAATCTCGTTGGATTTTAATTTTGGTGAATCACGGTAAACTAGGGTACAATCTCGGTAAAGACAAAAAAAACCCAATAATCTCAGTAAATCAAGTTTTTGGGACAATATTAGTTGGATCTCCTTATGTTTTAATGATTACAAATAAATCTTCGCAACACATAAAATTACAAACGTTGGCCAAATTTCTCCCGACCCATAACTGGGCCTGGCGCGCTTCCAGCGCTCCGACGCGCCAGCATTCTGTTAAGGTTCGGGACGAAATTTGAAAGTCGGCTAATCCCTTACCCGACAAATGTGGATCTTTCAATACATGTATGAATATGTTATGTGCTTTATTGGGAACACTCGAAACGAGTTTTAGAATTAGAGAGCCAAATTTACAACCTCCCGTTTTTGGCAAAACGCCAACTCAAGTATTTTGATAAACGCCTCTAGCCAAGGCTTTTCTAAACCTAGAGTGTAACACCCGAACCCAAAAAGGGTCAAAATGCCACATTATGGTACCAATTAGAACATATAGCGCAAGCGGAAGTCTTATAAATAAATGATAACAAAGGTATTCTAAAATAATAATAAAATACTAACTCTAAACATAAAGAGTTCCAAAACTAAGATACAAATCCGAACTAAGTCTAACTGAAGGTAAATCCTAGTCTAATCCAGAAGCAAAAGGCATCTATCATCAGGGTAGTCTACTAAGAGCTCTTATGCACTCTTCACTCAAATCTCAGCTTCCAACCTAAAACCTATCACAGGAAAAAGAATTGCGGCTGAGCTTAAAAAGCCCAGTGAACAGATATAACCAAAACGAAATAATCGAAGCATATATAAATATAGAGAAATGGAACCACCAAATCCTGTTGAACAAAATATCAAATGTCAAACGAATAAGCACTCAAGGATCAGCTGAACAATTATCATAAGTCAAATGAGATAAACGAAATAAGATAATCAAGAGATAATACGAATGTCAGATAATCATAATGAATCAAAGAATCAAATAGGAATGGCCACGAGCGTGTCTAAATGAGATACTCGAATAGACCCAAATAATCACATAATCCGCCAAATCATATTGTACAAGGAGGGGAGACCTCTCAAGTACCAGAAGTGAGAGGGATTCACGGCACACACAAACCAATCACTAAGTCACATCATAATCACACCAATCACACCAAACGTATACCTAGGATGCATACATACGCCCCCTGCAAAACAAATCATATATATACACATACTCATGATAAATATATACACATATCATAATGGCCAATGTGCACAAATATCATAACAGAACAGAAGGGGACTCCGTGGATCAATCACACCTCCACAGAAAGTGTCATGCAATTGGTGCCTCAATGTGGCCATGGTACCTCCATGGCTAGTTAGCTCGGGCGCTGAACAGAACATATCATATCAAAGCATATCCATAATCATATCATATCCAAACAGATCATATCAACATAACGAAATCATATCAAAGCGAATCATACCAAACGGAATCATATAAATTGAATCATATCAAACGGATCATATCAAACAAATGAATCAAAGTCAATGATCGATAAGTCATGAGAGAAAACACCCTTACTGGGAAATGGTATAATATCTGTACCTCAAACCATAAATGAAACCATATCAGAAAACACAAGGATCGGAAGTTACTCCTTCTTCAGCGAATGTAATGATCGTCTTGTTATTTAAGAACCATTTCATAAGTTATTACTGATTCAGTTCTTATTGTTGTTCAGATTGACATATTAGGTTCCCTACTATTTATAACAACTTTCTATATTTAGTAACCTTCCAAAATTAGTAGCTTTACATATTTAGTAACTTTCCAGATTTAGTCGCTTTCCATAATTAGTAACTTTATGGTATCATTCCGAATCAATCAATTTTAGGTTTACCAATGATAATAAGTTAAATATAGGGTTTAGAATGTATTTAAATCAATTAATGACCAACTTAGGGCTCATATGTTCAAAATTAGGTTTAGGACTTCTAGTTACTGAATTAGAGTTTATATAGCAATTCTAGACCAGTTTCTTACGATTTTTCATGCCTGTCATTTAAGCTTTAAAAATTCTAAAATAATTATATATGATTCCCATATTAGTCTAGTGTCTCCAATAATTTTTATAGATTTTATTACCAAACACAAGTACTGATTCAAAAATCATCTTTCCAGACCTACCCAGAAAATTAACTATAGATACACACAGAAAGTTTGCCTTTAATTAACCGATTTTGACACTTCAAAAAAATCTACAAAAATTTCAGGAACTCACAACTAACTTTAATATCACCCCTGTACAAGGAGAGCCCTTAACTCTTTGTGGTTTGAAAATGAAAAATCAAAAACACCAACTGAATTTGAGACTCGATTTCTCAGCTTTGACACTTAATCTCCCAAAAATCAAAAGACCACCCTCCCGACCTCCAATGGCTATAAAACTTAATATCCATAGAGTACACATCCTAAACTAAGTTTTAGAATCAAGAGTCACACAAAAATCGTTGGTATTATCGATATAGACCCCGTTCAATTGACCCAAATTCCTGGACAGCAATGCTTACATAAAATCATGAACTTATACCCTTTTTATTCCGATTCACATGTATATCCAAAGACAGGTTTTAGACTCAAACGACCCACAAAACTTATACATGTCGAGACACATTTATTTGTAAGACTTCACATAAACATACACACGCAAACACAAACGCAAACAAGGTTATAATACTTCACATAAAATAACGGATACAAACCCTAAACCCCATTAAAACCATAATCGACCCTCATTATTTTTCCTAGGGTTTCCAGATTTGACACACCTTATTAATTAGGTCTTTAATGATCTTGATTAGGGTTTAAAGATTATGATTAAGGGCTGGAACAAAGGCTTAGGTCGAAGGGTCATCAAACAGATTCGACACAACATTACAAGTGGCGTATACTTTTAACATGTGTCCATATATATTAGCGAAACACAATAGCAGCAACACATGATTATAACGATTAGGTTTAGTTTGGTTTTAGATCTGATTTATTTCGTATAACATGTTAAGGATGAAAGTGTTAGCGTGGTACCTTTAGGGCTGATTAAAAGAAATTATTGTAATTCGCAACAAAGCTCGTCTCATGGCAAAAGGATTCAGACTGGAAGAAGGGATAGATTTTGAAGAATCATTCGCGCCAGTAGCAAGACTTGAAGCAGTCAGGATATTCTTAGCCTATGCAGCTCACAAGAACATCATAGTATATCAGATGGACATCAAGACTGCATTCTTGAATGGAACTCTGAAAGAAGAAGTGTATGTGAGTTAGCCAGAAGGATTCATTGACAAGGAACATCCAGACTACGTCTACAAGCTAAAGAAAGCCATTTATGGTTTAAAACAAGCTCCAAGAGCGTGGTATGACAAACTATCATCTTTCCTGATCAAAAACAATTTCACCAAAGGAACTGTTGATCTTACCTTGTTTACAAGAAAATACAAAGATGGCATTTTGATTGTTCAGATTTACGTGGACGACATTATCTTTGAGTCCACTAATCCGAATCATTCAAAACATTTTGAAAATCTCATGAAAAGCAAATTTGAAATGTCCATGATGGGGGAACTTAAATTCTTTCTTGGTTTACAAATACATCAATCCCCTGGTGGTATTTTTATTAATCAAGCTAAACATACAATTGAGATTTTGAAAAAATATGGTATCGAAAATTGTGACTCTGTTGGTACACCAATGGTCACTTAACCAAAAATTGGTGCTGATTTATTTGGGAAACCCATCGATCAGAAGAAATATCGGAGCATGATTGGTTCTCTCATGTACCTTACTGCTAGTCGACCCGACATTCATTTTGATGTTTGCTTATTAGCACGGTTTCAGGCAAGGCCTACCGAACTTCACCTCCAAGAGGTCAAACGGATCTTTCGGTACCTACGATGAACCATAAACATGGGACTTTGGTATCCGAAGGATTCCGAGTTTAAACTAATAGCATTTTCAGATGCCGATCACGCAGGGTGTCAAGTTACAGCAAAAAGTACATCAGGAGGAGCACAGTTTTTGGGTGAAAAGCTAGTAGGCTGGTCATCAAGGAAACAAGATTGTACTGCATTATCAACCGCAGAAGCCGAGTATGTGTCTCTATCTGTGTGTTGTGCCCAAGTTCTTTGGATGAGGACACAACTCACAGATTATGGCTTTACTTTCGATAAAATACTTTTTTATTGTGACTCGAAAAGTGCCATAGCCATCTCGTGCAATCCAGTACAACACTCGAAGACCAAGTATATTAGAGTCCGCTATCACTTCATCAAAAAGCACGTAGAAGAGGGTACTGTTGAATTATATTTCGTGAAGTTGGATTACCAACTCGCCAATCTATTTACTAAAGCCCTTCCAAAAGATATGTTTGATGATTTAGTTCGACGAATTGGAATGCGAAGCCTAGCTCCTAAGGAGTGATGAGTGTGTAAATACTCATCATTTTATACCCATAAAAGACACAAAAATGACCAAAAACACCCAATATATATTGCAGATATCCTTGGTTTGTGTTTTATGTGTTTCAGGTACTAAAGGATTGAAAACGGAACGAAAACGAATATTTTTGGATCGACTCGACAACAATTGTGCATTTGATCAAGTGAAGACAAAAGTCAAAGACAAAGTCAAAGTCAACCCCCAAAAATACCAAAATGACACAAATGGTCCTTGGAAATAAATTTCTATTTTTAACAGCCTTGGTCCTTGGATTTTCAGAATGTTACAAAAATGGTCCCTCAAGTTAAATCCAAGTCCATTTCTATCCTAACCTAAACTAAACCCAGCCAAATAACTAAACCCAGCCCACACCATAAAATAAACCCAAGCCCAATCATATAACCCATGACCCGGCCTCTTTCTTTTTGAGTTAGCAATACCAGGTTTGACTTTGGTCAAATCCTTCTTCTAAAACCATGCCCGCCTAAAACCATACCACTCCACCCTTATCCCTGACACAATCCACCCCCCTCCTAGCTTCTTCTATACTCTTCCTAACAAACCAAGAAGCATTAATTGCTTCGTTATCATCACAAAATAACCAGTCAAGTGGTTTTTCTCACTTTGACTATTTTGGCGCCAAAACTGAGTTTGAAGGGCTGAGATGATTTCACACCTATCCAAGGGTTGGAAAGTGATCAGAAGAAGATAAGAGGAAGAACCCACTTCAGTTTTAGTATAAATAGGTCACATTGTAGCCTTAATTGGCAAGTAGTTAATTTTTCTTAATCGCATTGTACTTTAATTATTTAAGCTTTATCAATTTTAATTTCCAGTTATTAATTCAAGTTACTTTCAGTCTGTTTATCATTAATCTTTGTACAAATTCCATTAGTTAATGAAAATTCCATGTTTTCAAGTTTCCATGTGTACTGAGAATTCGAATCAAGTTAATTGTTTGTTGAAATAGCTTCTTTTCTGTTTCTATAAGCTTACATAAGCTCACTATAGCTTTTGATAAGTTTATAATAGTGTAACTCAGTCTTAATCTTAAAAATACCAAAAAAGTCAAAATAAGCTAAAAAAATAAGCTGTTGGACAATATAAGCTGGAGCATGGTGAATTATGGAAGCCCATGGTTTAGAGCTTCTTGGGAAGCTATAGGTTGATGTGGTACTTGGTTATCAGTTCTTGTTTGGAGCAAATGCAATTTGTAAGAAATTTCCAATTCTTATGTTTCACTGTTCAACTGTTTATTACTGTGCTTATTTAATAGTTTTCTGCGTATTTGATGGTATTGATGCTATTTCAAGTGAAAATGTTAGGTTGTGCTTGTTTGTTATTAGATTTACATTAAAATCTTATAAAAGCCAAAAATAGCCATATCTAGTTTAACTTATTGTAGTGCTTATTTACATTTTGAAAGTTGCTTATTATAGTTAAAATAAGTTAGTGAATCAGTAATAAACAAGAATCATAGTTAAAATTGGCTGTTGCCTTTGAAAATCACCAAAACAGCCCCAATAAGGACTGTTTGGCACAATGGGTCAAATGGGTCATTCTGGGTGAGAACTGTTCATTGGCCATTTGGTGGATTTGGATTGAGCTTATTGGAACATTTATGAGCTGATTTCAGTAAGTACTTACTTGTTTTAAGGCCTTTTGAGGATTTGAGTATGGTAGTTCAATTATAGAATCCAACCTGATCAAATAAGCTCTCTAGAACATTAAGCAGTTTTAGTCTTTATTTTTGGTGTTTCTAGGATACACTGAGTCCCTTGAATCATATTTGAATAGTTGGATAAGTCCCTTTAGGCCTAGGATTGATTTTGCTCACTTCTGCATAATCAGTCCTTGCATCAGTTGAACATTCCAATTTGCAGCCTTCCACCATGATTTTTCATTAGCTCATAATAAGTTGTAATAAGCTGAAATTTGGCTCAGATAAACTTGGCTTGCTAGTCTAAGTTTTCCCATTTTTCTTTGATTTTTTAGAACAGCTTGTAGTAGTTTTTTAGAGGCTTGAAAAAGGCAAAATTTGCCCTGCACCAAGGGCATATCAGCAGACCCTTAGAACCTTTTGGCTTATTTTCTTTGCTCAGTGCTTATTTGCTTTTATTTGTGGCTTATTCAGTTTTCATTTTAACTAATTGTTGGTTGTTTAGCTTATTTCAACTTTGCTTTAGCTTATTTAAAAGCTTATCAGTCCTTTTGAACAAAGCCTTTGGCTTATTCCCTTAATACCCAACTGATCAGTCACTTGGCTTATTTCTGGGCTTATTTGAGGTTTTCAAAAAAGGTTTTAGTTGTAAAGTTTGCTTATCACCTTGTGCTTGTTGAGTTTCAGTCATAAAAATCCAAAAATAAAATAAAAAGCAAAAAGAGAGCCAAGGGATTCGAACCTTGGTCTCTTGACTCACACACAAGCACACTCACCAACTGCCCTTGGGTCTTCTCTGGTTAAGCTTTGCACTCTTTAATTCTTATACCCACTTTTCATTTAAGCCTATCCGAACCATTTTGCTTATTTTCAGCTTATTAGAATAAGCTGGTACCTCATCTATATTTTTCCTAGGACTGTAATAGCATTAAGTAATTTCACAAAAAGTTTCAGAATTTTTAGAACAGTTTTAATATTTTTTATACATTTTTCTTTTTAAAACAGTTTTTAATTTATAATAAAAAATATAAAAATCAGAAAAATATAAATCTTTTTTCTAAATTTTTTTTTTGTCATATATAACTTAGGAAAAATAAAATTACACTTGTAGGATTAGATTTCCATATATCTTAGTTTTAAACCCGTTTTTAGAATTCCCGTTTCGCGTTTTTAATATAATTTGTTTTAATCTTAATTTTCTTTTTGAGAATTTGTTTCTCATTTCTAAATTAGAATTAAAAAAATACAAAATTCCATATTCCAATCATCAGTCACTCTAATTCCAAACCTTACACGATTGTCGATTCCAACCTCGCTGGGACACGACCCGAGTAACACTTGCCCGGTATCATACATATCGTATTCACGGGTTTTGTAAGTTAACTTTTTAAAAAAAAGGTTGATTTGTCATTTCCCGCGTATCACGTGTATCCGTCTGATAATAACGCATTCTTTGACCTGCCCAGCAGGTTACCAGTTTTTTAAGTAATACAGACAAAAAAATTATTTGTAATGACCATTTTACCCTACCTTATTTTGAAAATTGCAGCCATCGTCCTTACACTAAATTACATAAATAGTCCCTGTCGTTACGCTAAATTGCGTCCAATGTCCAAAATCATTTTTTTTTCCAAATTAATTTTTTAAGAAAAAATTAATTGTTTTTTAGAAAAATTATTTTTTTTTCCAAAAATAATTTTTTTTCCGAAATTAATTTTTTTACAAAAATAAATATTTTTTCCGAAATTTTTTTTTTTAGAAAAATTATATTTTTTTTTCCGAAAATAATATTTTACAAAAATTATTTTTTTTCCGAAAATAATTTTTTACCAAAATTAATTTTTTTAGAAAAATAAAAATTTTTTTCCGAAAATAATTTCTTTAGAAATTATTTTTTTTAGAAAAACAAAATTTAGAAAAATTAATTTTTTTTAGAAAAATTATTTTCCTAAAAAAATTATTTTTGTAAAATATTATTTTCGGAAAAAAATATAATTTTTCTATAAAAAAAATTTCGGAAAAAAAATTTATTTTTGTACAAAAATAAAATTCGGAAAAAAAAATTAATTTTTTTAAAAATATTAACTTTGAAAAAAAAATTTCAAAAAAAATTAATTTCGAAAAAAAAAATGATTTGGACGTTGGACGCAATTTAGTGTAACGCCAGGGACCATTTATGTAATTTGTGGGGGTAGGGGTACATGTGGGAAAAAAAAAAAAAAAAAAAAAAAAAAAACCTGCTGAGGTGGCGAAAACCGGGTGGGTAGGTCAATTCATGCGTTTTTGAGGGGGTTTTGTGGAGTTTAGGTATAATTTTCGGAAAAATTTTAGTTCACTACGTAAAACCGATTTTCACGTATAGTTGCATACTTTTTTTAAAGAATACCCCTAACGTGATTATGGTTAGGTTTATGTTCTATGATCCGCCAGAGCCGGAGGGATCTACCCAAGGAGAATTCCAATAGATTAGAATTAGAAGTCCTTAGGTATGATTGAAAAAAGGAGTAAAGTGATGAAATGAGAAAGAAGGGGTTGAAGAATTAAAAAGAAAAGTTTATAAAATGGTGAAATGAAATAGCCCTCTATGAAAACTTAGGTCAGAAACCGGGTCAATACATCTGCTATCGGTAATCACAAAGTTGATAATGATATTGAAGACAAGACGTCATGGACCCAGTGACGCACTGCATAACCCCTCGTAGACATTCAAATATCTCTTAAAAGATATTTGTTTCATTTCTCACGGAGAACCTTGCATAATCTATCGACTTCTCACTCCGAGATGTGTTGATATTGAAAAGGAGGCACTCTGCACCATGCCTCCGACGACTAAAACCAACACGCACGTAATCGAGTCTAGAGCCATGAGATTCATTAAAAGATCTCTTAGGATACACTTTCCAATATAATACACTTGTGTTCGCCAAAAATGACACAAGGTGTATAAGAGTCTTTATAAGATCTACGGATATTGCCTTATCTATCGTGATGGTTACTATGTTTCAAATGGTATACAATCGTGGAGTGATACTTCGGTATACTTTAGCGGCTCACCTGAATTGTGTGTATACTTCGGTATATCTGTTGTAAGCCTTCTTGAGGGTATCCAATTCAGTAACAGCCTTTGTAAGGATTAGAAAGGGTTTTCACACTATGCTGTTAATTCTCTCGAAGTCTGAGCCTGTAAGTGCTGGAAATCCCGCTAAGGAGATTCCTTTCACGAATCGAGTCCTTAAGATGTGGGTTGTTACTTGGCTCTATCCATAGTAATTATAACTGTCCCTAATGGGATTAGGACGGCTGATGTGCCCGACCAAGGTGAATGGAAGCAGGAAATTCGTTAGTAAAACAATCGTAGTGGTCTAGTCTCTAAGAAAAGTCCACGATGATCGATTGGTGATTTCAACTAACAATATCTATGCAGGTACTGATGAAAGTCCCCTTGGAGAAAGACCGTACACCATCATTTCAGATATCAAACATCTTCACCTCCACATACTCATACTTATGAAGTTCATACTCAACAAGCTCAAGTAAAGAACGTTCTAGACAAAGAGATCAAGTTAAATACAATGAGTTACGTCAAAGTTAAAGAGCTAATCAAGAAGTAAAGAACAAGTTCATGAATCAATTAAGGAAGACATAAGTATGAAGTTCAAAGTCTTACCAAGAAGTATGAGTATGTTGGAAAAGACGACACGACAAACCTGTGAAGATGTTGATCAAAGGTAAGAAAGACCAAAAGACGTTACTTCAAAGATCACAAAGCATGAAGAAACAAAGAATCAAGACTATTCTATGACGAAACACAAAGTTCAAGACACATAAGAATGAAGACCTAATCACGTGGAACATCATTTAAATGACCACCCCTTAGAGGGATATTGTTAGCAATGAAGAAAAGTAAAAAAAAGTGATGGTCATTCTAAATTAGGAACTTTGTAACGTGTCATAGAATGTATAAGTTTTATTTAGTAATTGGGCTCGTAGACTTGGTTAATCTAATATTCCATAGGTCATGTAATAATCCTTTTAGTTTCATGTAATCCAAGCCCACCAAACGAAGCCCATTACAAGGCCCTTTAGGGCAACTCTTTCTATGTATAAATACGCCTCAAATGACACATTTGAGGTGTGTGCTTGAGTGTGTAAGTGTGTGTTTTATGAAATATACTCTCGTTTCTTTCTCTTCTTTATCTCTCTAATACATACGCCATGTACTACTCTTGTACCACCATTCGTGCATCAATATTGTGTGATAAGTTACTAGATCTAAGGTCCTACAGAAGCATATATAAATATAGAGAAATGGAACCTCCAAATCCTGTTGAACAAAATATCAAATGTCAAACGAATAAGCACTCAAGGATCAGCTGAACAATTATCATAAGTCAAATGAGATAAACAAAATAAGATAATCAAGAGATAATACGAATGTCAGATAATCATAATGAATCAAAGAATCAAATAGGAATGGCCATGAGCGTGTCTAAATGAGATACTCGAATAGACCCAAATAATCTCATAATGCGCCAAATCATATTGTACAAGGAGGGGAGACCTCTTAAGTACCAGAAGTGAGAAGGGTGTACGACACGCACAAACCGATCACTAAGTCACATCATAATCACACCAATCACACAAAACGTATACCTAGGATGCATCCATACGCCCCCTGCAAAACAAATCATATATATACACCTGCTCATGACAGGTATATACACATATCATAATGGCCAATGTGCACAAATATCATAACAGAACAAAAGGGGACACCGTGGATCAATCACACCTCCACAGAAAGTGTCATGCCATTGGTGCCTCAATGACATGACCATGGTACCTCCATGGCTAGTTAGCTCAGGCACTGAACAGAACATATCATATCAAAGCATATCCATAATCATATCATATCCAAACAGATCATATCAATAGAACGGAATAATATCAGAGCGAATCATACCAAACGGAATCATATCAAATGAATCATATCAAACGGATCATATCAAACAAATGAATCAAAGTCAAGGATCGAGAAGTCATGAGAGAAAACACCCTTACTGAGAAAGGGTATAATATATGTACCTAAAACCGAATATGAAACCATATCAGCAAACACAAGGATCGGAAGTTACTCCTTCTTCAGCGAATCTACACTAATTAATGACCGTCTTATTATTTAAGAACCATTTCATAAGTTATTACTGATTCAGTTCTTATTGTTGTTCAGATTGACATGTTAGGTTCCCTGCTATTTACAGCAACTTTCTATATTTAGTAACCTTCCAAAATTAGTAGGTTTCCATATTTAGTAACTTTGCAGATTGAGTAACTTTTCATAATTAGTAACTTTAGGGTATCATTCCGAATCAACCAATTTTAGGTTTACCAATGATAATAAGTTAAATATAGGGTTTAGAATGTATTTAAATCAATTAATGACCAAATTAGGGTTCATATGTTTAAAATTAGGTTTAAGACTTATAGTTACTGAATTAGAGTTTATATAGCAATTCTAGACCAGTCTCTTACGATTTTTCATGCCTGTCATTTAAGCTCCAAAAATTCTGAAATAATTATATTTGATTCCCATGTTAGTCTAGTGTCTCCACGAATTTTTATAGATTTTATTACCAAGCAAAAGTACTGATTCAAAACTCATCTTTCCAGACCTACCCAGAAAATTAACTACAGATACACACAGAACGTTTTTCTTTAATTAACCCATTTCGACACTTCATAAAAATCCAAAAAAATTACAAGAACTCACACCTAACTTAAATATCACCCGTGTACATGGAGAGATCTTAACTCTTTGTGGTTTGAAAAGGAAAAATCAAAAACAGCAACTGAATTTGAGACTCCATTTCTCAGCTTTGACACTTAATCTCCCAAAAATCAAAAGACCACCCTCCCGACCTCCAATGGCTGTAAAACTTAATATCCAGAGAGTACACATCCTAAACTAAGTTTTAGAATCAAGAGTCACATAAAACTCGTTGGTATTATCAATATAGACCCCGTTCAATTGAACCAAATTCCTGGACAGCAATGCTCACATAAAATCATGAACTTATACCCTTTTTATTCCGATTCACATGTATATCCAAAGACATGTTTTAGACTCAAACGACCCTCAAAACTTATACATGTCGAGACACATTTATTTGTAAGACTTCACATAAACATACACACGCAAACACAAACGCACACAAGGTTATAATACTTCACATAAAATTACGAATACAAACCCTAAGCCCCATTAAAACCATAATTGACCCTCATTATTTTTTCTAGGGTTTCCAGATTTGACACACCTTATTAATTAGGTCTTTAATGATCTTGATTAGGGTTTAAAGATTATGATTAAGGGCTGGAACAAAGGCTTAGGTCGAAGGGTCAACAAACAGATTCGACACAACATTACAAGTGGCGTATACTTTTAACATGTGTCCATATATATTAGCGAAACACAATAGCAGCAACACATGATACGATTAGGTTTAGTTTGGTTTTAGATCTGATTTAATTCGTATAACATGTTAAGGACGAAAGTGTTAGCGTGGTACCTTTAGGCCTGCCACCACGATTGACATAAGGCTGCAACTCTCATTCCAACAATTACCAAGGCTGATACATCGATCACCAAGGCTGCTCCTGGTATTCTTCTCTTGATTTTTCAGCAATAATGGAACTTGTTTAGGGTTTGTTTGGTTTTGGTATGAGAGGACAAAGGGGAGGCCGAATATTTGTTAAATGAGAATAAGAATGAAGCGTACAAGGTATAAAGAAAACCGTGTTTAATATTTTGGGGAGGTGCCGTGACTTATGGGAGGTGATTGGAGAAATGTTAGGGCCAAATTATGGGTGATTTGTCGAGATAATAGGAGAGGTGATTAAGAAGGTTATTTGTCAAAATACTTACCATAATTCAAAATGTATGTGTGTACAATTAAACAAAATTTTGGTCCTATGACACTTATATGTCGTGTGATAGTTTCTTAGGACAAATATAATGTGTCGACTTCGTGATAACTTAAGTTATAGGTTCATGTTTGAAATTTCAATCATAACGTATAGTTTAGGTTTGCAATTAATCGTATTCATAACTTAGGAAAATTCAAAATTAGACGTAAAATTGGGAATTCAGGATTTAGGGTAGTCCACTAATAACTCCTATGCACTCTTCACTCAATCCCAACTTCCAATCTAAAACGTGCCGCAGGAAAAGGAAATGCGGCTGAGCTTAAAAAGCCCAGTGAACAGATATATACAACAAACGAATAATCAAAACATATATAAGTATAGGGAAAAAGGAGACATAAGTTGTTGCTGAAACGAATATCATCTGTCAAAAGAATAAGAGATCAAAGATCAACTAACAAATATTATAAGTCAAATGAGTCAAATGAAGTAAGAGATCAAGAGATACTACGAACCAGATAATCATAAGGAATCAAACGAATCATATAGGAATGCCCACGAGCTCAAAATAAATGTCTAAACATGATACATGAATAGACCATATAAACACATATACATATCCGTCAAATCATAAGTGCACAAGGAGGGGAGACCTCTCAAGTAACAAATGGAGTAGCTAGCTCCCAAATGTGAGAGGGGTGTAAGGCACACACAGCCAATCACTACAAAACGAAACAAAGTACCTAGGATGCATTTATACGCCCCCTACAAAACAAATCATATATATATACCTGTACTAGACAAGTATATACACATATCATAATGGCCAAGTGATCACATATCATACATAACAAATGAGGACGCCTTGGACTAATCACACCGCCACAGATAGTGGCATGCCATTGGTGCCATCAATGACATGGCCATGGTACATCCATGGCTAGTTAAATAGCTAGGGCAACGGAATAGAACAAAACATATCACATCATATCATATCCAAATAGAGCATATCAAACTAAACGGAATCATATCATAGCAAATGGATAGCAACGGACATCATAGCAAATGAATAGCAAAACGGATATCACATCAAAGGATAATATCAAAGGGAATCATAGCAAAGGGATCATATCAAAAGGGATCAAAACATAGCAAATGAGTCAAAGTCAAGGATCGAGAAGTCATGAGAATAAACCCTTACTAAGAAAGGGTAGAATATCTGTACCTCAAACCGCAATGAAACCATATCAGAAAACACAAAGATCAGAAGTTACTCCTTCTTCAGCAAATCTACACGAATTAATGATCGTCTTATTATTTAAGAACCATTTCATAAGTTATTACTGATTCATCACTTGTTGTTGTGCAGATTAACATATTAGGGTTTCCTTCTATTTTTAGAAACTTTTCATTTTTAGTAACCTTCCATATTTAGTAACTTCCCTTGATTAGTAAGTTCCCAGATTTAGTAATTTTCCCACCTCGGGTCATAATTCACAATTAATAAACTTAGGGTTTTATTATCCAAATTAGGTTAACATATGACCCAATATATCATAGTCATCACTTAAGTACCTTTTAGGGCTCAAACACGTTAAATGGTATGAATTTCACAAAACTTTAGCTTCTTAGCAAATTTCTGATTTTAGTATGTTTCAGCCTTTACTTTACGAATTTTCAAACCATATCTAGACTACAATTGAGAAGCTATAATAATTTACACATGTACTTATATGTCTTATAAGCTAGCATGAATTTTATCAAATTTTATTATCAAGTGTAAACACCATTACAAAAATCATCTTCCAGACCTACCCAGAAAGTTAACTGCACAAACATACAGAAAGTTTGCCTTTAATTAACCCGTTTAGACACTTCAGAAAAATCCACAAAAATTCCAGAACTTAGTACACATATGAAATATAACTCCTGTAAATTGGCAAGTCATAACTCCTTATAGTTTTTAAATGAAAAATCGTGGAACCGGACTGAAATTAAGTTCTTAAAACTCATATTTGACATATGATCCCATAAAATTCGAAAACATGACCAATACAACTCCAATTCACTCCAAACCAATTGTAAAACTTAATTAAGATATTACACTAAGTTTACAAGCAAAGATCCAAAATTATACTCTTATAAAACTCAAGCTATAGTGTTCACATATTTAGCCTTCAAAACTGTTCCGTTCAAAAAAACTCGTTTAAAACCATAATAAGACATGTTTACTTAAACAAACGCACACGAGATCTTTATATAACACGAGACCTGTATTAATCATAATCTTAACATGTATACGTATTCATTTTACCACCCAACCATCATCAATTCATACCAGCCCAACCCTTATTCTGATTTAATATACACATATGATAATGAGACCAAAACAAACCCAATACCAATACTATATCGACCCGATCAACACACACCTTTTTATATGCGTTTACTTCACGTATCAAACACATGATTTACTGCCCTTTAATATCATACTCTCGTTACATATTCACACAAAAAATTTCAAACCACAATATCATAATAAATCTCACAAACAAACCCTAATCCATGTGATGATTGTGTACGTCCCTACCTTAGTTTCTTAGGGTTTTAAATTTCCAGCTTTGGTCACGTATAATAAGTATTAAATGGTCTCTTTAGGGCCTACTATAGGTCTGATCCGAAAGACATAAACAGGAACAATTGTCGACACATATGTATGATGATTCCATGGTTTATGAGGCGTGTTCAAGTTGTGTACAGGTTATGGATTTAATGTGGCCATCAAACATTATTAAGACAAGATGACTTAGGTCATTTACATATTTTACTTTCTGATTGCATGAATTATAGGTGTGTCGAATGGTTGGGAAAACAAAAGATGAACAATGATACCTATAGGCTAATAATGAGGCATAGCACCAGAACCACAAACCCACGAATCCGATCCCTTCCTTTGCTGGACTTCTTCGTTCTTCTTGAATTTCTTGGAGAGAACCGAGCAGCCAAATGTGAATATTTTTATAGGGTTTAAAGTGTTTTCAAAAATGTGATATTCGGTTAAATTGTGGGGTGATATACCCATAAGAATGCCGAGCATATGGGGACGTGGGCTGGACTTGGGGGATGTGGGCTGGACTTGTTCCTCCTCAAAAATTCAAATGAATGACCATATTTCAAAGTGTTATGTTGTGTACAACATAAAAATATATTCGGACTCTAAATGGACTTTTTAAACGTGTGATGTAATTAGAGTATATGTGTGTCGAATACATATATGAACTTAGGTTTAGACATTTTCATACATCTATTTTAACGTATAACGTATGGTATACACTTAGTCAAATGCTCAAAATTTTAGGTAATATTCGTATTCCCATGTTCATATGTCGTTTAGCGTTTTCAGGTGTTTGGGTCTATTCGAGTATCTCGTTTAGACACGCTCGTGGCCATTCCTATTTGATTCTTTGATTCATTATGATTATCTGACATTCATATTATCTTTTGATTATTTTATTTCGTTTATCTCATTTGACTTATGATAATTGTTCAGTTGGTCCTTGAGTGCTTATTCGTTTGACATTTGATATTTTGTTCAACAGGATCTGGTGGTTCCAATTCTCTATATTTATATAATGCTTCGATTATTTTGTTTTGTTTATATCTGTTCACTAGGATTTTTAAGCTCAGCCAAAATTCTTTTCCTGCAGCAGGTTTTAGGTTGGAAGCTGGGATTTGAGTGAAGAGTGCATAGGAGCTCTTAGTGGACTACCCCGATGATAGATGCCTTTTGCTTCTGGATTATACTTGGATTTACCTTCAGTTAGACTTAGTTCGGATTTGTATCTTAGTTTTGGAACTCTTTATATTTAAAGTTAGTATTTCATTATTATTTTAGAATACGTTTGTTATCATTTATTTATAAGACTTCTGCTTGCGTTATATGTTCTGATTGGCACCATAATGTGACATTTTGACCCTTGTCGGGTTGGGGTGTTACAATTAAACAAAATTTTGGTCCTATGACACTTATATGTCGTGTGAAAGTTTCTTAGGACAAATATAATTTGTCGACTTCGTGATAACTTAAGTTATAGGTTCATGTTTGAAATTTCAATCATAACTTATAGCTTAGGTTTGCAATTAATCGTATTCATAACTTAGAAAAATTCAAAATTAGACGTAAAATTAGGAATTCACAATTTAGGGTTTTACATAGGGAACTTATATATTTCACGTGACATCAAGTGAAAGTATTCATATGGCCATAATCCGTGCTTACGTCTTCTCTAATCACGTAACGGGTTTACTCACTTATTTGTCAAACTAAGTCAAAGGTCCCTTTCGTAAACGCATCCTTTCCCGTAATGGGATATGCTTTACAAGGATGCAAAGCACTTAGCTTGTTTGCATCAAGATGATTATTGATTGCGTCGAGTCGTGGAAATTCACGTATTATGAGATTATGAATACTCGACGTTGAGTTACTTGAGATTACAAGTAACCTTTGATTTCCTCAACCCATAATCATCTTTGTCAATTCTTTTCTTCCTTAATGACAAAATGATTAAACCTTAATCACTCCTTTGATTAATCTCATCACCAAACTAATCCTCCAACCATTTCAAATTCCTCTCAAATCTTATCCCCAAAATTCCCTAATATTCCTTGTACTTGCATGTACTTCTTGTCCCCTACATTCCCACACCATATCTTCCAAACATTCCCTTCTCTACATTCCAATCCAACCACTAGGATTTCACCACCTCATCATCTTCTTCATCCAACCCTTCATTTCAAACACAAATAAACCTTCACCACAAACCACCTCCTACTCTCCAACATTCAAATTTTAAATTTGAATCCAAGCCAAAGACTCCCTATCACTTCAACATCACCTCATTCCAACTCACTCCCTCATACACTCTCATCCACAATTTCAAATTCAAAATACACACACTTCCCTCACAACCCTTTCCGTCCCTCAAACACTAGCCAATTCATTTCATCACATGCTTAATTCAAATTTGAATCTCTCACATAGGCTCCCCATCACATCCTTATCACATCACTCTTACACATCCAACTCATCTCAACCTTATCTCTTTTTCCCTCTCTCACATTCAATTTCAAATTTGAAACATATCGTTAGGCTCCCTTCCATTACATCATCACAACTCACCCAAATTCATCTCAACCCTTCATCTCCCATTTCTCACCAAGCAAAGCATATTACTTTGGCATATTCTCTTCTAACCCAACCAAGCCATCTCATCTAACTCAACCATGGTTTGTTCTAAACCCAACCTCAATCTCTCACTTCCCTCTCACATAATTTGAATTTCAAATTCAAATTCTTTCCTCTCTCTATCTTTAACATACACACTTCCTTTCCAAGCAAAGGAATATCCCATGGCATATTCTTTCTCATTTTTCTATGCCATGTGAGGAATACCCAAACTACCCCTATCCAATTATCCCTTCTAACCATCTCTCTTTAATACTTGGTTTTACTTAAACACTTCACAAATCATTTTTACAAAATGGCTATTTGAGTTGGTTGACCTCAAGGATGAATAATTTAAAGGTCTAAATGTGTGAAGTACAATTGGGGGTTTAGCAAGGTTGGGTATTTAAAAGACCAAAATTCAAAAGAGAAAAATGTCCAGGTATGCTGGCGCGTCGTTGGCGCTCCGACACGCCAGCAGCGCACTAGCCTCGGTAAATATTTTCTCATTTTTGGAGTTTGGCCTATAGATAACCCACATTGGCTCTTGTATTCCTCACCCCTTGCCATTATTTCTTTCTCTCTTATTTCTCTTCTCTAAATCCTCTAATTCTATCTTGTGTTCTTAATCTTTCACATAACATCTTTGAAAGAACACATCTCCTTGCAAGAGAAGAATCACAAGAACCTAATCCACTCTTGTGATTATGTCGAGGGTCTTCTTCTCTATACCCTTTCTATTAGAATCGAGTCTATAGGTTAGGTTAGGGCTTGATAAAACAATCAAACATTTATTAATTCGATTTGGTTGTAAGGGAAGTCTTGTGTTGAGGTGACCAAGCCTATATCATTGGGGATCTATTTGGGGTTTGATACTTCCGGTGGGAAGTCTTTGTGGTCTTAGTGGTCTTTCTGGTTAAGTCAAATTACGAGTCCTTGAGGGTGGTTTCCGAGGGTTGAATACCGTTGGGGAGAAACTCTTATTAGTGAGCGCCGATCTTAGTGCATATCGGTGGAGCGAAGTTGTAACGGTTTGTAGTCCACCGAAAGAATTATACTTAGTGAATAGTATAGTGTCGTGGATTCACAACTGGACGTACGAATGGTATAAACCCCCCATCCCGAACCAGTATATATCGTGGTGTCACTTACTTGCTTTCTATACTTTAGATTGTGATTGTGTTAGTGGTTGTTGTTGTATAAACCACTTGGTGCTCTTTGAGGCTTAAAGTTTTTTTTAAACATCTAAAAAGCCAAAGAGACCGTATTAACCCCCTCCCCCCTCTATGGTTCTGCAATTGGTATCAGAGCGGTATACTCAAGTTTTTGAGCGTTAAACCCTTCCTGAGAAGTCGTTTTAAGTCAAAAACTTCTTTTTCGAAAATTTAAAATACCTAACGAAACTTTTAGAAAAGTTGAGTATAGATCCATGGCTCAAGAGAACTATGTTGATGGGTGTTCTATGCAAAGACCACCTTTGCTAGAATCCGATGGGTTTTGCTTTCGGAAAACCCAGTTTGAGACCTATGTTAGGTTTAAAGATATTGACTTGTGGGAGATCATCTAAAATGGCAACTTTGTTTTCATGATACAAGATCCCGAAACAAAGTTGATGGTTGAAAAGCCATATTTGGAATTAAAAGATGATGAGAAGAAGAAGTTTGGCAAGAATGATGAAGCCAAGATTATAATCTACAATGCCCTACCTCAAAGGGAGTTCGAAAGGGTTTACACTTGCAAAACCGCCAAGGAGATTTGGCATATTCTCATCATTACTCATCAAGGCAACTCGCAAGTCAAAGATTGCAAGATCGACTTACTCATCCAACAATATGAGAAGTTTTCGATATCGGATGAAGAAACCATTGACAATGGTTATACACGGTTCAATGCTATTATCACAAGCTTAACGGCTCTAGATCCTAGTTTTAGCAACAAGAACCATGTGAGAAAGTTTCTTCAAGCTCTTCCGGTGAAGTGGAGGCCGAAGGTGACGGATATTGAAGAAGCCAAGAACTTGGCAGAACTTCCTCTTGACGAGCTTATTGGCAACCTCAAGGTGTATGAAATGATTCTTGAAAATGACAAGGTAGCCTCCAAAGACAAAAAGGAGAAGGTGAAGTCTTTGGCACTCAAAGCTAAAATCACTAAGAACCAAGGTAGTGACGATAGCGATAGTCAAGAAGGAAGTGGTGATGAAGACGATGAAGAGTTCACTCTAATGGCTAAGAACTTTAGAAAGTTCTTTAGTAGAAGTGGTAATTTTAGGCGTGGAAACCGGTTCATAACCGAGGTAATGATGGGAGGAGCAAGTTTGGAATAGGTCGAGGTTCCGACAAAAAGGTTGGTGAAAGCTCTAGGCGTGACCGCGGATGCTATAATTGTGGTGAAAAGGGTCACTTCATAAGTGATTGTCCGAAACCTAAAGAGAACAAGGCATTCGTTGGTGGAGCTTGGAGTGATAGTGAAGATGAAGATCAACCAAACAAGGATGCTACATGTCTCATGGCACTAGAAAAACTAGAGGTACGTCAAAACCCTTCTGTTTATAATAATGATCTAAATGTTAATAAGTTGCAAAAGGAGAATGAGGAGATAGTTAAATTTGATGAGGATTTCATGAAAACTTTTGAAAATATTGTTAAGGAAAAACGCTCTCTTGAACAAGAGCGTGCTAAACTTAATGCGAAAGTCTATGGAATTGAAAGAGAGGTTAAGATTCTAAGTCATCGCAAAGAGGTAGTTGAACCGTGCGAAAGATGTGAGATGCTCACACTTGAGGTTAACTCTTTGAATGATAAAGTATCTAAACTTCAAAAGGAGTCTCTAAATTTTTCAAAATATAAGAAGAGTAGTAATGATTTAGACGATATGTTAAGTCGTCAAAAAGTGTCCCAAGATAAGAAAGGTCTTGGATTTTCAAAAAATGGGAAAATCACTTCCGAAAGTCTAACCAAACCAATAATGTTTTTAAAGAAAGCAAAAACGAAACACCGAAAATTTCCAAGCCTGACGCGCCAGAAGCGTGCCAGATCTCTGAAGGAAATTGGAGTTTCGTCAAATAGTTTTATTAAACCAATTACTCCTCAAGCTTCTTTTGCAAATACTCGAGGTAATCAAGCACCCATTACAAGGAGAGAAAAACCAAAACAATTTTATAACCCGGGTTCTCGTAATGGTCTTGGTTATACACAACCTCGAGTCAATCATAGACCACTCTTACCTACACCCAATGTGAGACCTTCATCAACATACAACCAAAGATCTTCTTTCCAATATGATCAATCATTTCCAAGAAGAAATTTTTATAACAATAATCAAAGGTCCTCACACTACCAATATAACTCATACCAAAGGAGAGACAACTCCTACACAAACCAAAGATTATTTAGAACTCAAACTCATCAAAGCAATAGACCAAGCTATCAAAACCAAAATGATTTTCAAAACAACCCTTGGTATACCTTCTCTAGAGTTGGTATTGAGAAATTATGTGTCTTGCTTCAAGACCCAAGAAAGTTCAACTTGGGCACTTTAAATGCTAACCAAAATGGACCTAAGAAGCATGGGTACCAAAAAATTGAATTGCATCTTTTATTGTAGGCTTGCCTCAAATGTGATCTACAACCGGACGAGTGGATAGTGGATAGTGGTTGCACTAAACACATGACCGGGAATAGGAGATTGTTCACATCATACAAGGCGTATGACGGCAATCAAATCATATTTGGAAGCAAACTTAGTGGGAAAATCATCGGTAAAGGTAATGTCCTTCATGAATCCATAGAAATTACCAATGTTGAGCATGTTAGTGGGTTAAACTATAACTTGATTAGTGTTAGTCAATTAAGTGATGATGATTGTGAGGTTAAGTTTACTAAAGTAGATTGTACTATTAGTAAAAATGGTATAGTATTAGCTAGAGGTCATAGAAGAAATAACTTGTATACTTGCTAGTTGGGAGATAATTCCAAACAACACATATGTCTTACATCAATGGTGGATAACTCAACGCTTTGGCATAGGAGGTTAGGTCACGCCAATATGAGGTTAGTCCAAAGTCTAGCTTCCAATGAGCTAGTAAGGAATTTACCAAAGTTGAGTTTTGAAAGACATTATTATGATACTTGTAGTCTAGGGAGTCAAGGACATGCAAACAATAAGAATAGGAATGAAGTGTCAACTACTAGGGTTTTAGAGTTGCTACACTTGGATTTGTATGGTTCATCTCTAATCCAAAGCTATGGAGGAAACTTCTACACTTTGATGATTGTCGATGCTATTCAAATTATACTTGGGTATTATTTTTAGCATCTAAGGATGGAGTCTTAGAAAAATTTGATATATTATTGAAGAAACTTGAAAACCTACTTAATTGTTCTATTGTTTCAATAAAAATAAATCATAGTAGTGAATTTGATAAATTACAATTTGGTAGCTTTTGTGAACAACATTGAATATCTTATAACTTATCGGGACCGTTCACTTCTCAATCGCTTGAGATTGTTGAAAGAACATATAGTAAGTTACGAAAGATGAGTCGTGCAATGATTGACGAGCAATCCATTCTACAAAATTTTTGGTGTCATGCCCTAGATACCGCATGTTATATCTTTATAGAGTCTATATTAGAAAAGTCATTAATAAAACACCCTATGAGATACTTAGAAATAGGAAGCCTTCCTTAGAATACTTTAGGGTATTTGGTTGTAAAGTATTTAAACTTAACACCAAAGAATATCTCACAAAATTCGACCAAAAGTCGTATGAAGGTGTGTTCTTAGGATACTGGTATGTGCTTAAACACATACCATTTCTAGACCAAAACCGGACCCAAAAAGACCAAAAACCCGTCCAAAATGCCAAATATATTGTGTTTTTGTGTTTTTACATGTGCAGGCACGGATATCAAGGAAAAATGACAAAAGACACAAGAAAACCGGGAAAACGAGCACGAGATTGGAAGAGTGTTCGAAAGCCGAGGCCGGGGAAGTCAAACAGTCAAAGTACGCTCAAATGGTCAAGATTAGCCCTCCAATTATCTAAGATTGTCAAAAGTATCTCTTGGGAAATATTATTGGAAGATGGCAGAATTAATCCTCATGGTTTCAGAA
Organism: Artemisia tridentata subsp. tridentata; assembly: GCA_021014915.2. Classification (NCBI taxonomy): domain Eukaryota; kingdom Viridiplantae; phylum Streptophyta; class Magnoliopsida; order Asterales; family Asteraceae; genus Artemisia; species Artemisia tridentata. Next base: position 132,218,706 of record CP139506.1, on the reverse strand, counting down.
AATACAAATTTAGTCCTTGTGATTGTTATCTAAATCCTAAAACACTTTAACTATCCGGACATTTAAAAGCCCAAAACACTAACCCAAAATAAATCCATCAACCCACTACCGACCCAATCCCTATCCCGGGCCCAACCTTCCCATCTAAATCCTAAACCCGACCCAACCTATACTCGGTCAACAAGAAATAAACTAACTCCCACTCGGTCAACAAGAGATAAAAATAAAACAAACACACACCCCACACTCACACACAACCCGATCCCCAATATTCACCCCTCTCCCCAGATTTTACTGTACCGATGAACCCTAGTTTATCCCATCCAAAATTTACGGCAATTAAGGGTAAGATCGTCATTGCACGGACTTCTAGGAAGCTACTGACACCAAGAATGACGCGTGGCAGCTAATGATTGGTCCGAACACCTCATCGATTTTAATCCAAGGGTTGTGAACGATTTGATGACAAGGAGATGAAATGGAGGGCTACGATTAGAAGATAATGGCTATATATTCGAGACCTCACTCACAATTCGGAGGGTTAGCGAGGTGTAGGAGTAGGAGTAGATTAGTGGTAGTTTAATGGTTTTTAGTTTAATCTTAGCATTTTGTACTTCTGATTTCGAAGTTGTATTCAGTTTTAAATTTTTAATAAAAGTTTCATTTTAAATTTCTTGCAATTTATTTTCCAGCAATTTAACTTTCCAAATCTGTTCAGCTTTTATTTAATGTTTTTAAGCTCATCTAAGCTCAACAATAGCTTATGGTGAATGTTTGTTAGTTCATTTACTGCTTAGAATTGTGCAATAATCCATGGTCAACTAAAGTCAACGATCAGAACTTGGTGATGATGGTGGAATCTGGTGTTTTCAGTGGTGGTTAAGGGTAGTTTTAGAGTGGATAGAGCCTATCAAAGATAGGCTTGGGTTGTGAATTTTCCCTATGTCAGTTAGGGTCAGACTTGTGTAAGTTTGCTCTTTAAGTTTTTAAATCTGCATTGTTCTAATCGCTTATGTAGCTTAAATCTGCTTGTTTAGTTTGATTATTCTGCTTATTTGTTTGTTTCATATGCTTGTCTGATCAGTTGTAGTTGTCTAGTAGCTTGCCTTAGCTTACTTCATGTTTCTGTTCCATTACTGTTTCATTCAGTCGATTTGCTCTTCTGTGTTTTGCTTATTAATGTTGGATTATTTGTTGATTGATTTTGCTGCTACTACTGAATTTACATGAGATGGATAAGTTCTAGTTCTAGTCTGTTTCTAAGTAGTGCAGCTAGTAGCAATTAGAATGTTTGGATCTGTTTGTTTAATGCTGCTATAGTTGTTGTTTTGTGGTTATCTCTGCATAATTCAGTCACTTAGAGTAACATTAGAGTAAAATAGCATAAAAGTTAGTAGCTACTTCATTAAATAGTCAAAGTTAGCTTTTAAATCTTATTGATCTGAGGTTCATCAGGAGTTAGTTTGGTGCTTGAATTTTATTGATCTGAGGTTGATTGATTGATCACTGTAATGCATTGTGTGATTGTGAGAGTGAAAAAGTCTACTGTCTTGTTAATAAGCTGTTTTTCCAGCTTATTCCAGCTCGTTTAAGCTCGTTCTTTTCATAAAAGTTAGAGTTGATTAATTGTTATTTGATTTGAAAAAGAAGAAAAAAATAAAAAAATAGTTTAGTTAATTAGTAGTACATGAGATTCGAACCTGGGTGTTTATTTGGTTTTAATACGATTTTGGTTTTTCGAGTTTTACAATTTAGTCCTTGAGAATTCATTTTTGGTGAATCTGGTCCTTGTCTTTATTTAAAACCGTTTTTAGTTTTAATCAAGTTTCAAAGTTTTACAATTTAGCCCCTGTCTTTTATTAGGTTTATAACAGTTTTAGTTTTTACAAATTTGGTCCTTCGGTTTTTATAAAACTTTTATTTTCTTACTTTTCTTTTATAAATTAGTTTCTTTAAATTACATTTTCAGTCCTTTAGGTTTTTGTCTTAGCATTTTAGGATTAATACTTCACTATTAGTTTTATAAATCTCGGGATTAGCCCGGGATTTGCATTTATTTGAATTCTCTTTGTGTGCATTTATTTTAATAGCGTAGATTGCTTTTAATTTTTCTTATTATAGTGTAATCAATTCTAAAAAAATATAATCTTTCACGTCACTTATTCACTTCACATTTTTACGACATCGAATCGACTTATACGCCGTCAAACCTTCGTTGGGAGAACGACCCGGGGAAATATTCTCACGAATATTTCTTTGGAAAAACAAAAATATAAATATATAAAAAACAACATCAATCAAAATGGCGCCGCTGCCGGGGAAGGCTTGAAACGTTGTCGTTGATTCGTATCGTATTTTGTGTATTGAAGAACCTTCCCCGTGGAAGTTATCGTCTTGTTTTGTAAATAAATTGTTTTTGAAAAATAAAAAAATAATACTAAATAAAAAACCATTTGAATACTTGTCACCAAGTATTCACAATACCAAAAAAAAAAATTCAAAAATAATTAAAAAAAAAAAAAAAAAAAAAAAAAAAAAAAAAAAAAAACACTTTTCCTAAAGTGTTTTCATCTTAATAAACATCCTCGGTCTTCCGTTGAAGGAGGGCGGTTGTAAACCAAATAAGTTCAAACGCAAAAAGAGATTGTGAAATTACTCGGTTTCGGATTACTTTAATTCTACAACCGACACCCTCGTTGTGCGTAGATTTGAAGGAAACGTTTTCGGGTGACGAATCGATCACAATAATAACAAAACAAAAGAAAAATACAAAAATATTTTGATTTTAAAGTTTTCTTTTATATAAAAACCCAAAAATATTTTCTTTTTCAAAATTTGTTTTCACTTTTATTTTACTTTACTTTTATCTTAAATCGTTTTCACGTCATAAAAAATCAAAAATAATCTTCTTATCCTCTCATCCATTTGATTCTTCTTCTTTAACCCTCTAAACCGTATAATTCTATCTCTTTCTCCCTCTCATGTTTAATTCTTATTATAATTCTTCATCATTTTTTACCACAACCGTCGAAGATGATGGAACAAAGAGCATGGAAGAATTGTTATTCGAGGAGCAGAGGCGGGTTGTAATAGCTTTATATTGTAAACATGACATTAATTCCTCTTCGAGTGGCAATCCCACTCCGTCTTCTGAATCTATCCTCCCCGACTCTTCCAATCCTTCCCTCACACCGGTTGAGGGAAGTGACCCCGTTTTGGAAGAGGTCGATACTTCTCTTGCTAATGATAATTCCGATTCAACGATGGTTGATGACTCTACTTTTGATTCGGAGGGAGATATTCGTTTTCTTGAAGAATTATTGAATGAAGAACCATTATCTTCCCTCCCTCCGATGAGCAGTGAAGTTTTTGATGAGACCGATGATGATACGCTTCCAGATGAGGATGTTCCAAACGAAAATATCATTATTTATTCGAACCCTCTTTTTGAAACCGTTGATATGGATGAGATGCCGTTTGATCACACTGCGGATGATGACGTTGAAAGTTATGCCGATTCTCACAATGAGTATACTCCGAGTATTGAAGACTCTTGTGGAGATATCGATGATGTTGAGGAATCGCGTTCCGATTATGAGTTCATTAGCTTAGAGGAGATAAAGGATTTCGACCTAGATGAAGATGAGATCGAAGATGATTTACTTCGTGAAAAATTATCTAATATCAATCTTCTCATTTCAAAGATCGAAGCTTTAAATAATCCGACTCCGTCTACTAATGCCGTAATCACCTCTTCATTTCCTATCCCGATATGGATAGTGATTTCTTACCCGAGCTTGAAATTTTTCGATTTGAAGAGACGAGTAGTGGCAGTCCCACTATTCATGCTGATATCTCTTTTCCGGATTATGAGTGCTTTCATTTTGAAATTGATTTCGAACCTATTTTCGATAATCCGTCACGTGATCCTCTTTTAGAGGATGTCGATCGATTTCTTGCTTCGGATGACTCGATACCACCGGGTATTGAGAATGACGAGAATGGTCTTATTGAAGATAATGATTTACTTTCTGATGTTGACTCCTTTCTCTTCGATTTACCATATTCTCGTCCACCCGCGAAACCACCGGATGTAGAATTTGAATCCGATACGGATGAAGTTATTTTTGTAGTGGTGGACGAGATTTCTGAACATGATGTTCCGTTGCTTGATATTTTCCCCACCCTACCCACCGTGATTCAGAATTTGACTTTGCTTTCGTCATCCGTGTGTTTCACCCATTCTTCACTTATCCCATCATTTCTCCATCTTTCCACTCCTCCGGGAGTGAGGATACCGTCTTCGACCCCGGCATCTCCGTTCTTCGTGCCGGGTGTCCGTTCCAGTTGCTCCCCCAAGATTAAGTAAATTCGGGGCGAGTCTAAGCTATACGACTTGATAAATAAACAAGCGCTTCGTGGGAGGCACCCCATGCTTATCTATCTATCTTCTTTTCTATTTTCTAATGTGACGTGAGGAGGCCGATCTCTTCTATTTCTCGTGTTTTCGTGGTTGTTTTTCTGTGATGTGTCCAGGAATGCCGATGATGAAGACTCTCGTGCTCGTAGTTTCCTTCTCGCTACTCGAGTTTCATCATCCGCTGCTTATCCAATATCCAAAATCTTATCGTTTTACATCTATCTTTTGGCATAATTAATAAACGGCCTTAGATTTTTGTAGGGATACCCGAACCTTTAAGACATTGAGGACAATGTCTCGTTCTAGTCTGGGGGGGTAATCTTGCGATTTGATTTTTGCCTTGCATTTTTGCTATTGTCTCGTGCAACCCGTTTTTCCTCAAAAATTGAAAAAATCCAAAAAATGAGAAAAATTTTAAAAATTTTGTGCAAAAATATAATAAGTTTTGACATTTTTGTTGATTTTCCGCTGGGTAGAGTAGGAATAAAATTTTGACTTGACCGGGCGTGTTGAGCCCTAGCTTGTTCCCTTAACCAATGATAATCATATAAGCTTGTGCTAGTCTTGTACACAAGGAGCTGCTCTTTTGCGTGTTCCCGTACTTGACTTTATACATGCATGGCTTTAAAGCTTTCGCTAGTCTTTTACATAAGGAGCTAGAAAACGCGAATTCTTTTTCAAGAATTTGCAAGTTTCTGTAACCGACTTTATATATGCGTGGCTGATTATCGGCTAAGTATTCGCCAATTTCATTATTTGAGATTTTTAAATGTGCGAAGAGCGAGAAATGATAGAATTTATTTAGAAGTTAGATGCCAAACGTGGAGTAGTTGGTTCTCTTTAGAGCTCGTCGTAGGTACTTGTGGCCTTTTGCTCCCGTAAAATTGTTTCACCCCATATATTGTATAAATAATTAAAGATATTTAGGTTTAGAACGAAATTTAGTTCTCCATCTTCTTAAAAGAATTTTTGCTCTAAAAATTGGGTACACATCAAGGTCCCGTATTGAGTGAATAAGTTGTAAAGTGCTCTTAGATTTCGGATTGAGATCGGACCTTGGATCCTTACTTCTAAAGGCGGTAAGGTCTTGGATTTAAACCGTGAAGGTTCGTTTTCTAAGGGTTACTATTATATGTTTGATGATTTGGAAACACCCGGTAATCCCGTGGTATTAAGTTATTGAGTGAAGAAAAGTTGAGTTAAAAAAAAATAATAATAAAAAAAAAAAAAAAAAAAAAAAAAAAAAAAAATTGTATGTTGAGATGTATGGATTTTGTGCTTATTGTGTTAGACAAGTTGATGGCACGTGAGGTGCATGTGAATGACCCTAGATCGGGCACATGAGGTGCACGTGATGTTTCTCCACAACTTATGTCTACATGTTCGTATGAGTTCTTTAGTCTTTGACGTATGTAATAACCTTGATGTGGACCTCATTTTTAAGGCAAACTTTCTTGCAAGAAGATGGAAAACTACTTAGCGTTTTAAACTTGGTATCTTTATCGGTCTAATAATTATAAAATCGAGAAGATTATGAAGAAATTCATTTCTCTCACAAAAATAAAATAAGTAGAGACAAAAATAAGAAAATGGGAGCAAGAGGTTATTACACAAGTAACTTCCATGAGTAGTGTTGGCATCTAATTTCTAAGTAGGTTGTGATCTCGTTTATAAGCTTAGTTTGGGAGCATGTGAAAAATCAAGGACGAAGAATTTTATCCTTATGGTCACTCCTCTATGAGTTGTGTTTCTACTCTATGACCCTAAAAATTATCGATAGATAATGATTGTCATCAAAAGCCGTCACTTGAATAATAAGAAAAATACAAAAAATAGAATAAAAGGAAAAATGGGGAGTTTTTAAAGCTTAAGATTTCTTGATCTCTTTTGAAAATTTTGCTACTTCTCAAAATTAGTAAAAAGAGATTGGACATTTTCGGTTTCAAAAACGTGTTTTATAACATTGCATGAGGACATTGCAATAGCTTAGTCTGGGGGAATTTTGGTATGTGCTTAAAACAATACCATTTCTAGACCAAAACCGGACCCAAAAAGACCAAAAACCCGTCCAAAATGCCAAATATATTGTGTTTTTGTGTTTTTACATGTGCAGGCACGGATATCAAGGAAAAATGACAAAAGACACAAGAAAACCGGGAAAACGAGCACGAGATTGGAAGAGTGTTCGAAAGCCGAGGCCGGGGAAGTCAAACAGTCAAAGTACGCTCAAATGGTCAAGATTAGCCCTCCAATTATCTAAGATTGTCAAAAGTATCTCTTGGGAAATATTATTGGAAGATGGCAGAATTAATCCTCATGGTTTCAGAAAATACAAATTTAGTCCTTGTGATTGTTATCTAAATCCTAAAACACTTTAACTATCCGGACATTTAAAAGCCCAAAACACTAACCCAAAATAAATCCATCAACCCACTACCGACCCAATCCCTATCCCGGGCCCAACCTTCCCATCTAAATCCTAAACCCGACCCAACCTATACTCGGTCAACAAGAAATAAACTAACTCCCACTCGGTCAACAAGAGATAAAAATAAAACAAACCACACCCCACACTCACACACAACCCGATCCCCAATATTCACCCCTCTCCCCAGATTTTACTGTACCGATGAACCCTAGTTTATCCCATCCAAAATTTACGGCAATTAAGGGTAAGATCGTCATTGCACGGACTTCTAGGAAGCTACTGACACCAAGAATGACGCGTGGCAGCTAATGATTGGTCCGAACACCTCATCGATTTTAATCCAAGGGTTGTGAACGATTTGATGACAAGGAGATGAAATGGAGGGCTACGATTAGAAGATAATGGCTATATATTCGAGATCTCACTCACAATTCGGAGGGTTAGCGAGGTGTAGGAGTAGGAGTAGATTAGTGGTAGTTTAATGGTTTTTAGTTTAATCTTAGCATTTTGTACTTCTGATTTCGAAGTTGTATTCAGTTTTAAATTTTTAATAAAAGTTTCATTTTAAATTTCTTGCAATTTATTTTCCAGCAATTTAACTTTCCAAATCTGTTCAGCTTTTATTTAATGTTTTTAAGCTCATCTAAGCTCAACAATAGCTTATGGTGAATGTTTGTTAGTTCATTTACTGCTTAGAATTGTGCAATAATCCATGGTCAACTAAAGTCAACGATCAGAACTTGGTGATGATGGTGGAATCTGGTGTTTTCAGTGGTGGTTAAGGGTAGTTTTAGAGTGGATAGAGCCTATCAAAGATAGGCTTGGGTTGTGAATTTTCCCTATGTCAGTTAGGGTCAGACTTGTGTAAGTTTGCTCTTTAAGTTTTTAAATCTGCATTGTTCTAATCGCTTATGTAGCTTAAATCTGCTTGTTTAGTTTGATTATTCTGCTTATTTGTTTGTTTCATATGCTTGTCTGATCAGTTGTAGTTGTCTAGTAGCTTGCCTTAGCTTACTTCATGTTTCTGTTCCATTACTGTTTCATTCAGTCGATTTGCTCTTCTGTGTTTTGCTTATTAATGTTGGATTATTTGTTGATTGATTTTGCTGCTACTACTGAATTTACATGAGATGGATAAGTTCTAGTTCTAGTCTGTTTCTAAGTAGTGCAGCTAGTAGCAATTAGAATGTTTGGATCTGTTTGTTTAATGCTGCTATAGTTGTTGTTTTGTGGTTATCTCTGCATAATTCAGTCACTTAGAGTAACATTAGAGTAAAATAGCATAAAAGTTAGTAGCTACTTCATTAAATAGTCAAAGTTAGCTTTTAAATCTTATTGATCTGAGGTTCATCAGTAGTTAGTTTGGTGCTTGAATTTTATTGATCTGAGGTTGATTGATTGATCACTGTAATGCATTGTGTGATTGTGAGAGTGAAAAAGTCTACTGTCTTGTTAATAAGCTGTTTTCCAGCTTATTCCAGCTCGTTTAAGCTCGTTCTTTTCATAAAAGTTAGAGTTGATTAATTGTTATTTGATTTGAAAAAGAAGAAAAAAATAAAAAAATAGTTTAGTTAATTAGTAGTACATGAGATTCGAACCTGGGTGTTTATTTGGTTTTAATACGATTTTGGTTTTTCGAGTTTTACAATTTAGTCCTTGAGAATTCATTTTTGGTAAATCTGGTCCTTGTCTTTATTTAAAACCGTTTTTAGTTTTAATCAAGTTTCAAAGTTTTACAATTTAGCCCCTGTCTTTTATTAGGTTTATAACAGTTTTAGTTTTTACAAATTTGGTCCCTCGGTTTTTATAAAACTTTTATTTTCTTACTTTTCTTTTATAAATTAGTTTCTTTAAATTACATTTTCAGTCCTTTAGGTTTTTGTCTTAGCATTTTAGGATTAATACTTCACTATTAGTTTTATAAATCTCGGGATTAGCCCGGGATTTGCATTTATTTGAATTCTCTTTGTGTGCATTTATTTTAATAGCGTAGATTGTTTTTAATTTTTCTTATTATAGTGTAATCAATTCTAAAAAAATATAATCTTTCACGTCACTTATTCACTTCACATTTTTACGACATCGAATCGACTTATACGCCGTCAAACCTTCGTTGGGAGAACGACCCGGGGAAATATTCTCACGAATATTTCTTTGGAAAAACAAAAATATAAATATATAAAAAACAACATCAATCAGATACTCTCAAACTAGTAAAGCATACATAGTGCTTAATAAGGAAACAATGAGGATTGAGGAATCTCTCAATGTAACCTTTGATGAGAGCATGCCCGAGCCTAAATCATCTCCTTCGGTAGAAGATGATGTGATGGATGAACAAATAGTTCAAGATTAAGAAAGGTCGCCGTCATTACAAGTTAATGTTTCGGATGAAGGCAATCCTAAGAAAGTGAGAGAAGCGAGGGGTCATCCTATAGAACAAGTCAGTGGTGACTTGAATAAAAGAACACTTAGGTCACAAACTAAACAAGACTAGGTTTTGGAATGACATTTTTCAAAAATCCAATTTGTTTTGGGATAGGTTTAGATGTTCATGGTTGACATGCATCTTAGGAGAACAATATTTTAGGATTAGCTAGATGTCTAGATAGTCATTTGCAAAGTCCTTTAGGTGCTCTTAAAGCTTATGTGCTTATGTGACTAGGACTTATGTGAAGGCATGGAAGGAAATTCAAATAAATGTTTTTCGAGAGGAAAGATATCTATCAATGCATTATTCAAACGATGACTGATAATATCCGATATCCTACATGTCTATAGAATGTGTGATGAACAAGAAAATTTGACATAAAATATTCTACTACACTTACTAGAATTGAAAGTCATTTATGTCAAATTACCATGACTAGATAAAATTTCGGATCACAACTTACACTTGTGTTGAAGATTTTATATCTATCTATACTTGTTCAATTTATGTGAATATTGCATGCTATATGTTTAGGGTAGAAAAGAAAAGAAAAGATTTTATGCAAGCATACAAACTACTTGCGTAGTTGAAGTGAATTCCTGTGGTTTGAATTCGGTATGGTATTGCATAACAAACTAAAATACCCTTTTAATAGATTTAATAAGCTAAGTATTTCATCCGAAATCTTAGAAACTTATTTTGTTAATGCAAGTAACAAATAAGGATTATTAATATCGACACACTACACAACAAACTATAAACCGAAGATATCTTGCATTGTATATTGACTTTCTATACAATGTGTGATGGTTTATAGGATCTAGTTTGTGTACTCATCAAATTAAAATACACTTGATTTCTATACACATACAACTACATTCTTGAGAAGACTTACATGAAATACTTGCACTTGGTTCATGTATGATGAGATGTAGGTTCTAAATTGTGTTTGATAGAATGATTTACTTCCAAAATGATGATCTAGGAACTTCACTCATCCAACCATAATTGGAAGAATCATGCATGGCTCAACAAATTATGGTGCATGCATGATTAATTATGGGAATTAGCATGAGAAACTAGATAATCCAATCTCAACCCAAAAGAAACTAAACTACTTGCCATGAAACAAATTAGTTTTCCCATATATTCATCTTAAAACTCTCACTTAGTAAAACCAATAAGGAATCAATGTACTAATACGTATTATCCAACGGTTATTTAGATATCTATTACCCCTACCTAACTCTTAACTTATCATTATTTAAGGAATGAGTGTGTTAGAGGATAGTGTCACAATAGTCTTATACTTCCTTTCTACCCGAAAACATGGATAACGAACCAATCTCACCAAACAATGTTCTTGCCACATCTTCTTAAGTAGTGACACTAATTCTTTGAATACCAACAATGGTAATCAAGAAGTCATGAACAACATTGTGGTTCCTCAAACTCCAAATGAGGATGTTGGGATTGGAGATGGGTGGTTTATGCGTAATGACCAACAATTTTCTAGGGCTAATCTAGAAGAAATAATGCAAGATGAAATTTGGAGCAATCTCAATAATGCTCAAGTTACAACATCTCCATTTAGGTGTCTTGGAGAAGAAAAAGTTTGGGAAAAGATAAGGAAGCCCTTAAGCCCAAAACTTCGTGAGAGCAAACATTCAATTTGTTGTGAAAACACGATTGACATGCTCAATGCCATTAAGGATAATAGGGAAGAAAACCGAGAGATGTTCAAATCTCTTCATGAGGGAGTTAAAATGCTTCAAGCATTGGCTTCCAACATATCTTCCTTGGTGCATAATGATAGGAGCTATGAAACATGTGGTGACAACTTGGAAGATTACAAGGACTAGTAGTGTGTTTGGTGTTTGTTTTGCTTATGTGGTTTGTTAGTCTATTGCCCTTATCGGCAAACTATGATTGTATGGCGTGCTTGTACTTTCTATAATAATAAAGATGCACTTTCTTTCATTGTTTCATGCTCAATAAATGGTTAATTTGAGTCATAATGGACTAGTAATATATATAATGTTATGGACTAACCCATGTTGTAAGTATCCAAATGGTCACCTAACCCATTTTGGACTTCCACATGTGAGGATTGTTTTGTGTATTGGTTGTTGGTTGTTTCTTGTATAGCTAGGTCACCGCAAAGGTGTGACTCTTGACCCATGGATCCCTACCTTGGAACAAGGGGGAGCAACGATCTAGGGGGAGCTTTGTTTAAGGGGGAGCATGCTATCGGGGAAATAAAGCTCAAGTTATATCTAGTAATAAAGTCCAAGTGATATCCTACTTTTTTGATTCGACAAAAGGGGGAGAAAGAAAGAAAAGGGCACAAGCTCGGGTGAAGACCAATTCAAGATAAAGATCAAGGTTTCACCAAATTACAAGGCAATGTCAAGATGCAAGCTACACCAAAGGCGTTCTAAATCTTCGCTACGATTTGTAATTTTATTTGCTTTCGGAATTTATTTGTCATCATCAAAAAGGGGGAGATTGTTGGGACAACATTAGTTAGATCTCCTTATATTTTAATGATGACAAATAAACCTTCGCAACACATAAAATAACAAACGTTGGCCAAATTTCTCCCGACCCATAACTGGGCCTGGCGCGCTGCCACCGCTCTGACGCGCCAGCAGCCCGCCAGCCTTCTGTTAAGGTTCGGGACGAAATTTTAAAGTCGGCTTTCCCCTTACCTGACAAATGTGGATCTTTCAATACCGATATGAATATGTTATGTGCTTCATTGGGAACACCCGAAACGAGTTTTAGAATTAGAATGATCCGAATTTACAACCTCCCATTTTTGGCAAAATGCCAACTCAAGTATTTTGATAAACGCCTCCAGCCAAGGCTTTTCTAAACCTAGGGAACTTGTATATTTCACGTGACATCAAGTGAAAGTATTCATATGGCCATAATCCGTGCTTACGTCTTCTCTAATCACGTAACAGGTTTACTCCCTTATTGGTCAAACTAAGTCAAGGGTCCCTTTGCATAAACGCATCCTTTCCCGTTTATGGGATATGCTTTACAATGATGCAAAGCACTTAGCTTGTTTGCATCAAGATGATTATTGATTGCGTCGAGTCGTGAAAATTCACGTATTATGAGATTATGAATACTCGACGTTGAGTTACTTGAGATTACAATTAACCTTTGATTTCCTCAACCCATAATCATCTTTGTCAATTCTTTTCTTCCTTAATGAAAAAATGATTAAACCTTAATCACTCCTTTGATTAATCTCCTCACCAAACTAATCCTCCAACCATTTCAAATTCCTCCCAAATCTTATCCCCAACATTCCCTAATATTCCTTGTACTTGCATGTACTTCTTGTCCCCTACATTCGCACACCATATCTTCCAAACATTTCCATCTCTACATTCCAATCCAACCACTAGGATTTCACCACCTCATCATCTTCTTCATCCAACCCTTCATTTCAAACACAAATAAACCTTCACCACAAACCACCTCCTACTCTCCAACACTCAAATTTCAAATTTGAATCCAAGCCAAAGGCTCCCCATCACTTCAACATCACCCCATTCCAACTCACTCCCTGATACACTCTCATCCTCACTTTTAAATTCAAAATACACACACTTCCCTCACAACCCTTTCCTTCCCTCACACACTAGCCAATTCATTTCATTACATGCTTAATTCAAATTTGAATCTTTCACATAGGCTCCCCATCATATCCTTATCACATCACTCTTACACATCCAACTCATCTCAACCTTATCTATTCTTCCCTCTCTCTCACATTCAATTTCAAATTTGAAATACATCCTTAGGCTCCCTTCCATCGCATCATCACAACTCACCCCAATTCATCTCAACCCTTCATCTCCTCTTTCTCACCAAGCAAAGCATATTCCTTTGGCATATTCTCTTCTAACCCAACCAAGCCATCTCATCTAACTCAACCATGGTTTGTTCTCAACCCAACCTCAATCTCTCACTTCCCTCTCACACAATTTGAATTTCAAATTCAAATTCTTCCCTCTCTCTATCTCTAACATACACACTTTCTTTTCAAGCAAAGGAATATCCCATGACATATTCTTTCTCTTTTTTCTATGCCATATGAGGAATACCCAAACTACCCCTATCCAATTATCCCTTCTAACCATCTCTCTTTAATACTTGGTTTTACTTAAACACTTCACAAATCATTTTTACAAAATGGCTATTTGAGTTGGTTGACCTCAAGGATGAATAATGTAAAGGTCTAAATGTGTGAAGTACAATTGGGGGTTTAGCAAGGTTGGGTATTTAAAAGACCCAAATCCAAAAGAGAAAAATGTCTAGGTATCCTGGCGCGTCGCTGGCGCTCCGACACGCCAGCCTCGGTAAACATTTTATCATTTTTGGATTTTGGCCTATAAATACCCCACCTTGGCTCTTGTATTCCTTACCACTTGCCATTATTTCTTTCTCTCTTTTTTCTCTTCTCTCAATCCTCTAATTCTATCTTGTGTTCTTAATCTTTCACATAACATCTTTGAAAGAACACATCTCCTTGCAAGAGAAGAATCACAAGAACCTAATCCACTCTTGTGATTGTGTCGAGGGTCTTCTTCCCTATATCCTTTCTACTAGAATCGAGTCTCTAGGTTAGGTTAAGGCTTGATTAAACAATCAAACATTTATTAATTCGATTTATTTGTATGGGAAGTCTTGTGTCGATGTGACCAAGCCTAGATCATTGGGTATTTAGTTGGGGTTTGATACTTCCGGTGGGAAGTCTTTGTGGTCTTTGTGGTTAAGTCGAATCACGAGTACTTGAGGGTGGTTTCCGAGGGCGGAATACCTTTGGGGAGTAACTCTTCTTAGTGAGCGCCGATCTTAGTGCATATCGGTGGAGCGAAGTTGTAATGGTTTGTAGTCCACCGAAAGGATTATACTTAGTGAATAGTATAGTGTCGTGGATTCGCAACTGGACGTACGGATGGTATAAACCCCCCATCCCGAACCAGTATATATAGTGGTGTCACTTACTTGCTTTCTATACTTTAGATTGTGATTGTTTTAGTGGTTGTTGTTGTATAAACCACTTGGTGCTCTTTGAGGCTTAAAGTTTTTTTAAACATCTAAAAAGCCAAAGAAACCGTAATCATCCCCCCCCCTCTACGGTTCTACACAAGTTTTTATAAATCAAGGTGAATTTTAAATTTGACAATCTCAAAAAAATTCATAACTCAATGAATTATGGTTTGACTGAACTCGATAAATTAGGTTTAGATGATTCTCGGTGAACTAGAGCAAACACAATCTCGGTGAAAGTGTTCTTTGGAGGATCTCAATGAATCAGCTTTACCAAACTCTGTAGTTTCATAGGGTTTTGCTGATCTCGGTAAATGCTTGAAATTTGGAGGACCTCGGTGGAATTTTAAACTTAGCGAACTCGGTAAAAAAAATGTAAAACACAATCTCCGTAAATTTTTATTGAGATTCCAAAGTGTACTATTCCTAAATTCTAGGTCCACTACCCCATGTACTTTTTACCGAGATTTGAAATCTCGGTGATATTAAAAATAAAGAGTTTCTGAGTTTGGGACATATACACCAAAAAATGCATCTTTTTCGTAGGATTGTACCCCAAAATTTTCAAACCACTTGACTTAAACATTTCTAAACGTATCCTAAGCACCAAATCATAAACAAGATTGGATCAAAATGCCCAAAACCTTTATAAACCCAAAACACCTAAAAAATGCGTTTTTTGTAAAAAAAAAGTAAAAAATGATAAAATCTCCATAAAACTTTGTTTTTAATCCGTGGAATCTTTAATATAAACCTTATCAAGGTATTACAGCAACAAAGTTTTGAAATTTAACTGTTAGAAATCAAAAAATTTGAAACCTGAATCTCGGTAAACTTCAAAAATATACGGCTTGGTTTTTAAACACATTTTCGAACAAGATTTTGCTAAAAACACACTCCACAAACATATGTAGTCTCTTGATAGCAAATGTACAAGACCAAATATCAATATTCTAATATGTTTTGAAGGTCGAGATTGATTAAACAAGTAGAAAACCATGTTTGGTTCTAGAGAGAGAAACTAGAAAGAGAATGGAGAGAAAGGAGAAGTTTATTGACGAGTGACTAGCCTAATTCTTGCACACCCTTCAAATGGAGTATTGAGGGGTTTTGTTAATACAAATAAACCATAAAACCGTTTATTTATATTTCTCAATCTCTTTAAGTTTTGTCGATAACAATCATAAAATTATCTCAAGTATAAATCTAAGATTACATGTTATCATATTTATTTTTACTAAATATATACATTTGTTTAGTTACGTATTTGTTGTAATAAAATAAATGTAAGTAAATATGTTGGGTTATCATTGACTTATAACCCATGACCCATAACCCAAAAGTCCAAAACCCATGGCCCATGTGCATTGCATCATGCATGACATCATGTTGGGTACCTATGACCTATAGTCCATGATCCATAACCCAAAACCCGGAATTGTAACCCAAAATCCGGACTGGTTGACCCAGTTGCCGGATCCCTTGGTTTACACTGCCCGAATCCTTTTTCTAAGGGATCCGCCAGATCCGGGTGAACAGTGGACTGTTGTCCTATAAATAGTGAGTCATTTCTCCTTTGTTTCTCACCCATTCTCATATATATCTTCTCTCATTCTTATATATCCCTAACCTCATATCTAAGGATCATTCTTGTATTTCTCAAGGTTCTTCTTAAAAGACGAGATCACGTTCTTTGCATACGAGTCTTCCAATCTTCAAGAGAAGAGTTGCTAGTCTTCATCATCACTACAAGATCACTGAGTTGTTTTTTGTATTTTATACATTACATTGTATTCATTAAGTTGGTGTGTTTGGTGTGTTAGTTGTGTTAGATTGGTTCTTCCGTTGTAAAGAACCCGTTATTTAGCTTTGTACCGGAAAAAGTGTAAGCGACGTTGTGAGGCTTCTCCGCCGGTTAAAGGAGCTTGTTGACATAGTGCTTAAGAACTTTGGAGTTGGGTACTCGGGGAGTGGAGTAGGGCAAGGAAGGTGTCCTTGTATCCGAATCACTATAAATCATTGTGTCACAGTTCTATCTCTTCCTCTCTTTACTTTATCGCATTTATCTCTTTTCTTATTTACTTGCATTGTTTATATTTCATCATCCAAAGGTTTCACATACAATCGATCTAAAAGTTTTTTAAACTAAATTTAAATCGGTAAAACTATTCAACCTACACTTCTAGTTTTCTACATCTTTATATAGATGTTACATAGTACACCTTTCCCTATATTACGATATTAGTCCTTGTACCAGAAATCTTGATATCTGACGTCACTTCGAAAGCTAGCATCAATAATTAATCTAATCCTAAATAACATTAGAACGTTATCTAACATTTAAGGTTCTCGTGAACAACCATCATCGTCAAAACAATTGAAGGAATTTTTTTGTACTATTCTTTTTACGTGGTTATAAGATTTTCATAATTGATCATGATGTGCTTATAACATGTTCATAATTAGGGAAAATTTCATTTATATTCTTACAAAATCTCTTAATTACAACAATATCCTTGTAAATTTTATAATTATATCAATATCCTTATAAAACTTATGAAAATACTCATGAAAATACTCATGTATGTCCAAATATTCAATTTCATCATCACTAAATGAATTTTAAATCTATGAATCTATTTTACTTATTTGTTAATAAGTATTTCAACACACATAAACATCTACTTAGATTTTTTTGAATACACATGTCTTGTGTGTAATAGGAAAAAAGAAAAAAAATCAGTGGTTACAAAAGAACTACATTGTGCAAACAGGCTAATTTCCATTGAATTTTAAAACTTAAAATTGATTTGATTAGGTATTTTCTTATTAATTGCATGGCCTTTTTCCCATATTCGGCCTTCATTTTGCCGAAGGATCTATCATCTCTGGTTCAGATTTAACATTTAAATATATTTTGGTTTCATCTAATTCATTGTATTGCTCATAATAATCGTCTTTGAAACCATATAATAAGAAAACAAAAAACCTAAAGTTGCATTACATAACCAAAACTAGGAAAAAGAGACAATCCTAAAGGTGAATAAAACTGAAAATTGCGTGTTTTCTTTTATTCAATTTTGGTAGAGAGATTAAAATTCTCACATGTGAGACACTCAAGCCTGAAGTTAAACATTTCTACTTAAACCGGGAAGAATTAATATAAAGACAAAATAACGTTAGCAAACCTTGAAAGTAAAATCAGTCAGCACAATAATAAGCAAAACTGTATTAATGATAACATCAAATATATACATACTTTTAGTATCAATATCTCATATTTATTGCTCATATTTTTAATGTTTTGATGTTATTTGATACTTAATTGATGAACTTTTGTATTTAAGTACAAATCTTGAGCAATTGAACAAAAGACACATAAAAGGACGAAATGTTGGGACTTAAATAATGTTGGCAAGTTTGGCCACTTATGAAGCACAAAGTACAAACACTTGAAGCTGCAAGTGATAGTATTTATAACAAAGCTATTGGTACAAGTTGGAGTAGCACTTGTATTTTGAGATAAAGTTTGACCTGATCACACTAGTACAAACAACGCCTTCGCAGGCGACATTTTTTGCATAATGCCGACGTCATGACGTCGGCACAATGAGGTGTCGACGTCATGTCGTCGGCACGATCTTGTCGAGAATGCCTTGTCGGGACTGACGATACCGACAAACGACGCCGACGACAATGTGGGACCCACTTGATTTTCCGGTCAAACGTTTTTGTTGTTCGACAATAATATACCGACGCCAAGTCGTCGGTATAATACTAAATAATTAACGATTTAATTAGCTAAACTAAATAGAGTCAACGAAGTAAAACAAATGTGTAAATAATCCCGACGACATTATGTCGGTATTATTAACAATAGTCAACGTAGAGTCAACAAAATTGTAAATAATACCGACGTCATGTCGTCGGTGTTATTTACAATAGTCAACGAAAGGTCAACAAAATTGTAAATAATACCGACGTCATGACGTCGGTATTATTTATAATAGTTAACAACTTCAATATGATACCGACGACATGGCGTCGGTATCATATGAATAAGTCAATAACATATTCATTATACCGACGACATGTCCACGGTATTGAAGTTGTATTGCAGCTGCACAGCTGCAATGCCCAGATTTTTGCCGCAAAAATTTGCAGCAAAAATCTACAGAAACTTGGTTTCTAACCTGCTTTCTATAACCACTACATACAATACATTCCAATATAAACAACGGCTAAAACGGCTATAAACTTTATAACGGCTAAAACGGTTATATATAACCACTAAACACTTAATAAATTTTACAAAACGGCCATAAACTTTATAACATCCTCAAAATACATTATAAATTTTACATAACGGGTGTTATAATCGCTAAACCTAGCTACTATATCTATAAATGTTGCGCAATGTTCAAAGATAATAGGATTCGAGTCGTCAAAATATAGTTTCAAAGATAAAAACAACACAAAATAACACATAATATATACCTAAACGACCCCTCGTCGTCATACGGCCCCTCGTCGTCATCCTCATCATCATCATCACTCTCGCTGCGAGAGCCACTCTCGCTGCCAGAGCCACTCTCGCTGCCAGAGCCACTCCTGCTCCCGCCTGAGCCACTCGCGCTTCCGCCTGCGCCGCTCCCTCCCGCGCCGCTCCCACTGCCGCCTCTTGCGTCACCTCGAGAACCAACCTGGCTATTAAACGCCTCCCATGACGGGTTAGTCGAGACAAAACGCGTCAACAACTCGAGCTGCTTCTCAGTTTCCAACGCTTTCTTCTGATCTCTTCTGCCCTTCTTCTCAGTTTCTCTGTAAATCTTCTTAGCTTTTCTGCTCTCCTTCTTAGCTTCAGCCATCATCTTTTTAGCTTCATCAAGCTTCTTCTGAGCTTCAGCAAGCTTCTCGTCGATCTCGGCCGTACCTATAAACGAAATAATCAAAATTTAAAAATGGTCATTTCAATAAATAAGATGAGTCATTTAATATTATCCAACTGTACATACCTGGAGCTGGAGGCGGGGGAGGCGGGATTTCTTCTACCCGTGGCCTCTTCAATCCGGGTACCACCCTGCTCCTGCCGGCTATGTGAACACACTGCTTGCCCCCGATTACCCGGGCAAGTATTTGCTCCTCCGTGAGGCACGCCTCCTCTGTCGGCATATCGGATCTAGGCTCCCTTAGCCTGACCATATCTTTCTATGTAGTTGAAAAAAAATGAGAAAATTAATATATTAGTCGGGTTAATTACTAGATTATGTTTCAATAAATCATTAAGTGCGTGTTTGGGAAATAAATAAATAAATAACGATACTTACAAACTGAGCAAGAGCCTCATCTTGCAACCAAACACCATTCTTGCAGTGGGTGTCAAGATAGGTATCGAACAGGGACGGGTACTGATGGTCCTCGCTGTTCTCGAACTGTATATATATACACATGCATATAGGATGAAACAAATTAAAATGACAAATCAAACACCATATATATTTTATTTAGTATAAATACTTTTAATTAATATATTATTAAAATTAAATAATCTTATAAAAATAAAATGTGTCTTACATATTCGTGTCGAGATGCGGCCAATGATTTCGAACCGTGGCGGCTGTGAATCTTGTTCTTCTTTCGATTCTCTTTGTTCACAGCCGCTCGTTTCTGTGCCTTCTCCGACATGTACAACTCGACATGCTTCTCCCACTCAGCCTGCTCCATGTTCGGAGGAGGATTTCTTCTGATCTCTTCCACTCTTGCAGCCCCACCCTGTTTGGTAAAGTAATCGCGTTTCATATCATATTTGTTGTCAGAATATCGTTTAGCGAAATAAGCGGTGAGCGCCGCCCGAATGGTCTCCCATTTCGGTCTGCGCTTGTGGCGTTCCAAATTGAACATACGCTGCAATCAAATATAGTTAAAATTAATATAAAGATATAAATAAATAAACAAATTTTAATAAATGTACACATTCAAATAATTAAATATAGAGATATAAATAAATAAACAAATTTAAATAAATATGCACATTTAAATAAATAAACACGATAACATAACAATATAAAAGGAAAATGAAATAACTGACCCCGAGCTGTGGAAGGAAGTTAGCTGTCTTCTCCGGTTCTATATCGTACCAGGAGTCATAGTGTAGCGGCAGCTGCCGAATGAGCTCGCCGACGTAATTGCTAAACCACTTTTGGTTCTTGCCCACGTGACAATAAGTCCCCTGATCACCAATCTCAAACTCAATCGACTGTGGGCCACTATTTTTCACGGCTTTCTTGAGCGCCACATTCTTATTTTCTTGGCGTACTCGCGGCCTGCCGCCATCCCGACCTCCCCTACCCCTGCCTCCCCCCTGGACCTACCTCCACGGCGGGGTCGCCCTGATCCTGCAATTGGAGTGAGTGAAAACGTCATAAAGTACCTTATACCCCTGCCTCCCCCTGGCCCTACCTCCTCGGCGGGGTCGCCCTGATCCTGCAATTGGAGTGAGTGAAAATGTCATAAAGTAACTTGTATATATATATATATATATATATATATATATATATATATATATGAATGATGCGTGCGATGTGTCGTTGCGGTTTAGCAGTATTAATGCCTACTCAAGTTTTAAATTTATATTTAGCCGACTTATCAATAACACACACACTTAACGAGCAGTGTACCCGGTCAGTATGAATATAATGGTAAGTAGAGTGTCGATCACTAAGAGTGGAACGTATTATCTAGTTATTCTAATCAGTATTTTAATATATTAAGTTAGCTATACAACCTAATCTAACGCAAGGGGGTTCAGCCTGAGAGACTGGCACGATTTGGTTGCAATTAAATAATAAACTAAACCAATAGGCACGAATCAGCGAATAGCACACACGTACACAGATAAATACTTGAGACAATAAGAAGATCTGTCCTTATGATTAAGTAGATTGTCACTTATTTTATTGATAGTTTTATATGAAGTGTATGTAGTTAATCCTTTCTCGTTGGCCCTATTCTTATCGGCGAGTAAACCCTTAATGATTACTTATGTCTAAAAGTTATTCCTAAGTGATCAATTTAGTAACAACCGTGGGAG